>CM024795.1:25477695-26030195 GCA_014281875.1 Nibea albiflora | reverse complement strand
AAAAAGGTCACACAGTCTAATGATTTATTTGATGAGGCATCAAAGGCGATCTCTATTCGATCTCTATGATAAACGACCATTGTAAATCCAAGCTTAATATGACAGAACCTGTCCATTACAAGTTAAGGGACACTGTAGAGGGCCCCTATTCATATGTACCCACTGATAAGGTGCTAAAAAAATCACTGTTCTCATGAGGACGTACAGGATCAAATCCTTATCAAGAGACAAATGTCAAGCAGACAACGCTGAATTTTGAAGATCATCCAAGTTCACCGCAGCTGCATTTTTATGAAGATTAACTTAAAGCAGTAATTGAAAGTCCAACGACCAATGGCCATATATTCACCAATCAAAAGTAGCACGCCGGCAATCTCTGTACTCCAGTAATAAGAAAATGGCATATGCCACCATGTGTGTGTGTTGCTTTTTCCTATCTTGCAATGCCTCCATACAGCGAGCAGTTCAACACACAAAATGGCACAAACACATTTACTTTGTCCTGATTTTCCCATCTGAAAACAATGCAGTGTTTTGGAATAAGTTGGAGTGAGGAGTGAAAGAAAAGCAGCCAACACGTAATCAGCATAGAAGCATATATATATATATTACTTTGTTTACACTTCTTTATCACATAAATTGATATGTGTTATGTGTTGACAGTGTGTTCAACCTTTTGACTGATACTGTACATATACAGGATGTATTATTGTAAGCTTAGGGGCTTTTGCAATGTCAGATCTTGGCTAGACTGAAGGTTTCTAAGAAGAGACCGCATTGGACTTTAAAACACTTTGCAGAAACCGGATCAGTTGTATCCTATGCACAATTAGGCAGACCAAAAGTGACCACACCATCAGAAGATCAATACATCAAGCTTAGTTCCCTAAGACAGAAAAATAACTTCATCACAGATACAGAATTTGCTAAATAAAGGACAGAAGAGTCCAGTCAACAAAAGAAGACTGTCTTGTAGTGGTCTATGAGGATAAGTAGCAATTTCTAGATCACTTCTTAGAGGGAAACAAGGTAAAAGCACTTGGTTTGGGCTAAGAAATACCAGCATTTCACAAATGATGATTAAAGAAATCTTTCTTACTGATAAATCCATGATTGAGATTTTTGGCAGTAACAGAAAGGTGTATGTAAGAAGACAAACAAATGATACTGCAGTATGTCAAACCCACAGTCAAACATGGTGGTAGAAATATTCAAGTCTGGCAGTGCTTGGAATGTGTTTCCAAGGAGTACCATGCGTACTTTGGCAGGAGCTTAGTAAACTGAGAATGGATGAAAAGATTTGGCTGGTTTTCAAAAAACGAAAGAAAAAAACTGTGCCTTTGTTTTTGCTATCAACTTTTCTTTGCAAAACAAATTCCTCTAACAAATGAAGGACTGATTGGAAAAATGCAAGTGCTGTTTTGCACGGCTATGAAAATGTATCACACCGGGAACCGTGGAAAGAACCTCCTTGACACAGAGCAGAGTGAATGGAGCACAGTACTGACATGACTGGTTGCTATTGTACGTTCTTTGGCAGTGTGAATATGACATTGTGATGAAAGACAGAAAGAATCTACTCTGCTTCAAATAGAAACATTTTGAAAGGGGTTGAACTTTTTCCACAGTTTGACCCAGTCTTGAAAGACCACATCCACAAGACGGAAACTCAAACGATTCTATCAATTCTACAAGAAATGAAGTAAGGCAAGCACTTGATGAACGGTTGACAGTTGTAATCAGACTTGTTGGAAAAAGACATTCAGGTTAAAGGGCACTTCATGGGACTCCTGGTAGCAGAGGCGTCGAGTGGTGAAAGTTTGTCCACTCTGATTTTGAGGAAGCTGAAGGATTTGCAGATTGCCATTGATGACTGCTGAGGACATTCCTCTAGAACAACAAGGAGTACAGGCCAGGCTACTGCAACTGAACCCAAAAACCTTATCTATGCCTTGTGGGGCACATACACTCTATCAGGTACTTTGTGATGCTACCCAGAAGATTTATTTGATGAGGCATCAAAGGCGATCTCTATTCGATCTCTATGATAAACGACCATTGTAAATCCAAGCTTAATATGACAGAACCTGTCCATTACAAGTTAAGGGACACTGTAGAGGGCCCCTATTCATATGTACCCATTGATAAGGTGCTACAAAAATCACTGTTCTCATGAGGACGTACAGGATCAAATCCTTATCAAGAGACAGACAGCAAATGTCAAGCAGACAACGCTGAATTTTGAAGATCACCCAAGTTCACCGCAGCTGCATTTTTATGAAGATTAACTTAAAGCAGTAATTGAAAGTCCAACGACCAATGGCCATATATTCACCAATCAAAAGTAGCAAGCCGGCAATCTCTGTACTCCAGTAATAAGAAAATGGCATATGCCACCATGTGTGTGTGTTGCTTTTTCCTACCTTGCGATGCCTCCATACAGCGAGCAGTTCAACACACAAAATGGCACAAACACATTTACTGATGCCATGTCATATTTTAGCATTGTGTAAAAGGTATACTGCCTGCTTTCTTCCCCTTCACAGAGGTGGACAATCCTAAAACAAACATGTCAACCTTTCACTCAGTGTCATCATAAACCAAATGGGAGAGCAGCGCGAAAGCTGTACAGCCTCTGTGACATGGACTCACTGCTGTGAGAGAGGCTCTGCTTGAAGTGAAAAACCAGGCCATAGACCCAACCATCAGGACTGAAGCCAAGCCTCTGGTAGAGGAAGTGGATTCATTCCACTTCTCAGTACGCACCGTTCTCTTGTATGACATGTTGAGTCAAATTCTGCAGTTCCTTGCAAGAGGATCTAGCAGTAGGTCCACTGAAAATGACTGAAAACTCTTGAGTCCTACAGAGCCACAGGCTCTGTGGCTGCACAAACATCATCCAAGGACATGTGAAGACATACATGTGGATGTGGATGTCCTTGTGCAAAAGCAGCTGAGGTCACATATGGATATTTGCCTGACTTCCCATCGATGAGCATGACAACTCTTGAGTTGTTGAAATACATTCATACAAAGAAGCACACAGAAATACACCGCAACTGTGCCCCATGTGGATCAGTGGAACCTTCAGCTGGCAGGGGTAAAAGGAAGTTAAAGCGCATAAATAAACAAATAAATAACTAAAATACATAAGGTCAACCATGTCTCAAAGACACCTCAGTGTTCTGTCTCCAATCAGCATTAAACATGAGGCTGGTGGTCGGATTTCGAGTGCTGATATAACTGATGCTTTTACAGCGAGGAAGGCCAGAACAATTCCTCTAAAAACCATTAGCACTAGAAGCTTTTTTTTTTTTTTTTCTGACCTTCAAGTTATGTGCAATGATGGGGTGTGGAATGTTAACCATTTTTGATACAAACATTATTTTATTATTTTGACTTCTGTATTATTACTGTTTGTTAATTAAATCATTCATTTGAGTAGATTTTTTTAGGACCCCTTGTTCTTGTTTTTAGTAAATGAACATGCAGTATATTTGTATAACTGTTAAAAAGTTTGGATTGTAAACACACGCTTGCCTAGTGTACCCAGTGTACTGTGTTCCGCCTAATTGTAAATTTTGGCTGTTGTTTTTGTGTTGTGTCAAGAGATCGCTGAGATTATGATGGCTCCGAGGGTGAGAATTGAAAATATTTTGTAAAATTAACTTAAAATGAGGTAGTTCCTGTATTTGGCAATGTTATTATATCCAAGTGTCACTGCACAAGACCGAAATGTATGGGCCTCTACATTTATTATGCATGAGATTTGAGTGCAAGCACCGGTATTTTGAAATGGTCCAGACAATACTGGGAGTTCTCTTCACAGAGTATGCTGGGTGAATTTGAAAAGCTGCATGGAAAAAGTATGACCACTTCATTTCTATCTCTACCTGTGGACCTGCAGAGGGCCCTGCCAGTCAATCACAACCTCTGTAGTGTAGATTTTACAGAAAAAAACGTGTGTCCGATGTATGTGTCAGACAACAATGTCAAATGTCAGAGATTTATTCATCATAAATGTACTACATTCCAAGATAATTTCACTATTTTTCACTATGTATATTTTTAGCATACACTGTCAAGACGGATGGAGAATGGACTTCACTTTATTAGGGAACACTTGTACAATGTGTTCTACAAAACCTCTGCCATAATTCTGCTTTTAATGAACTATTATAAAGATTCACACATTGATTCAAATAACGTCATAATAACGTAAATAATGTCGCACCGCAACACAGGTTGACTGCAGCACATGTAGGTTGTCTTTATAAAGTATTCTATCTAATACTGAAACCTGCTCTACACTGAAGTTGTTTTCAGTATGTAGAGAGATGACAGCAGATGAGAGGAGAATAGATAAATTGCTGATGACATCAAACAATGGTCTCTAGCAGGATGGGAACAGTGATGTTGCAGTTCATGGTCAGCACTTAAATCCCTTGGCCACCAGGGTAACAAATATGTTTTGAAAGAAACATGACGCCATCCCAAAAACCCTTCTCTCTCATCAAAACACTGCTCCACTGTGTTAAAAACTCCCCAAGGTACCTTCAAAGTTGGGCGAAGATGGTGGCTCTTATAAACATCAAATAAATCAACTTTGACTTGAGGGATGTTAACTTCCTCAGTATAAAGAGTTACTTTTTCCAAATCATGACTTTTCTCTAACATGTTCAGTTGATACACAAGCAAATTTTAATCAACAAAATTTTCTGAATGAGCCGACTATGCTGAATCACCACTGTCACTGAAAAAATTAGAAGCTTTTAGCAGTGGAGCTCCGTTTACCGATGACTGAGCGTCATTGTCAGCTCAGCCGTGGCTCATAGTACGTTACTTCCTTGGTGAAAGCATTTTAAAAGACAGCAGAAACCACAGAAACATTCACAATAAGTCAACAATGTCCAATACACCATTAAAGATGTACTGTATTCAGAGATAATTCCTCTATTTTGGTAAATCAGGTATATTTTTAACACAGAAACCATATACACCATATGGATCATTATATATATATATATATATTTATATATTTATATTTATTATGTATTTGCCATTATACCCCTAAAGGTACAGCGATGTGCTCTATTTTACTCTAAAGTAACTTCATGACACTTATTCATTTTGTGCTTTTCTTCCCGAATGAAAAGAAATCATTGAATTCATCCCTACTGAGCTTCAAAACACAACAATATGTCAGTCTAAAATTCAATGTGAAAGCAGCTCAGATCTCAGAAAAAGAATCATGACTAAACTCTGTCATTATTTTCAACATTGCATTCAACTGATAATCTGATTACTCCTACTTCACTCTGATGGTGATGTGTCTAATTATCTTGTTGTCACTAAGCAGCATTGTATGACATTTGTGGTATCTTGCAGATGTTCACACTTTTAACTGCTTCGACCTGAAAAGAAGAAACACCGTGAATCTAGGATGAATAACTTTTGCAGGGAAATAAAAAAAGGTCCAGACTGAAGCACATTATTTCAAAAGATTTATGCAACAATTTGCAGAATGAGGTGTTGTCCTTAAGAGGAGAAACTGCATTTAAGACCTTCAGAAGCACCTATGTTTCTACAAAATATGGAAAGCAATCATTAGGATGTCAATGTGAATTACACAGTGAACACAGAAATGATGGATTTCATTGATTAATTATGGTGAAGGAAACTTAATTGCTTGAGTGCTTCCTTTCAGATGAGTTCTTTGAAAGAGGCTGGATCTTTCTGATTGCAAATGGACTGTTGTAAAGATTCACGCATTGATTTAAATAACAAAATATGTTGCACATGAAGAACACGGGTTGACTGCAGCACATATAGGTTGTCTTTATAAAGTATTCTATCCTTTTATATTTTACACAAGGTAACTGCATGACTTCTCACACAGGATATTGAGATTTGATCTTAGTCTGTGATGCGATAAATCTAGCTTACAGTTTGCTCTAGAGGATTACGCTACACAGCATGTGCACAACAGAGGCAAACAAAATTATACTGGAAATGTCTCTACTTTGAAATTTCCCAGTATCCATTTAACTGTTCAACAAAGAAGTAGCACAATAGCAGAAAGAGAGATAAACCCTGGTCATTGATGTACAAAGCATCATCAGGTTTGCCCAGTGTCCTGATCTGTTCCCTTGGCTGCAGCAGGTGTCCTGCTCATCGACAGTTTTCCTCCAGAGAGGAGGCCTGTATGTATGAGCCACTGCTGAAGGATCAGAGTGTAGCCTGAAATTAACTGGATATTGATTCAGTGTAGAGCAGTCCCCAAGACAGCTATTTGAAGGACCAGTATACAGATAGTGTGGCAGCACACAGCTCTGAATTCAGACCAGTCAGTGACTTGGAAAGTGTCTTCATTTGCCCAAAGAGCCTGGAATTTCTGTCTCGTTGAGAGGCCACCTACAACACAATAATGACAAAGAAGCCAGTAATGCTGTACTTTCAATTCTGTGTCCTAGAGATTACGCTTTTATACTCCTAATGTATACAAAAAATATGTTTTACGCCTTTATTTAATAGCTGACAGTAGAGAGACAACAGCAAATGAAAGAAAGAAATCGGTGATCACAATACAACAATGCTCTACAGCCAGACAAGGATGTTATATTTAATGGTAAGCACTTAACTCCCTAGCCCCCAGGGCAACAAATATGTTTTGCAAGAAACACAATGCTACTCGACATACATCTCTCATCGAATCATTGTTGCACTGGGCTACGAGTGGTTAAGAACTCCACAAGGTGCCTTCAAGGTTGGGCAAAGATGATGGTTTTTCCAAACCATGAGTACAGTTGATGTACAAAGTAACAAATCCTCTTTAAAGTGTGCATAAAGGCAAGATATTTCTTTCAAAATACTTTAAATATGTTGGAAAATAGTTGCTGAAAACATGTGAAAAGACTTTGAACGATATATTACTGAAATGTGGAGTTAGAGGTTCAAAAATTTTTTTTACCAGTTTTCAGTCAGGATTTTGTGGGCGGTCCTAAAGGGTGGCTCCATGACACACTGAGGCCACCCTGAGCATACCCCTGCACCCCTAGCAGAGAGACAGTCATGTCATTTTCTGAACTAATCGACACGTTTTGATCGCTGCTGCCACGAGTGGCCGTGGCTACAGATTTTGACACCTAAGTTCATAAACTTGTTCACTCATTCAAATTTGGCTGTGTGGTAGGGCTGGGTGATATGGACCAAAAGTCATATCTCGATATGTTTTAGCTGAATGGTGATACTCAATACATATCTATTATATTTATTTATATTTTTTACGTGGCCGATTAATTTCATACGTCTATTATTAATGGCCCGCCGGTAAATCGCACTCCCACCACTCATGCTACAAATCCCACAATGCACTGTAGCAGCTCATACACAGGTCAAGACCTGTGCACCACCTCTAACCCAGCTGCTTTGATTGTTTATTGACACACTAATCAGTGGTCCAGTGTTGACAACTTAGTGACTCTGGCGCTATATTTAGCAACTTTTCAGACCCTCTAGCAATTTGTTTTTTCCCCAAAAAGCGATTAGCAACTTTTTCTAGAGTTATGTCACTCTAAGTTACTCTGAAGTGACGACGTCAACACAACAAACAACAAATACTTATTCCTACTTTGAACAGATTTTAATGACCTTATCGAACCACTATCATCACTAAAAAAATCTTGAATAGTGGACCTCTTACTGACTGACTGAAAGCACTTTAAAAGACTGCAAAAGCTGCAGAAACAGTCATTATCTACTGAACTAAACATGAGAGAATGGAATACCAACCTGCGAGCAGCAGACTAAAGGCGCAACTGAAATACTGAAGCTAATTTAATCAGTGATGCAATCGCTTAGCTTAGGGAAAAAGTTAACAGACTACAAAGTCAATGAATATGAATCTTTGAACTGAACAGAGCGATTTGAATCAGTGAAGTGAAAAGTGATTTTCACCTCTACTAACCAGGACACAAATAAATAAAAAAAACTGCAACTTGCATGTCCATCATCCACCAAGACTACACCCCTTACAAGAACACGTGGCACGCCTTATGAGAAGGCAGCAATTCCACTCAAAAAGCATTTGGGAAAACAAATAAAAACACCTGGAGTTTCATGACGACAGGGTCGATAAATACGGTAAATTGTCTTTGTAGATAGGTTATAATACACATACACAATATCTCTGATTCATACTTTCAACATGACAACTGAGAAAGCAGTGACATGCATTGTCTAATACTACTACAATGTAACGTGTTTATCAAAACTGTCTCCAAAAACCGGTAATTGGGTTGCTGCTGAGCGGGCTATCATGGATGAGTTGTGCAGTGACAGCAGCCATTAAGTTGTGTACAGAGAGCACCAGGCTGGTTGTAGGCCTCCAGGGAGATATGTCAGAGCCTTTTAGTGGAAGAGGAGAAGAGTGATGGAGCACCCCACCCTCATGTATCTCCCACTCAATGAGCAGCCAGACCACTTAAAGAATGCCAATGATTGGCAGGCCGAAATCTACTAACTGCTTATTGTGCTGCTAAAATGTATGAATAATACATGCCCGGCAAAGGGTATGTTGCAGTGTCTTAAAAAGAACCCATGTATCAATAGCTACTGTATACACCTTTGAGGTTAATAAATATTCTGTTGCTACTGCTTTTATAGTGATTTTTTTATGGATCTGTGGTTTGTCTTTGTGTGGTTGGCCATTTTTTGTTTGTAGCTGTTGTAATAAAGTGTCAGACTACACTACACTACAATAGCACCAATGTGATGGTGGAAAATGCTGAGGAAAGGAAGAATATATTGAACTACATAAATTTAACAGAAGGCAAAGTAGTCAATGTTTCTGAGATGCTGAATTTCAGTAAACCAATAGTTCTTGGTTCCTTTTACATTTTCGAGGCACAGATCGGCAGGTCGGAATGTGAATAACACTTAGGTATAAAAAGTGACAGATTAGCGTTTGAGGATTTTTAAGGCAACAAGTAGGTTATATCGATGTGATCAAAAAGAATGAAGCAGTAACAACACAGAGTCAAAAATGGTTGTGTAAGCAAAGCTAGTTATTCAGCTTAAATACATCTCCCAAATGGCAGCAACCTAGTCTGCAGGTTTATGAGTTTACACTGTGTGTGAGTCATATTTTCATCACCCACAAGATGTAGCTGGAACCCACTCACATGACGTCTTAATCGCTGCAAATCAACCTAATTGTACCCCCTCTAGCGCAATGACAGGCGGTTTAGCTCATTGGAGATTTTTATAACCTTGTTCATTGTGGCATTTCCTTGGAGATTTCCCGTATACCGTATTATATGTTATTTAAACAGACAAAGGTGGGAAACGAGAAAAAATAAATAAATAAAAGGAAATTACATTGCCTTCATGTATGTTGTGCATGACTAGCTATTTGAATTCAAAACAGCAGCACAGCACACACAGGTGATTAGTATGCTGGTAATATCCATACTCTTAAGGTCATTAGAACAGATAAACACATGCAGCACATTTGCGGAATCCTTAATGCCGAATTGTCTGCTTTCTCTCAGGGCAGAGACAGCTGTGAAATGTTCCTCAACAGGCCCAAGTCGCATAATATTTCCATTTAAATGCCAGGACAAAGAATACCAAACTGCAGTGTTATTCAGAAAGAGGAGCCGGCTTTAGGCTGACAAGATTAGCTTCTTTATCCTCTGCCTCCTACTTCACTCTCTGTGTCATGGTGCCTAAATAAGCCTTTCCTCAAGCTTTTTCCAAACGCACGCTAAACTGTGGGTTCTGCTCAGCACATTGAGGTGACATCAGAGCAAATCTCCTTCCAATTGCATGACATCAAACAAGTTCCAGATCAACTATTTGAAGAATCATTATTAGAGAGCCAACTGTCAGGATGTTATCTTCTACTTCATATGTTACGACCTAATGTCGCCCAAATGCTTGTATTGATTGGAGATGCATGCATGTCATATGTTAGGTGCAGCATTTTGCTGTTGGTGATATTTGAATAGTGTACTGCTAACAGTGCTGGGTATGAATATAAATGCCTTTGAGACTCCATGTAAATTCATATGTAATCTCCCCTCCAACATGAGCAGCACTGAGGAAAAATATGCACGGACCACAATGAAATATATAGGATGTGTTAAATCTCTTTGAGTTGCATGAATGAATCATGTCTCTCCATCCTACTACATGTTTTATACATTTTATCCTCATACACGGCCGCTCAAAGGTTCAGGGTCACCTGTCATATTGATGTGTTTCTTCTTTCCATCAATAATGACTATTTTAACAGAGATATAATTCACACACCAAATGGATCTCTTACATTTGAAATAGTTTCGGCCGCAAAAGAAGAATAACTCAATGATGATCAATGATTCATTTAGTCCCCACAGTGCTCCATGACAAGGCAGAATACTGTTCTAAGGATTTGCCCCCCCCCAAATACACATTGATTTTGAATTTGTTTTCCAGTCCAGAAAAGTGTAAGTGACCCAAGATCATTACTGAACCACAACGGTGCAATTTGGCTTTAAATATTTTGGGAACCCGTTTGACTTTGGGCCCTCTGCAGTCTACTCAGTGGTCGGATTAAACAGGTTGTATGTTCAGCTGATATTCTGTGATCCAGTTCAAGTCGTGCTAACCACAGACCAAACTTCTGTTTCTATTCTGCAGTTTTAAAAATATCTTTGTTAAAGCAACGCACCAGACATTGTTGTGCACTTGACACTGAAACAGGAGCCTGTTCTTATTTAAATCTGCACAGATTTTGATGCCGACCTTCTAATTTATTTTTTAACTGTTGCTCAGAGGTTTGTGTGTCTCTTTCTGCCCTTCCAGTTGTCAGTCCGGTTGAAATATTGTCTATTGTATTGTGTTTTTCTCCGTGGGCAAAACATTACTTCTGCAGACCCTTCATACAAAATAACATCTATTTGTAAAGAGGACTTCCTACAACCTAAAAGCATGAAAGACCATTCAAAATTACAGAGTAGTCCTTTCAGCCATCTGACTATACTGAATCGAGCTTTTGTGCCATACTGAATCGAGTTTTTGTGCCAGCATCTCCAAACCTTTGAACGGTATTGTTCGTCTTGAAAAATAATACTTTATAAAAGGATTTTTTTCGATGCTAAAGGCAGCCACTCACATCCGTTTTCTCACAGCAATGACGAGACGGGAAACATGGATACACACAGTAGATGTCTCATACCACAGGACCAGCAAAAAGTCTGGAGTTCTATTGATCAATCAGTGAATTTCTCCCCGGTTGAAAACCCCCAAAAAACTCAGATCAGATCTAGTACAATTTGAGTCCTACTCTATCTCCAAGTGAGCCGTGGATTATGTTTATTGAGCACAACTTTGGTCTTTGTCATGAAAGTCAAACACAGTACATGCTTATCCAACCGCAATCCTAAAAGTTAAAGTTAGGCATGCTTTGTTTTCGTGGCTTCAGTGATAAACAAGGTTGAAGTTATTGAGTGATCATGGTCATGCTTCAAAAAAATAAATAAAAAAATTGCTCACTCGATGAATCTTGAGATAATCTTTATGCAGTGTCGACTCGGGGATATTCAGTCATATTCATGACATTTTTTCAAACTATCCACTTTCTGGTGGATAAAACATTCGACTGGAGTTCAAAATTAATTGCTGCTGAATTAACAGTGCTTCAAAAGTGCTCATGATGCAAATTCTAAAAATAAATTCAAACTCTAGTTTCTCCCATTTAAGGTGGCACAGGGGGCAAAATTCACACCAAGTACTGCAAAGACTCACATTAGTCTTAGTTTTGCATTCCAATTAACGATTCTTTCTCATATACAAGCCATTGTGGTCATAGGTTTTTCCTTTGCACGTTAGATTTCCTGCTAATGAGCTTCTCTTCTGATAGTCCGTTGTACATGTGGCAGAGTGATTGGGTTATGACTACAGTTTCATATAATTGTCCAATTTCAAGTCCCACGCCTGCACAAACACTAGAGGAAAATCTAGAGGTCTTGTGCCAGAGGGTGTGCTTCATATTTGGTGGCAGAACATGTCACATGACTTGTCACAGTAATAACTCCATGCCTAAAAGTACAAAAATCGCCAGACATATTGGTAATTGCCCTGTCTTAGGATATCCACCCTTCTAAACTCTGCCTTTACAGACGACCGGCCTGCACATCAGCTCCACTGACCTACCTACAAAATGTGTTGACCTCCATCTACGCTACCAGCCATCACAAATATTTGGTTTTCAAGAAATGACACAAAAGGAGAAAAGTGGGTCTTGCACAGTTTTCTATTTACTGCCGTTCTAGTGGAGGTGGAAGTCACGGCAAGTGTTCATTTCCTTGATCCTATCACTGTTTACACTATTACATTTTAAGACTGGTCAATGATGTGTTCTGACCTCCAGTCTGTCTAAAGCACACAGTCTGACTAGCAGGGGAGGCCCTGAGCAATGCAACACTGCTAAAAGACTGTTTACATGTTCCTTTGGTATCACCTCAGCAAGGTGAACATGCACGGAGCACAAAGCATCATCAGTATGAGCCAGCGAGATAAAATGGTCAAGTAGAGAACTGATCTTAAAGTTGGATCTTTTTTTTTGCTTGTTTGTTTTTGCCACTTGGAGCCAGAGGAACTGCAGAACAAGCTGCCAAACCCACCACCAGGATGTTTTATTTCCTTTACAGGGTTACTTTGGCACGTTAGTGGCACTATGTTTACATATCCAGCAAACACGGAGCAACATAAGCATACATTTGGCCATCTGGCAAATTTAAAACCATTATTTACTCTACCTTAACTCTTCAGTCTCCACCAGCTCCTGAGAAATAATCTGGGTATTTAGCTCGCAAATGTTCCACTTTCTTCACCAGTAACTTGCTAACGCACATACAGTAGCATTGTTCTCTGTTTTCTGCTGAACCCATACAGAACATCAAGGTCTGTAAAATGACCCACTGGATTAGATTATTTTTTGTGGGTTCATCTTTGAGGGCAGCCCCTTACACACTGTAATGTCATTCATCATTATTCCCACTCATGATACAGGGTAAAGGAGGGTAAAGGTTTAGGTAATTAACTTATAACTTTCTTTGTTTCCAAAAACTGACCACTGCAGGCGCTCTCAGTAAAGTTCGAGTTATTTCTCTAAACAAATGTATGTTTGGGAACTGGTGATTATCTACTGCGGCTGGCATTTTTTAAACTGGCCTACAGTGTTTACTTTACATAGTTAATGCTGTGTTTGACACTGTGGGTCAAGCATTTGCAAGACAGT
The DNA here is from genome assembly GCA_014281875.1 of Nibea albiflora. Lineage (NCBI taxonomy): Eukaryota > Metazoa > Chordata > Actinopteri > Sciaenidae > Nibea > Nibea albiflora. The sequence goes on along the minus strand of CM024795.1, from coordinate 26,016,910 downwards.
GTAGGACAAGAGTTGGTTCTTTTAGGCCCTTTCAGCTTTCAGCTCTACAATCTGTCAATACACAGAGCTAAAGTAGCCCTTAGTCCCGGACCTGCCATTCTGATCCTCTGTCTTGACGCATGTCATCACAAATTGGTTTCTTGTCTTCCACGCATCCATGAGGGATAGCTGGAGAGAAATGAAAATAATTATGTGACCCCTGTAATATCAAGTTCAACAAGTAAAGGTCATTGCAAGAGGAAGAAAAAAAAACTGCCAACAACTCATGAGAAATGGAAAAAAAAAAGATTCTTTAAAAGGGACAATATGTAATTCCTGTCAGCATCTTGCAAATAAATAGAGGGCACCCCCTCGCACCCTTGTTGCGATTACTGGTTGGCATTTCCAAACAGTAATGCCAAGCGATCACAAGATGACCATGAGTAACCATGAGCCACAGCATTGTATTGATGTTACAGAGGGATCAAAAGTGTGCCGACACATCATAAGCACATCATGATGATAATTTGTTAAACGTCTGAATCGATAGTTATAGTATGTCTCTCTTTAAGATGACAAGCAGACAACTTTTAAAATGCTTTTCAGATCAATGAGAGCTATGCTAACAGAATCACAGTAAACTACCCCTAATAGCTGAAACATACGTATTTTCAGCACTTATCAGGTAGTCCAACTTCCATACCATGAAGTGGTATGTCATGGACAGTTTAAACAGCAAAAGTGAGGTAAAATCTGCTTGAAATTCCAAAAGTTAAAGAGAAAAATTACTTAGCTCCTGCCGCTGAATCTGGTGTGACTCTAGCTGTTTATTCTTCCACAGGTCTACTGCAGTGACTCACTATCACCACTCAAGGCACAAATGGTATTACAAGACAAGGTAGGGTGAAGCTAGTCAGTTTGCATGCTACTTTAAGTGGATATCTCTGCAACATAATACATTGACGTTTTTGACATAATGAGATCATGTTCTCACATGCACACTGATTTTGGTATTTATATGGACAAGTTTAGTCATCAATAATAACTATTTTGGAATTGCTATTATTTTTGCTCTTGTGAAAAATTCTGTTTTCCTTTTGTCACTGTATGGAAATATACCAGAAATATTAATACAAATAAAACCAATTGCTTCCAATGTCCACATGAAGACAAGAATGTAAAAAAAATGATGGCAGTGCTACATCTGTGCTGTATGCTGTGTAGACAACCATATACATTTCACAAGTAATTTCTCATACCAATCCCTTACTTGGAGTGAAGCCCTGTGTATTATAAATGTATCATATTGACGTCAGGCACACTTCTTTATGAAAACTAGATGAATCATATACCTTCACTTGAGCAGTACCTTTGATGCTATATATATATATATATATATATATATATATATATATATATATATGTATATAAGTGAATGTGAAATCAAATATTGATTCCACTTCACATGAGAGCCGTGATTCTGGAGAGGATAGACCACAGGCATCGGATCTTAATCAAGTGTCGGGAGAGATGCAGAGATGCCATCTGGTGGTCCAATTTCAGCCAAGCTGTTAAGAGAAATGTGTTCTCTCTGCAAGAAGCACAGACCCTGTGAGCACTGTGAGCCTCTCATCACAGCACTATAGGCTGAGCTCCCATGGTAAAAGCTGGCAAGTTGCTTTGGTGACTGAAAAACTTGTCCAGAGTTCAAGTTGTATCCGTTTCAAAAGTTTTCCAGTTTGTTTGCCATGCAAATGATGTAGTGGCTCTGAGGCCATGAGACAGCCTTTCTCTGAGATCAGCAAACAATTGTTTTAGTGTCTGAAAACAGTTTCAGGGGTTTCATTCTAGATGTGTCTTACTGCTGTTTCTATCTTTTTACGTCTTTAATTTCTTGAGCCTGCAAGCCTCGAAGTAACGAAAAACAATGTTCCTACTGATGTTGACATGACCCATCTGTGCATCCGACTAGTTGTTTTTTAGCCAAAAAAAGAATACAAGACAATACAAGGTGGTATAGTTACACACTGTTAGGCTACAACAGCCTACCCTTAAATTGTCTCAGTTTTAGCAGTGTTGTGTGTTGTCACTGACTGACATAATTATAAAGACTGATACAATTTTGAAGAAGATTCTTACGGTCTATTTCTTATTTCATTTTTGCTATCATATCATATTGCATCATAAAAAAACATATTAAACAAAAATAAATTCAAGTTCTAATTCTGGGTCCTTGTGTCAATTCTGTTATCTCTTGTTATACGCTGAGTATTATGTCAAGCTCTAATCTCACTATAGCTCCGTATCGCAGATTTGCTAAGACACGTTCACTTTTAAGTGGTCCAGTCAAATCTGAAGGACTTGATTTCAGTCCCTCTCATAACTATATCCTGCTCACACGGAAGCTAAAGATGCTCTAACAAACTGACAATTAGTCGAAAAACTACAAACCTAAAGGAGCAATGTGTTGGATTTGGAGTGTATCGCGCAGCTTATAAAGCCGGTGACCACAATCAATCAATCGATCAAACTTGAACACCTCTGCGTGTCAGAACAGCTCCACCATCAACAACAGAACAGCCTTCATGATTGAAGTTTTGTCTGTTTTGTCTGTCCATGTTCATATGTTCATATATTCTCTCTCTCTGCTGCAGTCTGCATCACACTTTTTAAATCAATTTATGTTTTTTTTAAAATGTATTTTTTATGTCTGGTTGTGTCATTTTTTTTTTTTTTTTTGTCACTACCGCAAGGAATTGTGGGATGGCATTGCCTCCTTTCCTTTGGTAAAGTATGGTCCAGTGTACCCTATGCTAAAGGAGATAAGAAAGGAAGCATTGCAGCACCTTTCCATAACATTCAGAAAATGTGAACAGCTCTTCGCGTGGCAGCTACATAAATACTTCTGGGTCATTTCATTCAGTTAGGAATCTTCCTAAGCAGAATGGACTATTCGACCAGATCCATGGTCTTAGCGATAGGGCCATCATAGGTACATGGTGGTTCAACATGGCGGGCCCGGTGGAAGAAGACATATGGTGTCTGTGCTCATTCTAAGATAGCAAAAATGAAAGATTCTTATTTTTAAAGGGATTATACATGAATGAAAACATAGCTGCGTGTTATATTCCATTCCTGTCATATTCTGTGTAAACCTCCTGAATCTGACACACTGGAGCTTTAAATTGACATTTAACAGTTGTAACAGTAAAAACTGCAGGTACTGTAGTTTGTTTGAACACATCTTAAAGTTGTGCATTCCTGCACATGACTCGGAGCTAGCGGCATTTAGCTATCGGCTGACAGCGGGCCCCTCCCAAGGGCAGATCCCGTGTGTGCTCAGGGGTGCTCAAGTTGATGAACAGAATTATGCTCCACAGATTTCTCACAGATTGCACACTCCTCCATTGTGATTTTCTGGAAAAGTGTGACCTGAGCGCACCAGGTTGCCATCCTGGGGTGGCAGGCTGCTGTTTTGCTGATGAGTTACTTTACAGTGTTCACACTGAGAAATTGCCCTCGGTTTACCTCTGTGTTGGGAGCTCTCTGTTCAGCTCTCACATGCCGAGCATCTGTGAATGAGAGGCTTGGGCTCACGTCCAGGAAGTGCTCTGTTGCAGAAGAAGAAAAAAATCCTACAATCAGACTGCATGTATTATTTCATGAAATAGAAGAATAAGGGGGATTTTAAGCTTTATTGGCCTAATGAGCGTGTACTGAGCATAGACACCTACACACAGCACTACATGTTTGGCTGGTTTTATACCGCTCCTAAAATCTAGCACTTGATCATTTGAAGACTTTGTTGGTGACTGTACTTTGAGCCAATAACTGGCATAAACATCTGGAAACACAAACAAATATGGCAAACGTTCAACTTTCTGATCAGGTTCAACAAGTGAACATGATAAATGTGGTTCATGTTTAGTACTTTGATATAAAGTGCATGTACTTTCCATCTATGTAAACCACCAACTTAAAATTATTACACATTTTTTTAGCTAAATAACATGCCCACAAAAGCCCAACAAAAAGCCCACAAAGAGAGAGTCCAATAAAAGACAAAAATGACTTCATAAAACCATTCCAGTTGGAAATAAATAAATAAATAATGATTATGCTGCCAAACTGTTAAAGCACACTGAGCACAGAGAGCGTCGTGGTGCTTAAGACAAGAGTTTTACACAATTATTTTAAATATTCTACTTAGAGCCACTTGTCTGAAGAATTATTACTAAACGAAAAAAATCCTTAAATAGCTTTCTGAATATCAAGAGTCATTCATATTTGGCTAACTCTTAAAGTGTTATATCTTTAATACAGCTTGTTGGATTTTCTACTCTGGCATCCTTGTGAAGTGAGAAGAACCTCAGAGAGAACAGCACTCATGTCTATGAATTTCATTGCTGCACAGTATTTCAATGGCTGCTTTTAAGGGACACTTCTTTAGATGTATCTTTTAGAGGCGTTATTGTTGATTTTATATTAGAAATCATTTGAAGTGCCCTTCTGCATCTGAGTGACTCGCAGTTTCCTTTAATAATTTGTCCCCAGTTGTAAGGATTATTTAAATTTAAATGTGTTTAAAGATATGTAAATGAAATGAAAATGTAAATTCAAACCAATGACAATGCCAAAAAGAGGTTTACGTTAAATCCAATCATGGATTTAAAATATCCTGTACTTGAGCACTCATTATGAATATTGTAAACATTCAGAATAAAGTTCCCACATTTCTTTATAGAAATAGTTCATGTTCAAACCTAAACTCTGTACAACTTTTTTTTTTTAAATGACAAACCAGAAGAAGAGAGAAAGCATTACAGCCATAACACAAGAGCCAGCCTTTTCCTTAAGACCTCTGGTTTGCACACCGCTAACTGAGATTATCAGCTTTGCATCTGCAGCACGAACAAGAGTCAGCCGAGTGGCCCGGTTTCAACATCGTGTGCAACATCCATTCATATGTTTCCTTCTGCTAACCCGGGGTTGGGTTTCGGTGGCAGCAGGTTTAGCAGGGGAATCAAGATGTCCCTCTCCCCAGCAATGCATTCCAGATCCTCCTGGGGGATCTCGAGACGCTCCCAGGCCAGATGGGCTGTATAGTCCCTCCATTAACTTCTGAGTCTGCCCCAGGATTTCCTGCCAGTTGGACATGCCTGGAACAAAGGGGTGCGCCTTTGCCTTAACCACCTCAGTTGGCTCCTTTCAACACAAAGGAGCATTTCGGCCTATGTATCCATCTTGTTATTTCATCTTTCAGTCATTACCCAAAGCTCATGATCATAGGTGATGGTTGGAACATAGATCAACTATACTTTGCCTTCCGGCTCAGCTCTCTCTTCCCCACAATGGTCCGGTAGAACATCTACACCGCTCCAATCCACTGGTTTATCTCACACTCCATTTCCCATCTCTCTTGAACAAGACGAAAACTCCTTGCTTGGGGCAGCAAATTACTCCCAGCCCAGAGGGAGCATGTCCTAATGTGTTTTTAACATACAGGTGCTAATACACCTATGTTAGTCTTAGAGAGAGGAGAGGAACCTTAAAGCTGCAGCTCCACATGTTTCTTTGTTTAATCATTATGCACACTATACAGTGTCTAGTTGTCATCCTGGCAATGAGATTGAGTAGTTAGATTGTATTTGTATCTTTTAATACATGTTAGAGTGTGAACATTCTGCTCTATTTAATGTTGCACAGGAGTGCATGTTGCCAACCTGTTCTCTGTTGAACTCCAAATACTTGAATTGAGTCAGTCAATTAATTCACTATTTTCCCTTCTTTAACAGTGGTGTGCCAAAGAACTTTAATTGTGATTAGAGTTATTATTTATTATTAGCTCTTTTCATAGCCAGAATTGCACGCAGTATGGTGCCCCTTTAAACCATCCCCAACAGTGTGCTCATGTGGCAGCTCAGTCCTTTGGCTGGTCTTGACAGAATTTTCTGGTTCTTTTTTTGTATTTTTGTGAAAGTCTCTCCCTTTTACTCTTTTGCTCTTTGCCTCTGTACATTCAAGAAGCACATTGCGTGAAAAAAAACAAAAATTTGTCAATCAAGTTGAAACGTTTTCATACATGTGACTAAATGCTCGGCTAATTTGATCTTTTCGTTGACCTTGTATGCAGTTTTCTCTTTTTGCCTTTGTCTTACCACAGCACCTGAGTTGTCCTTAGTCTTTTCTCTGAGTTCAATTGTGTCTAAAACTGTTTGTGAGGACAAGCCTCTTTAGGACTTTGTGACCCCTAATGTCCTCCATTGTCTGTTTTTCCAAATACTTTTTGTTTTTTTAGTTCATGTTTTTTTGTGTCAGCTCTGCATGCTCCATCGCAGGTTGATGCACGTCAACTCATCAGAAGACGCCATTTCCCAGAGTCAACCCACACCAACACAGCAGAAAGCAACAACTTTGAAAAATTCATTCCCGGATCAGCACATCCTGTACCGTACCTCGACTACTTAATCAGTCTGTACAGCCAGTACGTGTTTCCCTTAAGAGTGTGTGGGTGTGTTCGTTTTGTTCTTTATTTATGGGGGAAACATTACTGCATAAGCTCAGTGTTGACTTTGATTAAAATACATGATTTTGTGACAAATAGTTTCAAATAAGCTTCAAACCTTTAATGGAACAAATTGTAATGTTTTTTAGATAATTTAACATACATACATTGTATAATGGAGTATCAACCAGCGTATTAGAGTACGACTTTGATTGCTCCCATAAGGCCTCCTAGTGTTTTAACAGAGTCAGTGGCATTGTGTTAATTAAAAATTCCATCTGCTCAGGAGACTTTGTGTCTTCTCTGTGATGGAAAACAGCCTTTAGAAGCCTGTAATATCCTTTGTGTAATCTGACAATGGAAAACGAGACTGAGCTCAATCAGTTTCTTGAATTGCTGTCAGAAATGCATCAGCTATAGAGTGAGAGTATGGGAAAAGGGCTGTGATGCATGCCCCAGTCATGTGATACATCATTGCCATCGTCACTGTAAATTTATTTTGTGAGATCATGCTTATGCTGTTGCATTGTGCTATCCATATGAGATCTATCACACATGCATGATGTTTTTCTCCGCCGGCATCCTGTCAAAGCCCTACTCTGCTTCTGATGGTGGATCAGACAAAAAAAACAAAAAAAACAGCCTCTGATTGGTCAGCAGACTCAAACCAAGTCATCACGGGACTGACAGTGCAACAATGATGAAAGAATTAAGACGTATTCAGTGTTGAATTCATCATTATGACTTTATTTTAAGACACACAGCAGTTTGAGGCTGGATGTCAAGGCTCATAAAAGGGATACAGGGATGGTGCTGAAGGGCACAATGGTAACGTTAGCCTTTCCTGCTTGGCTTCCAGACTGTTACTCTGGGGCTAAGCCGCTAGATGGACTGATGCCCATGGATGATTCCTGTGCATAAAGTTACCCTGATCTTCCATGTGTGCTTCCACACTGCGTGGCCCATAAAGCAAGTGCACTAGAGACTTCCGCCAGCTGAGCCGCTAACTCCTGGTTTACCATTCTTCTAATCTTGTGGCTCTTTTAGGCTTTCCTGTAAATTGACTGAATACTGACAGTGATACATAAGGCTGATAATGAAACATGTCATGTGGCGTGGGTTTGATGCACACAAACAATGTAACCGCCACTTTACAGCTGTCCATCCCGTCATGAGCAATTGCTGTTATCACATGGTGCGACCACTATGTTCAAAACCTGCACTCTTCCATGAGTTTTGGCTCTTTCATAGTTAAGATATAACAACTCTTCTTGGTCTTAAGAAGCTGCAGCATTTATTAACTGACAAATTGTAACCTACACTGTACATTTACTGACAGTTCACTGCTACAGTACACTTCACACTTTTTTCACCGTCACTGTCTGCTGCTTGCTCTGTTGCTCACACACTTACTTTGCACGCACATTCCACAGCATTCCATGTGGGGATAAGTTGCTTTTTCACCTGGTAAGAAAAAAATCCATACCCTCACAGTCCTGCAGTATCTACTACGCCTTATAACAAATGAAACATGTTTTATGGCTCCATCCATGTTGACCGGTAATAGGTCAGATGATTAGAACAAATGCTGTTAATGCACTGATGAAAATGCACTAAGAGGCAGTGACAACGTCCAGACACAGAGGTTGGCACCGCTTATTGAAAGAGCTCACGAAGGACTCATTCTTTAAACACCTACGTACCAACATTGAAAGTACTTACAGTATGTGTTACATTAATGGAAGAGTTGGAGGAATACAGTTGCGGATCACATAGGAGCTAAGAGAATAATCCTACATGCCATGTTCTGATCTGTGTCTCTGCAAAGCACTGACACTGCTTTTGACGTTGTGAGTTAAAGATCAGAGGTTGTGCGGTAAGATTCAGGGTTCAGTATATTTAGCCATTTTACTTTGATTTTAAAGGCTGCAGTCACTGTTTTGTTTGATTTGTTGGCCAGTTGAGGACAACAAATCAGTTAAGTTAAGCAGAAGTGCTTAACAACATGCTAAGAGGCTGTGTGTTATCGCCACATAAAGATGGTGTTAAAAAATTGTGTCCATCCAGCAGACCGGCACTAACATTAGCATTAATCTTGCGTATTGGGTCTAATCTTGGGTCTTGTGAAATGCTCGACTATCTTCACCACTTTTTACCCTTCGCCATTGGGCAGGTAGTGTATTTATCAGTCCTTTTTGTTGAGAAAAGCTCTTTGTTGCAGCTGAAAACGTGATAATGAGCAGAATTTGTATATATGACCAAAACATTTTGCTAAAAGAGACTGAAAAACAAACTCAACAGGTTTAGACTTAGAGCATGGCTGATGATTTCCACCACTTCATATCAAGGTTACTTTATTTAGACAGGGTTTTTTTTAACAAGTGGGGCATCTACTGTATGTGTAATTGGTTAAATGTTGAAATACAGTATCAGAAAATGGCCACTTATTCTTGAAATCCAGGATGTCTCACTGAATCACAGTTTGTGTGTGTGTGTTATTTGTTCCTGTTCTATTTGCATCAAGACAAATGTCATTTACCTTTTTGCAGGCAAATAACTGTCATTCTCAGATATGCCCAAGAAATACTTTAATTCAGTGCAATGTTTAGCCTAGATAAATGTCCACAAGGATTTCCTGCAATTACTGTCAACTTCTCCCAAGCTGAAGAGGTGAGAGTGTGAAAATTGACACCAACTAATATTTTTGCAACTGGAGATTTTGTAGAAATAAGATGGATGGGTGGATGGATGGATGGATGGATGGATTGATTGATGGACAGACAGATAGAACTGTAGATGTAGATTGGAATGTAGACAGACAGACAGATAGATTACCCTCAACAGGCTGCATATGGCAAGGCCGATGCGCAGTGTGCTTTGGGCCTCTTCAGTAAAATGAGAGGTCAAGTTTGGATGATGAATGGTGGGTATGCTGGAGGACTGACAGCGGCAGTACAGAGAAATGTTCCATATTGACCCAGTAGAAGTGGGAATGTGCCATGAAATGAGTTTCTGAGCTCGGTGATGTTTAATTTAATGCAAAGCAAGCAGGATGCCGAAGCTCATTTCTAGAGTTTTTCACAAGCAACACTGAAGTGGACTCCGTCCACGAGGGGAAGCGTACTGAACAACTTGATCTCTGTGTATATTTGATAGTTGCCTAATTTTTCAGTCTGTTAAAAAGGGGACATACTAAGGTCGTCACAACACCAGTACTTTAAACTTCAATACAGTACTAGTATAAAAGCAACAACACTCCAAACCTCTTTTGATACAACGGCAAAAAGAAAACAGTCATAGGCACAAAATAGGATATAAGTATATTATTTTAATGTTTAAATAAATAACAGCACCCAATACTAGTGCAGTCAATGAACACATATAGTATTGAGGACCAGTTGCAGCGTTTCCATCAAAATGACTGTAACTTACATTATGATCCTATTTCTAATAAGTTATTACTTATGCCACCATCTTCATTCTCCACCCTATTTCAGAGTTTACTCACAAACTAAAACATTACTTTTTCCCTTCCCTTTTCCCACACACACACCTACATCTCTGTCTCTTACTACCGACACACACACCTACTTGCACCGCCTCTTTCTTTCTCTGTCACATCTAATGTCGGCCAAAAAAAACTAAACTCGCATTTTGGATTTCTTCACCAGTGATTCTGTTTTCACAGCAGCATTTGAGCTGAGGTTTGATGCAGCCAATTGAAACCAACATGGTACAGACCATGCTGTGTACTTCAGTCAGAGTAGGGAAAATAAAATCTCTGTTGTGTTTTCAAAGTAATATTTCTCTATCTCTCTCTGCTTGTCTCTGCAGCAGTATCTGTGATTGTCAGTGGACCGCACTGAAGGACAGAAAGTGAGGAGGAGATTGTCCAGTAGATCTTTTAATACCTTTGGTACTTTAGACACTATTGAACCTTTATCAGAGATTGTGTCATTTTAAATAGCTGGTATTGAAAAGGTATTACGTATTGGTACTTTTGACAACCCAAGGACGTGCTATAATTTGTTGAATCACCACTCTTGACAGTAAGAGGAGAATTAAAGCAACATCCAGTGATCTACAAAGTCCTTATATACACACATATATATTATATTAACAGCAACCATACACATTTTTAGTAAGTAATAGTTAGCAGTAGCTAGCAGTAAGCTTGATAGTTGTCATGCATAAATGACAAACACTTGGCTGATGGAGAATCATGGTTGGCCTAAAATAATGGCTCAAGAAGCATTTCTCCTCATGAAAGTAACTCCAGCATGCTCGTCCATTCTCATTGGTTGGACATGAGCATATTGACCTGACAGAATCAATCCATAAACTGACAAGAAGGTGTCAGCTCTATATATCAATGGCCAAAGAGGGGACTTGCTCTGGCTCTGACTGAGGATGAGAGGCTGCTCCCAAATAGGGTGCTGGACACATAATCCATGTGGGTACCTCAAAAAGAGAAGAAATTACAGGAACCAGCTGCTCCAGGAGCTTCACTTGGATAATGGTTGGTCAGTTCAAGGTTTATTTTAAGATGAGTCAGAGACAGTTTGACAACCCAATGTCAATCTTAATGCCTAACAATCCAAAAATGGCCGACTATCATTCATCGGTCCTGCAAGAGACAAGCAGCTGTAAAGTTTGTCTCTCTTATTTCATCCGACTGGACAAGGGGAAAAATGCACTTGCAAACATGCTCTGTCTAACGTGGACCTGAGGATTCCAAACATGGCGGCCATAACGCATTTGCACTACGGCTGCAGCTCTCAGTCCATGGGTGGTTGAGTCCATGAGAAAACTGGAGCACATAACTGCTTGTTTCATCACTTTTCATTAGGTGCAAAGACAATTTGAATGTATGCCTTCATCAGAGTCATTAACGGCGTATAAATATCCTTCATAGGGGTCCTCATTAACTAATCACCCAAGAACAGGTAACCTCTCTAACCCATATGACACATTTAAACTAGGCTCTGGAGGACATTAGGGGACTTTTCTTAAACAATACCATGACGACACTCCATTCTGCGCAATATACTGTAAAAAATATAAATCCACTGTGATCTACATTGACTTGTCCTTCTCTGCGAACTCCAGTCCCAAGACTGAACAGCAAGACACAGTGCCATATGATTATCACACCTTGATTAAGCATGCACATTAGTGTCTCTGGCTGAGTCTGACCTATGGGACAAATATAATTTTAAAAAGTACTGCAGACCTTCTGCAAAGCAGGCATGACTTGTAATGCTGAGGCAGAAGCCCTCCCATGAAATCAATGAACTGTCTAACAGATTTAGACACAACTTTGAGGAAGCATATATGAGGTCAATGTGGGGCTCATAAAATGGAGAGAAGAGCAACAGGGAACCATCTGCACTTTTCCTGAGGATGACTATCTACATAACCTTGGCATGACCCAGAACAGCTGTTAAGAGTAAGTCCAACAGATACTGAGGATGATATAGATATATCAATATTTAAAAGTTTAGAAATGTATTAACCAATAATTTTCTTTCTCACTTAAACATGTTGAATAAGGAAACTTTACATTTGGTAATGTTATTCAGTAAGAATTGTGACTTGAATTGTGATTTGAACAGATGTTAAGGGGAAAACAATTTCTGAATTACCTCAAACATATCTTTAACATTTCCATAGTGTAATTTCTATGAATAACAATAAATCTGAAATAAGCCAATATTGGCTGATATATACAGTAGCCCTGACCTAGATTTATCAGCTCTAGCGGACTCTAATTTGGCACATAATAGTCAGGACATAAGACTCGGAGGACATGAATGTTTCATTTGTAAGATGCAAATTACACCTGTTGAAAAACAGGAACGGCTCATCACGCATCTAATACAACCCTTACAATGAGTGATGACGGCAGCAGCACCATGCTTTTATGGTGATGTTTGGTTGGTGCTAGACAGTCACGAGCTAGACTCCACACACAGAATAACCCAGTTTTTACTGCTAGATTTTCTACAGCCATGATCCAAACTGGTGAGACTCGACAGTGGCAGATGAAGAATACTAGAATACAGAAGAGACTGTGAAAATTAGATTAGCCTGGATGACATTTCCTTTGCTTGATAGTGGAAATGGAAATTAGAAGAAGAAAATGCATCCATTTAAACAGGGAATTCATGAAGTGTAGGTGTTTTTCCTTTTTGAATAAGAACAAAAAGAGTTCTGTGGTGATGCATGGAAATCTGGATTGTTTTAGACAGACACCAAGCATTAAACCTTCATGTATCTAATATCCACAGCAATTACATGTGCTTTTATGTGGAAAAGATGGTTTTGGGAGCAATGAGTTTTCCATTGATCTATGTTTTGCAAAATTGACAGTACCAATCCTTACTGTCTGTTTAGCATAACAAGTATGCAAGCTGTGATTTTGTATCTAGTGTGCTTCCAATATGCCATTCTCTTGCTCTCTTGCTGTACACGTACTTTATTTAATTAACATGCAAGGTAAAGCCAAAATGCTACAGGACAGTCAAATGAGTGCAACGCAGCTCTATCACCTATGGGTTATGTTCATATACTACAAATCCGTTTTGCCAATTACAAGACACAATGTAGCTAATGCCTAGATTATGCAGGCTAACAACTAGGGTTTGCATCCAGAGTGCCCCATGTGGTTAATGGTCCAGTATGTAGGATTTAGTGGCATCTAGGTTGCAGATTTCAATCACCTGAATTGCCTTGCCTCATCCTCCCCTTCCAAGCGTGAAGGAGAAACTATAGTGGTTTTTGTAATAACATGGCGGTTCAACATGACGGAAGTGGACCTGCACCGTTTGCACAAAAGGCTCATTCTAAGATCGCAAGATCTTCTTTTCAGGTGTTTGTACATTAATAAAACATAGTTATGCATATTATGTTCTGTTTCTGCTAGAGAATGTTAACCCTAATACACTGGACCTTTAAGTTTGGTAAAGGTTTGGGAATAGTGGTTAAATGGCTGTAATGCTTCAAGTCAGTTGACTTAAACCAACATTGAAACCATCTCCCTCTAATGTTAACGCACTGCTTACAAGTGTTTAGACATACCCATTAAAAAAAAGGTCATGCATTGTAGCAACCGATGCATGACCAAGGCAAGGCTGCTGATAATGTAAGAGCAGATATTCTACTGTTGGTAAATGAATTATATGTTGTCAGTGAACATTCTTTTTCTTCTGAACAATGTTCAATATCAACATTTTTCATCTTTGCAAAGTAACAGCCCTTTCAAAGAATCCCATGGTGGTATTTAGAGCAGTATTTGCTGTAATCTTTCTGAGTTAAACATCAAGACAGATCAATTGTACACTACAATTACAAGACTGTCATTAAACAGGTACTTCATATGCAGTTCTTCAGTCTGACATCATGTTAATGTTGGCCATGGTTTTCTCAGCAGAGGGGGTCATTTTGCCCTAACTGATCAGTAACAAATGACATATTCACAACAGCAACATCATTTTCAGTCAACCCTCAAGTTGCTGAAATGGTTGCTCAGAGCAACTTTTCTCACATCGATCAAAGACACATCAATCTTTTCTAAGTTGACTTAAAATATTCTGCACAGCTCTGTCCATCTTATCACCGCTTGTCGGAATTTTCTCAGCAATTGTTCGGTCAATATTTTTTGGGCCCTGGCATGGGAAGATAAAATCCTCATTTTTAATCCTGTCTACAAAGCTCTGATTGGCTCAAATGTTTTCCTAAAAAGGAGGGGCCTGGAAGCAGTCGAGTGAAATGATGTTGTTTTACAGCATAATCTGTATTAGAGAAAGACAAGCCCAGATATTCTATCACCACAAAAGGTCAAACTTTACACCATCTGTAATCAAAATAAGTATAATTCAGCCGGTAATCCACCCAGTCTGCCAAGCACATTTCACTGAACGGGTCATTTTAAATCACTTTTTCACTCACTCAGGACTGAATCCAGAGGTTTCTGCCTCATTTAAAAAAAACAACAATACTTACACTTAATACATGGGCTGTCAAATGAATGGTCTCAGGGGTTAATTTTTAGCTCCCTGGCTACATTTCACTTGCAGGGGAAAACGGCATTCGCTTGATCTTTAAAAATAAGTCACAAGCAATGAAACACGTTGCTAATGCAGAGAAAAATGCATGCAATTTGCCCATCCTATATAGCCGCCGAAAGGGTAAATGTTACTGCAGGTAGCACCCTGATGAATGAGGAGGTCACGAAAAAGCCCAGCAGAGGCCACACATTATGACCGGGTCGATTGGTTGATCGCAAGCGTGAAATTGCTGTCACAGATCAATGGCTAACTAATCTGGAGAAGGGACAGATTCAAATCACAGGGTCTCTAATCAATGATGATTAATCTTCAGGAAGTCACATTTCCTGAATAAGACACTTTAATGTGTACAATTGGATAATTACCGGTTTCCATCTGAGGCTACAGGTCCCCGTGGTTTTCCAGTGAAGACATCAACAACATGATTGGTTAAGGGAGTTAAATATATCATAACACACATGGTCAGTAATTCTTCATGGACCCCTGCAACATATAAACCTGAAGACACATGATAAATCAATTGATCAGCTTTAGAACGATTGGATTGATATATTGCTGTCATGGTCTAAACAGCAGGATTAATAATGCTAATGGACATACAGGATATATTGAGCTGTTTATAATTACTGCTCTCAATCATGGCTACTGACAAGTGACCAATGTTTACTTGGTTAACTGGAAATCTCTCTGCGGATTTCAGTCCATTGATATTCTGCCATTTAAAAATAATAACTATGCAGTCTATGAATAAGAAATGATAATACACAATTTGGTGGGTGGTTCATCCGCATATTGTTCCCTAATCCAAATTTGTTCACAGATCTGTTTATGCAGTATACGTTGGTAAGAAGGGCGCTGGACAACTCCATTCATACACATTTGTTAAAGATTCACTTAAAGCAACATGGCGTCTGTGCTCTTGGTTTGCCTGTTCCTGTACTACGTAATTTTGTGCTCCGGGTACAAACTTCCACATGAAGTATGGAACAGTTTACAGCACTAACACACCATCAACTATTTCACTTGGTGAAACAGGATGATGCCCAGACCTTGTGCTCAGTCTTAGTGTTTTGGACCACTGGGAAGAGCAGATTTTCAGGCCTCAGGTGCAAGGGGAAATGCAAGATTTCATGTCATGCCAAGACTGGAGCTGGACAAGCGGCCAATATAACCGGCTTAGCACCCTCTATGGACGTAATGCCAGAGGAGAAGAGACTGAAGAGGAAAGAGTTGACGGGAAAGCTAAAAGAGAAGATGAGAGACTGACAAAACAAAACTGACCTTTATTCGTTGGTGAGAGTTTCATGAAGTAAAAATCAGTTTTTGATCATAAGTAATACGATCATATATCATCATGACACATCACTGAACGGGTTAGCTAATGGTTTTTTATTTACACATTCAGCAGTCACGGAGCTACAGTACATTAGAATTCATTAGGAGTTACCTGGGTCCAATCTTTACTCACCCTTTTTTCTATCTTCTAGTCTCTACCAACTAATGAGAAAAATATCCAGCTCTTTAGCTGCTAAATGCCCCACTATGTTCACCAGCTATTTGCCTTTGGTGCTGAACAAGTGGCATACAGTGAGTGTATGAGAGCTTTTTCACTGAAAGCAGCTGACTACAGCTGGAAACATAATGAGAGCAGGGAGAGTAAACCAAGAAAGAGCTTCAGGCCATAAAACCAAAACAATGAGCTGAAAGATGCTATAAAGCTCCATAAAGTTGAGGAGAGAATGCAAAGTCATGATTTTTTTTTTCTCTGCAGGTTCATTTTTACAAGTGACCCCTTCTACACACACACACACACACACACACACACACACAGTCGTTCGATCCATAGTTAATATATAAATATCGATTATAGCAGCTTTGAATTCAATGGTTCCGCAAACAATACACAACACAAAACCGGGCAGCACAATGTCAACGCTGTTTAGGATTCAGCGTGTCATTCCCGCTGTTCAGGGGCAACAGTGTTGAACACAAATGAACAGACATTAGGCAGAGCTGATCAGGCAGAACATGATACTGCAAGGGAAAGCAAAAAATATTCCAGTTGCCAAACATTCTATCAAAGCACCGTAGAAGGATACAAATGTAATGAAGTGCTCTCGGGGGCATCTGCTACATTTGAAAGCCCTCTTCAGCTAAATGGCTGTCCTTCACTCACTGTCCTCAAAAGCTATTTAGTCAACATCTTTCAACAGCTAAGATTTGACTGTATCAGTATATTGTTGACCTAAAGCTACCCATGCAGGGTTTAACAGTCCGTCTGGGACACACTTGTTGCTTGTTTGTGTGTTCACAAGCGTGTGTGTTTGTCACCTTTTACGGCCTGATATTTCTGTGGCCAGCTGACATTAGTGTAACATCAAATCCCCCTGACCTGGCTTTGGTATGGGGGTCAGGATGTGGTCTGGTGGAAAGTTGTCCGACTCCCAGAAAGCTCTTTTAATGTATTTGGACACCATTTGAGATGCATGTTTTATTGGCCTAGCAAGAGTCATGAAAGGTGTTAATAGAGCAAGAGGTTTCATTTCAGTTCTGAGTCACAGGTATCAACTGAAGAAGCAAAAGTTCACCCACAACCCTGTCCAAAAGGAAATACTGATTGGATAAGAGTTAAAGGCTTCTAGAGGCTTGTTGGTGTTACAAGAAAATATGTTTTTGACAGCAGATCAATGGTGTATCACAAAATACTGCTTTTTGTTTTTTACTAAAGAATGTTAGGGTGACCATAATTACTTTTCATGTTTGGTATTCATGCTGTCTGAGATCAAATCCCTCCAGGTAACAATTCCCAGGACACCAAAGGAGGCAAGTGAAACAGCAAAGGAAACTCAGAAACAGTTCAGAGAAAAGACCAATTGACACTACCAGGAACCAGAAGTTCTTGGTGGAGACCAAACCACAGATGGAAGCATGAAAACACATTGTGTGACATTGTACCTGCCATCACCAAAAGGCAGACAAGTACATAGACTGAACATAGTGGGGCTAAGTAATATCTGAAATATATTGTATAGGTTTCTGAAGAGCTGTTTTGAAGCTCAGAGTGTTGTGGCTCCAGCTGCTGCCATGCTGCCATCTCTTCCGCCTCCCTGCTATTCTAAAAATGGGTAAAGACACTGTTAACTATGGACAACTTTACGCCTTAATATAATGTGAATGGGTAAGTTAAAACAAAAATTCAGACTCCAGTTGTCACAAGTGGGGAAATAAGCTGTGGAGAACAAAACCGCATTTGTACCACCCTGTAAACATGTTTATTTCTGCTGCAAAGTTGGACAATTTGACATAAGGGCTTATGGAGATTGATTTGTTGTGTAGACAGCCTCAAGTGGACATCTGTGGAACTGCAGCCACAGAGGTTGCCGCTTCATGGATTCATATGGATTCAGGCAGATGTTAGATGGCAGGCAGGCGAGTTTGTGGTCTACCGTCTGTCTGAATCCATGTGAATGAGGCATAAAATGAATTGTGGACTTAGATTTGTTAAGTGTCCAGAAACGTGACATAAAATAAATTCTAATGTTACCCGCTAGATGTGAAAACCGTTGATTTGCTTTAACTTTTTGTGTACATAAAAGAGGGGTCATATGGACACAGATGATCTTTTATTGTTAAAAGATAAACTGTTGTAATTCGAACTCCTAAGATTAGGCTTCATTGACAGCTCTCTAACCCTCCGATTAGCGTTCAGCTCTACCAACTTCAACCCGAGAAGAGGTTTTTATGAGCCACAATGAGATGCCGTGGGTTCACATGAAGCTTTAAAGTGAGTGAGTCATGCAGCTGATGATGCGATGTCATCCATGCATCAGTCATGAAGCGCATACTGGAAGAGGTTTGCATAATTTCAATGGGAGAGCTAAATCTATGCATTGATATGGGCAGAATTAGGGTGGACTAATTCATCTGTTCATCTGCTAATGAAGTAAGGATCTTTTGTTAGAGGGATTTAAGTGTATCTGACACGAGGCTGATTATAAATGGTCACAACAATTCACTGAATGACGTGTAATTGACCTTTTCATGGCTTATTAATGCCAGTGTGTTCAGCTGTGTGCAGGCTACAGCTCATTTAGCGTGCCTGTGAAATATAGATGGAGGAAAGTACATAAGCGGGGGAAATAAAAAACATAATATTCGTCACGACAACGCCGGTATGAACTTTTACGCTGTGCAGCAGTTCATTTAATTTGGTGAATTGCGTTTGGAGGAAGCACATCACGTCTTCCATCTGTTATCACACGTCTGACAACAAGTTTACAAAGTGTCATGGAGAGGTTCACACAGAGGGTGAGTGTGTTAGCGATTTTTTCAATACAATAAAGGATTTAAGTGCACGCTCATTACCAGTCTCTCATGCACTCCGGTGACAAATGATTATAAAAGCGTCTCTCTGCTGACAGATTTAAACATAACTTACATTTCTGTACATTGCCCTTTTATTCTGACATGCAACAGCAGGAAAACACAGGCGTAATCAAATGAGATTAATAATATGCCTTCACTTTAGTTTTACCAATTTATGGGCCGTGGTTTTGTGCAGGTGGCTTACTCATATAGCTTCCAGGGACACTTAATGTTAATGCGATTAGTTGCACATGGGCTTTTACTGCTATGATAAGTCAAACAGTCTACTGTGGAAAAGGTCCGTTGTCTTTATTGTGCATAAAAATAAAAAATAAAAAGCCATGAAAAAAGCCATCATCAAAAAGACATCACTCAGCAGCCTCTCAAGCACCCGTACTAAATTGGGCTTTGCCCGTTGGCTTTTACTAAGTCCAAATATTGTCAAGGTTTTCACCGACACACAGTGGACATCTGCAGAAAAAAACAATCTGTCAACAAAAAAAGAAATGAACTGGAGTGTACAAATAGAAAGGATCAACAAATACAGCCTAATTTCTGCTAGTTTCTTTTCAAGCCGAGACTCAGAAAAGAACCAAAATTATGATCTTGGCTCCCCTTTACTGGTGGCAATAGCGTGAGGCACAAAGGCTAGCACTGTCACTACGTGCTCATCTTCATCTCCAGTTTAATGAATTATGAAACAGTTTGTCGGGCTCTGTGATCTTTGCTTTTGCTGATCAGTGAGTGTAGTGCCTGCAGTATGTCAGGCTGTGTGCCACTGTGGGACTTTGGTGCATACACTATATACTGTATGCTCTTCTTGTTATGTTCTTAATGAAGAAACAATGGCAACATAAATGCTACATTCTAATGCCTGTGCACTGGGGATGTGATACGTGTTACAGATGGTGTGCTGGTTCCAACAGGTTTTCTAAATGTCATATAGTGTTCTTAATCAGTGCTTGAACCTGGTTATATTATATGGACTGCAAAGCTGGATCAATGTAATATTCAACCTCTCGGGCCCGCAGTATGAATAGCAACACATGACAGAAGGCTCATCAAATGACACTCATGACAAGGCAGAGAGGACGCTCTTCTAGTGTTGCACACTCCACCGTAACGATCATATACAATGCCGGGGTGGAGGTGTGTTGCGCAGAAGAGCTCCCTCAGATATCATTAGCTGCTGTGCTGTGATGAAGAAGCAGGAATCAGATCATGTAATCCCCTCCTGAGACACTATTAATTAATAAGAGCTTTGCTAAAGAGGCCCTCCTCCACTTAGGCTCTCTGTGCTTTCTTGCAGGAAATCGATTTGTGTCTCTCCTGCTGCCAATGTGTCTGGCGGACATCTTTTACAGTACAACCCCTCACGCCATGGGCAGTCTCTGTGTCTGCCACTGAAGCATGCAAGGCCAGATGACACCTCTAGAGCCAGGGATCACATTTCCTGCATGGTCTCTGCTTCCTGCTGGACTTGCAAAGTGTTGTATGGGATTATGGTGCTGGAGTGTTGGTCTCCTGACTTACCATGCAAGTTACATCTTCGACAGTCGACTAAATATTAAGCTACAACATGCTATAGATAGATATTGTAGTCTTTTCATGGTTAGTATGTCACAGTGCGGACAGTTGGTCATCCAGACTCTGAGGTGATCTGACACCTTGAGGGAAGAAGGGTCACCGACAATATTTTAGAAAACAGTGATAATCCAAAGTCCCTTCAGTAAACCTCTCTCTCTTAGACAGTGCCGGTTTCCAACAGGATCAAATGAAACCAGAAAAAACCCCAGTAAATTAGAGCTTATTCATGAATGTATGACATCCAAACACAAACAAATAGTTTATTTCAAAGCTTTTCATACTGATTATAGCTTAAGATGGAGCAATTCAATCCAATTATTTCTTTTAGCAGATCAATGCAGGTAAAGATGCGCTATTAATAATTGATGTGCTGATGTAATGAATGAATAATTATAGCTCTAGGTGACATGCAAGCAGAGGCTTTAGAGAAATGTCACATATTTTTCCTTTTTACAGCAAAGTACAGAGGAGCAACACACACACGTGTCATCACCATACTTCAGTAATCTGACTAATGTTTGTTACTTCAGCTCTAAGCGACTGACTCTTGGTCAGCATTACGCACACTGTGTTTCACCTTTTCAGTCTATTGAATTGAATTTCATTGGAGAGGAGCCCACGTCACTCTTCAGTCGACTGAAGTGCGACATTGTGGGCTCGGCTCTCATTTCTTGTTTGGTACGACAGCAGTGATTGTCAGAGCAAATATTTTTCAGCAAGACATTTAAAAACAGTTCCAAAGACTGATGTGAAGTTCTGCTTACCTTCAGGTCTAAAATGAGCCTCCATGGCAGGATAATAAAAGGAACACGCAAGAACATAAAAGGCTCCACAAACAACTTAATACTCCGTATTCAAAGTTGGCTAATTAACTGGGGTGGTTCAAAGAGTAATGCGCTGAAATGCACCACAAAAGGCGCTTGCAAAGCATATGATGAACAGAGCTCGGCTGCTTTTATTTACTGACATGGAGAATTGATTTAGTTCAACACATAAAAGACCGGTTTCAGCTTCAGGAACTGCAAAGTGTTAGCGTTAAACACCTAATGCTGTGCAGTTTTGTCACACAGATCTAATGATTTTACTGCTAGCAGTGAGGTAGTGTGTCTATAACACATTCAATAGTGTCAATGCACACTTCAAAAGTGCACCCAGGTCCACGTCGGCTAGTTTGTGAGTATTTCATTTAATTAACCACGTGAGATTACTCACTGTTTACTGGTAGTAAACGCGTGTATCGTACACGATGCGTGATTGATTTAAAATGTGTTTTTTCCGAAGACGTTATGTTTGTTTTTGACACAGTCTTTGTGAATTGATTCCTGCCAACATGGTTTCTGTCGATACTGATGAACAAAGAGAGAACATGAGCATGCACAGCTGGGGAACACAGCAGCAGTGGCTTTAGTTTTTGAAGTGGCTGGATTCCGTCTGTTGGACAGTTTTTTAATGGATGCCCTACCAGCATTGACTTAATATTGACTTTAGCAGACTGTTAAATGGATTGATTTGCCCTGCTGCTGAACAGATTGAGACACTGGTGTCTTACTGTACATCTATGAAACATAAAAGATTTGCTTGTCTCACTCGAAGTTAATTTAGGCTTAAGCTATTAAGAGAAGACGTCTCCACTCAGATTTTAAGAGGGGTTAGTTTAGTCTCTACTGTCCTACTTTACAGCCCTTTGTTGCACAAGTTCAGTCTCTGAAAGAAGGGCAAATCTTTGCATAATTAACCTAAAGTATGACAAGTGGAGGCTATTCAACGGGCTATCAGTGTCAGTTGTTCTGAAATATGGAAGAACACGGAACAAAACACAGAATGGGAGCGTCATTAGGCGGAAAAACGAAGAGGCTAACGGCATAGCCACGGGAAATGTGATGTGTCTGCTTGTGCTAAATCATTTCCAAGTGTGACAATTACAATCAGCTTTCTGTAGTTGGGAGGATGCAGCTGTCGGTTTATCATCGACACCACTGCTCACCCTGTTAACATTTGTCACTTAAGGGATTAAATGAATTGGAATGCAGTGATACAGCAAAAGAGTTGGCCCAACCTCAGTCTGCACTGTGTTTGAAGGTTGAAAGCTTTCTTGTCTTATTGTTGAACGCCGGCGAGGGGTCTGTTTGTCATTATGAATTCTCGGCTGATAACCCAGACACCACTGATCCAATTATAATTAACCAAATGTGGATGGGTGACTCATCTTTGCAGCCTTGTTCGAACCTTTTAGAACACGGAACCGAAAGGTCAAATTTCAAACTCAGCTCTAAACAGAAGTTTTATTAAACCTTTGATGAATGACAAATTTGGATGCTGGCATGACATGGCTGTACGGCTGTACTTATTACGTCACTGCTCAACTCTTTATGGAAGTTGCCGTAAATGGGACGGACTGGTTTCATATATCACGGCCGATCAGTCTGACTTTACTCAATTCACTCTGCGAGGGTTATTTCCCCGATGTCTCAGCTGTGTATGTGGTTTCACTAATGTGTGGAAGATTTAAAAGGTTGAATTATGTCCATTACAGCCCTCTCTTTAACCTACATACAGTCTATGCAATGTGCTGCAACAGCTGAACAATACTAATATCACATTTGATTTTCCACTTTCACACATGTGAAACATGGACCTTTGTTAATGCCTGCACTTATTGAACATCGTTACATTAATGAACATGTGCGTTCAAGCCACATTAGATGAAATCTCAATGATCCTCATTGGTATATTTTTGTGTGCGTGTGTGTTTTTGTTTGTTTTTTTTGTATCATTATGTAGTCGTATTCCTCAGCATGTCCTCAGTGAATAATTAGACCATTTTCCAAGTGAGATGTCCCATTAAGAATCTTTTATTTTTAATAGAACAGTGATATACAGCACAGCTCCAAGGGGACCAAAAGAAAAAGATAGATAGATAGAAAAAGGTTTTTCCTCAAAACATTTAATCTTGGACAGTCAAATATCAGACATCCTTCAGGGGTGAACATGAATGCAGGAGATAGCTATCTCTGAGGAGGTTCTGCGGAATGAAGTAATCTAAATGCATTTCTGCTCTGACACAGCACACTTTGAGCCGGCCCTTCATTTGGTTTATAGAAATGTTGCAGTTGCCAGAATGATCAATAACCCCATTAACACAACCAAAGGAAAACACACTCTTCATCTACCTTTAGGGGGGCTCTTCTAAAGGGGGCTAGTCTGGGAATTTAAATGGATAAATGTGCTGCTTTAATGTGTATGTGTATGGGAGCATGTATGGCTTTGTGTGTAATATTAACGGCTAAATGAAACAATTCAACCCGCATGTTGTACATATTGCAGCTGTGACAAATTGTCCAAAACAGAAAGAAATGGTTTATTTGGAAGGAGCTCACTGGTATAGAGTAGCAGTCTTCCACAAGATCATTTGTTCCTATAAACTTTTCAAATATATCAATA
Source organism: Nibea albiflora (assembly GCA_014281875.1). Lineage (NCBI taxonomy): Eukaryota > Metazoa > Chordata > Actinopteri > Sciaenidae > Nibea > Nibea albiflora. The sequence continues at coordinate 25,992,964 of CM024795.1, read as the reverse complement.
CTTCATTAGCATATTATAGTACGATATTATATGCCCGAGTGCTTTAAGACTAAAGACGTTACATATATCATAAAAATCATAGAAGAGGGACAGAAAACCAACAAAAGAACCCAGGGAAAAAGACAAAGTACTATCACAGATTAGAATTAGAAACACATGAAGCTCTATCATATTTTAGTTATAAATACATATAAGCTAATCGTTATTACAGTTAGTCAGCAACAACTTTGATATGGCAATCTTTTAGCCAGAGAAGCAGACTACAAGTCTATAACCGTGATAGCAGCTTTCTGAAGTTAGGGCACAACAGTGGTTTCATCTAAATGCTAACATCAGCATGCTAATAAAGGAACAATTCCCCCTACCCACTCTCACTCCGTTCACATGGAGGGTTCACCACATCAAGTGTCATTCCAAACCAATTCTCCTCAAGTGGAAGTGGGTTATAAAGCCCTGTAACACCGAGTCTGCATAGATGCAGGCTTACAAACAACACGAGTGCACGGACCTCTTTTGTGTGCGGGTCGGAGGGAACGCCTACATACCTGCAAATTTGAGTTCCGTGTGGTTATTTCTAAAAGGAACAGTAATGAGCTGTTTACCTCAAACAGAGTATTTTCTCACACAGAACGAACAAAACAGTACACATGTTGATTTCAGTGTATACAAATGAAGTTATTGTTATTATTTGATATGACTTGATTGCTTGTGTTGTGAAATATCAGGGGATTGTGGAGGGAAACAAAGAGCTAATCAAATTAAAAATGATAATAATGATAATAATAAGAATACTAATGAAATCCGTACTGAAATATTTCAGGCAACAGATTTATCATTAAGGGACTGGACCTTAAAGTGTCTCTGAAACAGGCCTCTGAGATATAGGAGAGTTAATGCATACTGTGCATCTAAATGTAAATACTGCCGATAAGACAGGCGTTAATTGGACACTATGCTGATGAATGTTCCTGTCTCTGTCAGAGAAAGGCAAGGGCGTCCCAAAGCTTGTCAGTATATTTATACTTCACACAGTTACTCTCATCCCAACGTGGGAGGGTGTCTGGATTGGAATTGGGCCATGGTCACAGTTAAAGTGCTATGTTGCTGTTGTTTACTGTAGCAGGTCATATTTACCAGGTTCACTTAGTTTAGGCTGTTACAGGTGCTAATAAGCACTGAACACTAAGCACAGCAGAGGTTGATGGACTATCATTGCAGATAAACTGCAATAAACCAAAGTGTTGGACGCATTTTGACCCGGATCAAAAGTCGTTATCTTCTAGAAGAATTTATCTTCTAGGAAAGTTGGAATGTTATCTGTAGCAAATTCCACAACAAGCCATCCACTAGCTGTCTGTACAAACGTTTCAACTTCATGGTGTCAGAGGGAAAGTCTGGGGATTTCCAAAGTCATACAAAGTTTCACAGCCATCCAGAATGTGTTTGGACACCTCAGACTGGACAAAGTATTTTTCTATTTGTGTTCACTATTTTGACTATACTACAGGCTAAACAATGCATTAATCAATTGGAGAAATAATTCAATCAATAATTAAAATAACCAGGGCTTGTGGCTGCACATACACAGGCAGTATGGCTGTATAAAACCTGCAAATATGCCCAAACAGGAGACTTGCTGAACCCAACTTGAAAGAAAATGTTATTGATATGTGAAGCTGAGCAGGCTAATGGATTCCACACAGATTGACACTTTAAAAGGAACAGAGCTGTTGGGCCACAACTGATTAATAACAGGCCTGCGCCATCCACCAAGATGCTTATTAAAAATATGAATTTCAAATGAATCAGTCTTCAGAGTATTGTCCAGCATCCAGCTGTAATTTGTTGTCACCGGAGCTTTGAGACACTAGTATCTCCTTGGCCAGAATGAGAAGTAGTAAAAACCCCCTGACTGGGAATGAGAGTCAATGAGAGTCAAAGATATGGCACAGAAGGCAAAGAGAGCAGTCCTTTTCTAAATGACTATAATGGATTTGTTACCCTTCTGATTTACATTTAAATGAAAACCTTTTATCTGCTGGTCTACCTACTAATGAGCAAACTCTGCTTTGACAGATGTGACTCCTCTTGCCACCATGAATGGAGTGAACGAACACTCAAATGTTGTGCGGTGTGGATACAATGTTTAAAAAAGGACTTAGAAATAGACATCTAAAAATGACAAGTTTAGACTCTGACTTCTGTGTTTTTTATCGTGCGCGCTCTGCACGTCATTGGAAAACTGGTAAAACAAAAAAACAAAACAAAAAGAGGTCAAGGAGAAAGCGAGGGCGCAAACATTACATTAGAAGCACTGGGATCTTATCTGAGGGTGTTTCTAGGCCTGATATATATTATGATAATACAGTAAGTTCATTAAAAAAAAAAAATCCATTATGGAAAATCTGTTGGAATATTCCTGAACTTTTCTGTAATTGGCTGTAGCTGAATGACAATGATAATGATAATCATAATGTATGTTAGTGCTTGCAGATTGTTTTTAACCTTTCTCAAGTGAGAAGAGAGTGTTCAGTTTAAACAAGCATGGAACGAATGCTGTTATTATGAAGAAAAATCCACTTGGTTTCCATGGTGGTCTATGAATAGAACAAATGTCAGCTGATGAGTGATGGACAGGCAATTTGCATCATCAAAGTGTTTTTCTCCCATTAGGAGCAACTAAGAGAGTCTTAGATTAGTTGTGGAGCACGGCGATACAAAGGCAAACATCAACAACACGACATCCTGACTGTGGTTGCTTACCTGCCCAGTAAACAGTGGAGAACGTTTTGATGGTATTAATTGATTTACATCTTCTCCTCCATCAATTCTTCATTTTTTAAAATTTCTTTTTGTAATGGATTCCATTACAGATGCATGAGCAGCTAATGGGAGAAATGAAATCTAAATTTTGTTTCTACTCGAGTGAGGAAGAAAATATCCAACCATGCGGCACAACTGCATTACCGCTCCTTGTTTTCGGAACCTGTGTGAATGTTTTTCATAAATTACTCACAGACAGAAAGCAGTTGACAAAGACACTCTGCCGTTATGTCAGTTTTATGCTGTATAAAGAAAGCTCTCCGCATTAAGCTGTAGGCTACTAGCCTCAGATAGGTGCTTTGCCGCTTCTTCGCTATAAGATAAATTGGATTTGTGCCGCCATTCTCTATGTGTTGCTTTCCATAGATTGCCAAACATGCAACCATCTGGCAAAGCCATTTTAGTCATGATTTAGGATCAGCTGTAGCCCTGTATGTCTATCAAAATGAATTTATGAGTGTTTACCTCCAGGTGGTTGTCATTTACAGCTGTTTTTTTGAAGATGGGCATTTAGCCTTTCTCTTTTTGACATGCTGCAGTATTGTTATAGCTTGACTTCTCACAGAAGGTGTGGAATTATTTTCACTTGCTGTAGCAACATTTCAATTGTCACTCTTTGACAACAGTTCACAATAGTACCAAAAAAAAGAAAGAAGAGAGAAACAGAGTAACAGATGTGAAAAAAAAAAAAACACCACACCTTAATGGAAAAAATCATTGCTGATCTAAAGCCTTAAGGGATTGTGATGAAACTAACTACAGTACCATGATAAAAGCCTGGCACATAAGCTAACGTAATAAAGCTTCATTTTCACACCGACTCAAGAAATCAATCAAAACGTGTGATGCTAATAGGAAATAATGACTTAGCCGATGGACCCCATTGAAGCAGAAAATAATCTTACACTGTGGTAAGTTCAGGGAAGGTGATCCACCAAATACTGAACAGAGAGCGGATGAACAGAAATGAATGACATTAGCAAAGGTGGACCACCCTCGGTTTTGTTAATCATAAAAGAAAAATCATAAAAACAAAGGGAAGATCCGTAGAAACATAAGTGGGTTGACGCTAATATCGTGTATAATATCTCGGATCTGCGCCTAACTCGCCCCACAAAGACATACAGAGAAAACACTGTCTATGCACTGACTATGACTGATTGTCTCATACATATTCAGAACATTTGGGGTTTTAAAGATCTACAACATGAAACAGCAGGAATACAATCTATAGAGTGTGAATCCATTATAAGGGAGTGTATGCATCATTGCCACCCACAGACTGGGTCGCCTGCTGAAAGTGCTCCACCACTGACACACCTTTGCTTGTCATTTAGCCAAAGGGCTTCTACCGAGGACATGGAGTGTGACTTCCAATTAGTTTTCAGGAGATTTATTCTTGGAACTGTTAAAGAAAGAATGTGTTAAAGAATGTGAACAAAGTAATGGATTTTAAATGGCTGCCATACTGCAACGCTACATATAGCATAATAAAAGATCTCTGATGAGTTTTGTATGACCCTCAATGTAAATGGTGAGCTTCGAAGCTTCATTTGGCTGATGTTTTTGCTTTTAATGGAATGAAACAAAACAGCGTATTAACTGGTATTTTATGCAGACGTTTTTAATCTTTCTGTTTAATATATTAATAAATAGTGTACCATTCCCCAATGTTTCTCAACCATGCATGCAGCATATACTTAATTGCCATACAAACAAATGGAAACATTAATATAAAAGTGCAGCAAATTGCTCCCTGAGGCAGCATTGTTTGGAACATGCCAATTTTGTGTGTGTTTTGCAAGTAGGTTGGCCTGGCTGTATTTCAGGTTTGTGATGCTGAGAGCCGCTTTGGATGTAGGCAATTTCAGGTTGCGCATAAACAGACAGCGCGGCTCATTCGTAGCACGACCCTGGCTGTGACTGAGGAGCAGAATCAGCGTTGATAATATATCCTGGCATGTGAACCTGCGAATTGGAGAGATACCAGATGCTTTCACAGCCTCTGTGCGCTGTGGTTGCAATAAATAAATAAAAAAATGCACAGCTAATGTAATGCGCCAATTTTACTCCAAATTTCCACCTGGACATAAATTCCATGAAGTGTGTAAATGCACCAACACTGAATCGAGGAACTGAGAGCAAACATTGTATACCAGAGCACACTAAATATTTATAGTAATAGGGAACCCCATTAATAGATTGTGGTTTGCAATTACACCATTCGAAACATAATATGAAGGAATCTGAAACTGCAGAGCCCCAGAAAGGTGAGCAGTGGAGAAAGCAACCTTCACACTGCAGAGTAACAATAAGAGAGGGCCAAATAGGAACTAATTTAAGATCAGGTCAGGGTATAAACAGCACACTAGGGGAAAGGTTTGGCCAAAGAGTGTCAGTGGCAGAAGTCAGGGGGGTTTGTGTATTGTGGCATACAAGGTTGGTTCAATGTCCAGAGAAAGGGAGCAATTGTTTACTTTGTTTGGCCACCAATTTAGTGAGGACTTCATGCCTCGCATGTTAAAAAACAAACTCTGATTTAAGTGCTTGGATTCGTTATAAAAATCTTGGTAATGTACGGTTTTGTTTTTTGTTTTTGTTGTTTGGCCTTAAAATTCATTTGCATCAGATCGCTTGCATTGATGAACAAATTGTACAGTGTAATGCTTTTGCGTTTAATTTTAATTTGCCCTCCCATGAATAGAATGAGCGTGTTTAATACAGTACAGTCGGCGCTTGTGTTCGTGCTGCGTGACAGATTTTGGATCGGAATATTTTGGAGGGTAGGCACGAAGCTGTGTGCAATACTTCCTCTGATGAGAGTCACTGATGCAATCAACACAAGCCTGCTGATCTGACTTTGAGTTGCCATCACCTGGATGTAAAATATGTGTCTAATTGGCGATCAACAAAATTCAAACTCGCTTCAGCCTCGTGTTTGACTGGGCGTAATTGCATTTCTCTGCATATGAGGTTAATTATCATCAAGTCTTCTGTTTTCACCGGATATTGCCACATACGGTTTTGATTAATTACCTTGAAGCGAATTAGGATGCGATCGATCAGTCACTGTCGTCTGCTCAGCTGAGTTCTGATGGCCTGTAGTCTCTTAACATCAATTTAGTGACTTGATGGCCGCCTAAACAATGGCTTCATTCATTACGTACGTGGCCTTTGCTGTGTGATCATGCCTCCGCTGTATTTCCTGCAGGTTCCACGAAATATTTCGTGAAAGTGACTGATGTTATGAACGGCAGTCTTTATTTTGAAGTCTGCATAAAACTTTTCTCCTGCCTTTAAATTATTAAAAAACACATGGTGAGGAAAAATGAGAATAATTACATAAACAAAGTTCTGAGCTATTAATCTGGTCCAAAACTCCCTGCTACTGGTTTTCAAGATAAGCCTAAATGACTTCATCTTTGAAACTTGTTTTTACACTTATACCATGAAATTTATTCTACTAGGAAACCGCCTAAAGCTTCTCAACGCCATAAACTTTATGGACAACAAATTATGTTTTCTCTGAAGTTTATTGTTGAAATGAGTTTAAAGTTAAGTACTGTTATCAATAACACGCCATAAAATGTACCCTAATACATGGAAAATAATTTAGTGCTGTCAGTCAGTTGGCACAATTAATTACATTTAAGGCGATGCGATGCATCACGTGTGACATCACAGATGTCTGTGTTTACTCAAACTGTCTTCAGGGACGGAATGAATGCTGGATGTTACAATTCAAATGAAGTGATCCGGTTAAAAAATGTTGTTTTTCTTCCACAACATCTCTTCTCCTGTATGACATTCCAGACAACAACTGTGTAGTTCTTTCCAGTTATGTCTCAACACACACACACTCAGACCTCGCCACGCTACGATACAGATGCTTCATTTGACCAGATGTCTCTTCGGGAAATGCAAATGACGGCACTCTTGACGTGTTATCCGCAGTGCAAGAGACGCATCCCTCCAGTTAGGGTGATGTAACATCGAACGTTTTCTGCCGCAGTAATCGTTCTGAAAGAGTGTAAGCTCCGTGTGGCATTCCGTTGACATTGTTGATTCTAAGAGGGCTTCCTACTGGACTCTAGGGCCGGACGCTGTGCCAGCAGCAGAAACATGGGACCTGTGTAGTGGCAGACATGATGGAGAGCCAGGCTTTGTTCGGGGGGTGTGTGTCTGTATCTGTGTGTGATGAGAGGGAGGATGTGAGAGGGAGTGAGAGAGGGAGAGCTCAGAGGAATACTCACTCATTACGGCTGTGTGGAGGGGTGAGGGTATGACAATGTATCATTGCCTGCCCTTTGGTCAGCAGCCATCAGAAGTGTAACAGATGGAACTGATGAACTGTTTCCACAGAGTTTGGGCACTTTACAAGCTGCGGTGTCCAATTATCTTCCGCCGTGTGCTCACAGGAATGCATAACACTAAGACAGATAAAATCAAAAAAACTGGGCGACTTTACCGAGAGTTAATCTCTCCGTAAAAGAAACGACTTCACCTGAATCCAGTTCTGCTGTAGCTTAACAAGACCTTCACAAGAGCTACGGCGCATTCATGACGATTCATTCATTACTCCTGCCAGTTTAGCATACACGGCACAATTTCAGCTAGAATCATGTGTCTGTTTGTGAGTAATTCAAAAAGTCTACTGTGCCTTGTTACCGCAGAGAAAGAGGACGTACAGTATGAAGGTAAGCTGCGTTTCTTTCACACCGTGTCAAGAAATGTGTCACTGCAGATGGCAAATCAACAGCTTCATGGCAATTAGAGTCAGATTATTAGACAGGTGTTGAACGCTGAGGATTTTGCAGAGAAATTTAAATGCAATTAAATAATTAGGTGAGAGAATAAAGGGAAAGAAATGATGAATGGAAAAAAATGGCAATGAAATATTGCCACCTCTTTGATTTGAAAAGGGAAATCATTAAAAGATCATTTGCTTGACTCTTCTACCAAAACATGTTGATAAGAAGAGTTTATTGCTGTGCGAAGAGAACGGTCTGATAATAAAGATACTGTCTAACAATGCAGACATTAAATTGTTGCCTATTATAAATTCCTTCAAAACAGTTAATGCTCCGCCAATCATCTTTTCTCATGAGGAACAAGCTCCCAGCAACCTTGACAATTGATGCAGTTTGCCTCAGGCGTTGTGGGAATTACTAAGTAGTTAAACATATACATTTTTCTTAATAAGGATGACATGTGTGAACCTTCCCATTACACATGTGAGGCTGGTGGTCTTCCATGGGATTGCACTATTTTCCAGAGCAATCTCCGATCTATTAATCATGGTTACTTTAATGAGCAGCGCAATCTGTGCACTAAGAGAAGAGCAGAAAAAAAAAAAAACATTGAGACAAATATTGGTTCTTACAGTGTGAAGCTGTGTTCTACATGGGTGTTGGTGTTCCGTCGGTGTGAGATTTTTTTTGTAGCTGCGTATATTAAAAGGTTTATAAAGTTTAAATTTAGGGTCAGCATTCACTATAACAGTGCAACCCAACTTCTTTTCTTCAGGGACCATTATTTTACCATTGTACTGTATATACACTGATGACTCCCAACCTACATTCAACTACAAAGTAGCTGACGTCTTTTGAAATATTTTTGATATATTTCATTACATTCATTGTATAAATAAACAAAACAATAATAGTTCAGAACAATTGACTGGACAATAAACTTAATACCTGCAGGAAGGATATAGCAATTTATAGAATTGGAAAAAGATGATTTCCTGTGGCTATTGCAACAATTGAGACAATTTTCCTTATATTTTTAGAAACATAACTCTATGTCTGTATTGTTTTCATGTCAGTATCATACACAGTCTGAGCGGCCTGTGCTTCAGTGAGGCTGTATTTCTTGAGCTAATGATGAGACGTGATTTTGGTAACAGCCAAACAGAAGTCATTTTGCACATCAAGCTAGTTGTGTCTTCGTTTCTGGTGGGGACCAGAGCCCTAAAATCAGTCTCTTACAAGTGTTGTGGCGGATGATAAGATGAATCTGGTCTTGAAGCCTGCTAGTTCATATATACATGACTTTCAACATGTTGCTGATGCGTTGTTGACCAATGATTGTGTACCCAAAAATGTGATCAATGCATTAACGACACATTGAGTAATTTCAGACGTTCAAGTCACAGAATTCTGTGCCACCTGTCCAGTTCAAATGGGTGAGCATCACAAGTTCCCATTGGCTGATGAGCAGTAAGTTTAAACCATTACTGTAAACCTTGGGGTTACATGATACCACTGTTTAACATGCTTATGATCCTCCTATTTCTCTGTCCTTTTCTTTTCTTTTTTTTTTGTTGTTGTGTTGACTATAAAAATAAAACACTTGGATTGTAGTTTTGTTAAGATATAACTGCCTCATTCTGCTCCGCTGCTGCAGTTTTTGATAAACAATCACATCGGTGGACAATCAGGTTTTAACACTCTTCAATCGTCACACTTTAGTATTCTATCATTAAAAACAACAACAACAATTCTTGAGTAATGATTTATGAAAGTGGTACTCGCTCATTGCTGCGTTAGGATACAGATCATTATGATGAATTACAGTATATCTTTAGAAAACAACATTTTCTTGTTTGTTTGCATTCCAGTGTAACTGTTCGGATATTTAAAAATTCAGCCCTCTGAAAAGGCTTAACAGGAAGCGTACTGAAAATAACTCGTGTTTTTGTCCTTGGTCTTCTCTTATTTTTATTGCAAATGACCACAGGTGACCACAGGTCATAAACCTGAAATGAATAAACCAAATATAACAGGTTACATGTAATACTATTAATGAAATTGTAAATTATAAACAACTATTTTTATCTTTTTTACAATGAACAAACATCAACTCTTAATATATATCAGTCAAATGTTTTCTCATGAATTTAAAGTAATAAATTGCAGCAAACACAGCAACCCTAAACCAGTGTCTTTGCTAATATTAGCAGTCAACATTAACAGCTACATACAAGCAAAGCCTATCTAAGTACTATCCTGGGGAGCTAATGAAGTTAACCAAGCATGCTAATCGGAGCTAGCGGCGATGCTAACGCGAGCTAGCGCTAACCGCGAGCTCTAAATAACACTCGTATTCTAACATCACACTTTCAAGATAGCACAACAGTGCAACAAATTACATTCATAAGTCATACATTATTAGCAATCTGTTTTTAGCTAACTGCAGCTTGCCAATGGGCTGTGTGCTTCTGTTAAAACTTAAATAAAACTGCCGCGAACAACAACAACACAGGAAGTCACATGGACTTTTCAAAATAAAACGAAGCGCTTTTAAATCAACTAATTAGGGCTACAATGATGATAGCACTAAAAGTCTTGACAGTAACTTCGAAAAATAAATTCTTTTTCAGCCCTCTATTAAATATAAAAATGGACCTAATGGACAAGGACAACAAAATGGTTCAATCCTACTGCTCATTAGCCATTGGCATCTTACTGTATAACAATCACTAGTTTGAACTGGCTCAGAATTACATGTTAGTGCCTGAGATCATGCAACAGAACACTGGACTCTGCACCTAGCATGCGCTTGTTTATCTCATTGCACAGGGTGAATACACATGTCTGATATGACATTTTTAATTAGAAATGAATCCCTCATTTCTTCTCATAGTTTATGGAGGGTTAAAAATTCTGTTAATTGAAACACCACCTTCCTCCGCAAAGGCCACTGCACCTCGGTATGAAGGAGATGCGTCTGGTGCGCCTCATCCTCGCACAGTTGCACAAAGATCCGTCTGATGAGTGGCTGAACTTTAATAAAACTGACTTTTTTTAAAAAGGTTTTCTTCAGTTCCTTGAAAAGATGTTTGCCTGCCAGTGTTCGCCTGTGTGCCATGCAGTGAAACACCATGCAGTGGGGCGCCTCCTCTTTCAAACGGCTGTTAAAGCCCTAATTTTATTCCATCATCGAGGCAGCTCCATCTGTGCAGCATGCTACTAAATTGTTATAGGGAAGACTTTGCTTTGGGAAGTGCAGTATGTGTCAACTACACTGGAAATATCATCTCCTGGTCTGGCTGTGAGATTGACAGACAAAAGAATTGTTTCAGCTAGCTTTCCTCAATGTACTATACAACGAGCACCGACTCCTCTGCCCGATGGTCAGGACAGGCCCGTCTTCAGGGTTTCTGTCGATCCGTTGATTCTGCACAGTGTTGCTGGACAGTCTTGTTGCTACTCAACTGAAGCCTCCACATTATTTCAGCCATTCCAATGCAAGCCACTTAAATTAATGTTTGAGAAATGGATGGCTGTTTGGAGTGTAAAAATGTCTCTGATGGTCTGGGGCCTGTTTGTCACCACAAGTTCTTTTTTTCTGAGGAAAAACTCCCTGGGTTTCCCACCAAGTGTTAAGCAGTTGAATGTCACTTCAGTTGACTGCTGGGTTTCATACTATCTTTTGCCAGTTTCTCACTGCAAGATGACACATTAAGGTCTAATTTTGGTAATTGCTTTTACGGAGTCAAACTCAATTTATGTATTTATTTATTTATTTTAATCATTACATGCTTAATGGGTCTTAGTGATCACCCATGGTTTTTTGGTGACCCATGGCCAGGGACCCCCTGGTTGGAAACCACTATACTCAAACACCAGTGTTGTGTTCTTTAAAACTACAGCAGTGAACTACTAAAGAAAACAAACACTATCAACAGTGTAAATTATAGTAATACTAAATGATTTGCCAACAGATGATGTAAATTTGGGTGAGTTGTTGCCAACGTCCTACTCATTTTCTTCATAGACTGTGAAGATGACATGCAGTTGAAGCACTTCCAAGGCTTGATAGACACGACACTCTCCAGATTTCATCATCAAGAATCAGAGATGTAACATGGTCTCCTAAAAAATGTGTTTATACTTCTGAACAGCATTTCCTAACATGTTTCGTATTCAGTTGCTGTATGCCTTATGTTTACATAGTTTTCCAAGTCCTTGAAGTCCTACACTCATGTCTCCAGAATTCTTTTGACACTAGACCAGGAGAGACCAGGACTCAGGTCCTGCATTCCACATAAGGTGGATCTATAAAAGGCACAGATCGTTTAATTAAGGGAGTTTGCAGCCAAAACATATAGTATTTTACTACTATGACTTTTTTCATACTTTGTAAAGTCATTCAGTGGGTAGAGTGGACCCTATGCTGGGCCATGTGTTTGACAGCCATGATTGCTGTCAAACACATGATGTAAAAAAGTAATACTCACAATTTGGTAAGTACAGTACTATCCTTATACTTCTATACTATACTAACCTTATATTTTTAATACATTTGGCATTTTAAAACTTAAATTTGCGTCAATTTGTTCCCAACTAAAGAGGCCAAGAGGCATGCTGAATTTGCTGCAGCTCTAATTCACACGCTCACTGGATTCTTCACCATAGTAACGGCAACTGAGGCTCAAGAGGTATTTAGAGCTATGCGCCATACCAAACTGGTGAAAGTAAAGAGATTATTTATCAAAAAGAAAACATTGAATTCGGATCCAGGAGACTCTTGTTCTATGAAGGGGAACGATGAGGATGTCAACTAAAAGAAAACTCTAAAATGGGATTTGGGGGGAACAAAACTCGACTCAATTCAGTCACACTGCAGCAGTTCAAAAACTATCCAGTCAGTTTGTAGCTGGGAACAGCTTTCTACAGGTAGATATGATAAAGAGTTTAGTCAGCCTGGAGAACACATGCTCAGGCTGGGTTGGTTTTGAGAGCCCTCCTTCCATTAATAAACTCACATGCAGCCACACACACACTGGTGCCTTTACATACACATACATTGCATGGGCAACATATAAACCACCAGGTCTGCCTCTAGGCATGCTCATTTCTGGCAGGAATGTCCTTTTGAGGACAAGGATTTCAAGTGCAACATTGATTTTTGCAGAAAATCTAACCTGATACATGTCTTAATCTCGTCCATCTTTTAGTTTACATAAAGATAAGATAGCCAGTACTTACGCTCCTCATGTTTCGTGTGTATAAACGTATTGATTTTTGTAGAAACATAGAGAATAATAATAAATTAGGCTGATGGAGGAATATTGATCATTAACCTTTTCCTCTGTGCAGCAGTGTCTGACATCTCTGAGTCTAAAAGGAAACACCATACGACTGCTTGCTTCTTTTTATGGCCGTTTGACTACACCAAATATGCAATAATGAGATTACATTGTCCTAAACTCAATGTCAAACTAGCCTTTGTGATGTTGTATGTTTGCCAAAAGGGTCAGCAAGGCTTTCTCTTAATTTGTCAATGCATTAGAAAACCTCTGGCCTCATTAGTCTGCGTCTCAACAGACAACAAACTTCACCTCCCGAATGACACATTGACAGATGGAGTGTGACTGTCATCAAAGTTTCACAATGAGACATTTTAAAGATGCAGATAACTGCCAGGCCCACAGCTCCAAAGCCTGCTGTGCTGGTAAACAGCTTAGACATACATACTGCTACAGCCTTTTTCTCCAACAGCCAAGGATGACACGAGTGTGCACTAGGGCTTTTGATAGAACCAAAATCTCATATCCACATGACAATACATTTCAGGATATAGCGCATTTGCTGTAAAGTCAATGGATGAGTAACCGCCTGCACAAGCCTCTTGCAACATCTGAGTCTGGGGTTTGTTTTGACTCTCCCTGTACTGTTTCACACAATTCTTGCATAGGTGGTAAAAAAAGTGGCGTTTGAGTCTGTTGTGGGGTACACTCTGTGGCACAATTTGCAAAATCATTTTTTGGTCCATGTCCGACTTTTCATACAGTACCACATCTGTGCAACAAAAGGAGACTCTCTTTTAGGTAAGAGCTCCACGTTTGGGCTTGGATGGTCCGAGTCCTTCTCCTGTTTGGAATTATTGCGTTTTGTGTCACCTTCACTCTCGTCAGTGTTCAGTTGTGTTGCCTTCATGTAAATGTCCTACGTGATTTCATAGCATGCAGCAAAAAAAAAAAATCAACCAAATGCTGAAGAGTTGCAGAGTGAAGAGTGTAATTTGCAACACAACAAAATGATGAGCGCAGAATATGAAACGACGGATGTTTTTCTTTTGTCATACGATATATGTACATCACATGACACAGCACCATGTGGTGTTGCTAATGTACTTTCATAGATTATGGTGGACCCTGATTATAATCAATGGCAATTCCTTTAGCGTGGATAGATGTTGGATATCACATTGAGCTTGGAGAGAACCCTGAGAGGCTCCACTGTAGTGCAGACAACAAGACGTCGGAGTTTGTGAAACAAACAAAGTCATGACCTACAGGAGTCTACACTGGAGTTCATGTTTCAGGTATGTAGAGACAGAGAAATGAACACACTGGGCCTTGTGCAAGACAGAATTGTTTGTAAGCGGCCACTGTGGAATTAAGCAGAATTGTTTTTTATGTGCCACACAGCTGACAAATGTGGAATTTAGTTTGACTCAAAATTTGGATTGAATTTTGACACAGGTGTTACTGTTTGTAAAGTGGAATAATCAAAAACATTCTTTGAGGGAGAGACGAGGTCACACTGTCATAATTAAAAATGAGGCACTGTGTCACCTCTTGCTCAAGGACTGACCTGCAATTTGTTATTTTTAATTAAACTAATGAATTTTAAGTTCCATGCCAAATTCAACTCAAATCTAGTATGAATGATGAAAAACAGATGATTCTGTTCGCAATACAGTGCCATCATTGTCACGGCTTTCAAATTTATTGAGAGGCTTTGTGGACCGGATCAATTTTATTGGCATATTTGAGCACAGCAACCTCTGCAGATTCTGTATTTGAAAATGATCTCACACCGACAGCTGCCTCGGGCTTTTTATTCACAAATTAAGACCCTGAGGCACCTTTGCTGTCCAGTATCATACTCATTGTTTCTTTATGTGTAAAATCATCTACTGTAGGCTATTCTTTCATCTAAATCTTTGTGCCTGTCATTTCCCGTTGAATGCCTCCCATTAGTCATGGACTACTTTGCTTTAGAGTTTTTTTTGAAGTATCTAACCATTCTCTCTATAATTCTGTCACAGTACAGCGGTGTTCTGATTACACATTGATGGCAATATTCATATTTTCTAGTTGTTTCAGGTCCTCTAGTACAAGTACATACTGTACACTGCTAAATCTTTTATGTTTTTGTCTGCTGATTTCAGATGGCAAGACTGGAGCCTCCGCAGTCTTATTCTTCTGTTTTTGGCGGGGGGGGGGGGGCTCACACACACTCATGCTCGCACATTCCTGTTGGACAGTTGTACCTGGTAGAAGACCACAGTGCTCTCTCAGCAAACTCAAGTATTCCTTTCAATGAGATAACAAATCACAGGATTAGGAATTTAGCAGGTTTACCCGATGTGATATGGGAGACGATACAGAAAACCAATAGAATACAAAAATAAAAAGCTATATACCCTGAGCCAAACCTATTTTTATTCATGCATTTTAGATTTTCATATTTATATAGAATTGTTGCTCCTAAACCTGTATGAACCTTTCAGCACTGATGGTTTCCAGAAGCTATTTGAAATGTGGAGTCGTCAGACCACTTTTCCACTTTGGGCTCAGAGAAGTCAGGGGTGTTTCTGAATGTTGATATCTGTCTCTCTCGCTGCATTTTGATCTTAACTTCCATTTGTAGCGCAGCAATGAACAACAGTTTTCTGAAGTATTCCCTGAATCTATGTAGAAATATCCTTTACAGTTACAGTTTTTACAGTTTCAGTTTTTAATGTAGTGCTGCTGGAGGGGTCAAGGGTCACAAGCATTCAATGTGGGTTTTTGGCCTTGCCCTTTAGATACAGAGATTTCTCCAGATTCTCTGGATCTCTTAATGAGCTTATGGATTGTAGATGGTGAAATCCATAAATTCCATGACAAACATTCCCCACACAGTTTTTAACAAAGTGGTGAACTTTGATCCCATCCCGGCTTTTCAACAACAGCCTTTCGAGTATACCGCTTTAATACTTAGTCACCTGTACTATCACCTGTTACCAATGGCTGTGAGCTACTTTCTCTCTGTCTTTTGTTACCCTACACCA
This sequence comes from Nibea albiflora, assembly GCA_014281875.1. NCBI lineage: Eukaryota > Metazoa > Chordata > Actinopteri > Sciaenidae > Nibea > Nibea albiflora. The sequence continues at coordinate 25,977,070 of CM024795.1, read as the reverse complement.
ACCTATTTGGGAACATGTTGCAGGCATCAATTTCAAAGTGAGTGTACATTATAATTACAAAAAAACCAAAAGGTTTGAACAATAAATATCTTGTCTTTGTCCCATATTTAACTTAATGTAGGAAGAAAAGAAAAAAAAAAGGATTTACAAATAATTGCATTCTGGTTTTATTTTTTAAATTTCGCTCAGTGTTCCAACTTTTTTGGAATCAGGATTGTAAGTGGTTTTCTTTTTTTACCCAAATACATTTGTTTACCCAGTTTTTAAAATCTTGCTTAATTTAGCTCTCTAAAGTCACAAAATTATACTGATATAGCTTATTAAAGTCTTGACAGATGGTCACCCATAAATATTTCAGTTTTTTTGGATCCGTTTTGGATTATATTTAGATTTAAATGGTAAGCAATACTGGCTGCCAGACTCACTGCTTCTGATTCACCCGTGTTTAATCTGTAGTCAGAAAGTGTGCTATATCGTTTTATCTCATTGATGGCTACCTTCTTTCTGGACACTGAATTCTGGTTTCATTCTGACAGCTGCTACATCATGTTAGACGGAATTATTTAAAACACTCTTTTAGGGAGAGGGCGAATCACAAAAAGTAGTAATTAATAAGGAGACACTGTATCACCTATTGCTTAAGGATTGATCTGCAATTAACTTAAGTGATTTTTAATTACACTCATCTGTAATTACAATGGGTAACTGTGTAAGATTATTTTCCTCTGTCTCTACGTACAAGGGCATTGACAGTAGTAAGTAAAAATTAGGTGTCGATAATTAATGCACCACCAGGCCTGTGGGAGTTCTGACCTCAGTAATGTCCTGCCAGCAAAGCTAATAGAAAATCCAAAGCACTGCAGCGTCACCACATTCTTGATGGATGGATCTGTCTGTCTATCTGTCTGTCTAGCCTAGCAGCTATGTATCCCACTGACCCTCTGTTGTGTCTGTGTGGTCTCATCGCTACAGGAAAAGTGATGAAGTTGCCTGTATGTGCACACACACACACAGCTGTTCGCATCCCAAAAGACCCCAGAACATGCACTGTTTGTCACCACTATGACCATGCATGCATGTGATATGCACATGAGCAATGACTGTGTATGGCTTCTTGGGCTCATGCCCATCAGCATTTGCCTTCCCTGCCCCATTAATGTCTTATCTTGGTCGCAACAGCTCCTGTCTCTCTTTGTGGGAGATGATGGGTCATTACCATTTCATAGCAGTGTCATCCTTCTTCAATTTAAAAGTGCAGATAGTATTAAGTCAGTGACTATTTTCTCTCCAAAAGATGTTTCCTTACAGTAATGGGAACTATTACTGTTGAGACTTGTCATTTGAACAGAAATTATTTATAAAGTCTGTCTTAACTGATCCATAAAAATGCTTTCCCAGGATAGTTAAATGTCCTCGCGTCACTTCTATAACTGTCACAGCTGAAGCTTCAACTTTACAGCATACGTCTTTCACAGCAATATAGAATGCTTTAAATCAAATAAAAACTTGAAGGGGTTCTTTATTATTGCATTAGTCTGAATAGATTATATTTATGCCATAATAACAACAATATGCATCTACCCACAGGATTATACCAGATAAATACATATTTCACACAGAAATCAACACAAACAAGAGTCACAACAACACTTGACGCTCATTTTGGATTCTGTTATATAAGAACAATATTATTATTATTATTATTATTATTATTAGGATAACTGAAAAAAGTAATCTATCAACATCTTCCAATGATTAGCCTTAAATTGGCCACAAATATGCAAATGCAGCTGAATTTGCAATAAAATAAGAGCAGTCAACAAGGAGAATAAGGTATGAGGTAATAAAAATAATTAAATCTGCATCAATCTAAAACATGAAACCTGGAAAACTGTGTGCCTGACAGGAAGACAGAGAGAGAGAGAGTGAGTCAGAAGATGTGAGAATCTTTTTATTAGTGAGAGAAAACTTGAAGCAATTTGTCTGATTAGACAGGCCCGGATTTAAACTTGTTGAAAGAATGTTGCCAGCGACCGTCTCGCAGGGATTACTTATATGGAGACGCGTTGACTGAAGTCTTGTTTAGTTTTCTCAAGTGTTTTGCACCGCCATTAATGTTTCAACATAAGCCTCCCTGTCATTGTGATACAAGATCCCTTCACTGCCTAAGAGCCATGTGTTCTCCTTTATTAGCACTGGCACTTTTTTTTATTACCTCGGCATTGTGTTCTTGCTGTGGATTCACTGTTTGGATATATTTGAAGTAAGATGGGCTGTAGTCAACCTCAGAAAATCTGCATTTCATCTCTAGTTTATGTGCACTCTACCTGCTAGCAGCGAATTAATGTCAATGAAAGTTACACAGCATTGCCAACCAAATTCATTTTTGCAGTTTGATCTCATCTTTAACCCTTGCACCCCAAGTATGTCATTAACTTCAAGACGTGTCTAATAAGTGCATGTACATGTACCAGCAAAGTTCACAGAGCAAGAACAAAGTTATTAAGATCTGCAGCTCCAGTGGAAAAAAACGCCTACCAGCGTCCAGCATTCTACTCTTGTTATACAGTTGGCTTGAAAATGTTTCTATTCACAGTCCCTCAATATTACAACATCCAACCTTTGGGGGAGTAGCAACTTAGCCAAGCAACATGGTAAAGCCAAGTTCAGCAGACGAGACAACAAAATGAACACGGCAAAACTTGAAGCTTTCAAGTTTGAAATCGCATCAGTGTAGTGATTTATGCTGTTTTGTTGACATAGGTAGCAGATAGTTTGAAATGTTATTTTGAAATGTGGAGTCGTCAGACCACTTTTCCACTTTGGGCTCAGAGAAGTCAGGGGTGTTTCTGAATGTTGATATCTGGCTCTCTCCCTGCATTTTGATCTTAACTTCCATTTGTAGCGCAGCAATGAACAACAGTTTTCTGAAGTATTCCCTGAATCTATGTAGAAATATCCTTTACAGTTACAGTTTTTACAGTTTCAGTTTTTAATGTAGTGCTGCTGGAGGGGTCGAGGGTCACAAGCATTCAATGTTGGTTTTTGGCCTTGCCCTTTAGATACAGAGATTTCTCCAGATTCTCTGGATCTCTTAATGAGCTTATGGATTGTAGATGGTGAAATCCATAAATTCCATGACAAACATTCCCCACACAGTTTTTAACAAAGTGGTGAACTTTGATCCCATCCCGGCTTTTCAACAACAGCCTTGTGGAAAAAAACACCTACCAGCGTCCAGCATTCTACTCTTGTTATACAGTTGGCTTGAAAATGTTTCTATTCACAGTCCCTCAATATTACAACATCCAACCTTTGGGGGAGTAGCAACTTAGCCAAGCAACATGGTAAAGCCAAGTTCAGCAGACGAGACAACAAAATGAACACGGCAAAACTTGAAGCTTTCAAGTTTGAAATCGCATCAGTTAGTTTCTAAATTGCTGCTGTTTGGGTTCAAGCTGCATTTCTGCTACAGCGTTTGGTTCATGCAGGGTTTAAAGATAGGCTGTCATAATCCTGCCAAAAGGTTGCGGCTATGACACATCAGAGATTTAAACCTGAAACTTGAGACTTCACAGAAATGAGTGCTTGGACACTGCAGTGACATTCAGCTTACAGTATTTTGACACACAAATGCCTCCTGAAAAGTCGACCGGACTTGTGGCTTGACAGCAAAAAAAAAAAAAAGCTCCAGTTGGAGTTTTGTCTGTTGTGAGAATTATTAGGAATAAACTACTTTTTATGGCACCTGCTTTGTATTTTAGACAAGACTTTAAAAGGGGGCATATGGTATATGGAATCTGTGATAAAAATATCTCATAAAATGTCCCTGTATAAATGCTCCTGCACAAGGACAGGCACAGACATGGGCTTAAGTTATCCATGAAAGAGCCCATTCGCCCTCTTTGGCTTTGTTTTATTTTGCTGTTGTGGCTGCATAAATATGATATCGCATATCTGCTAAAGTCATATCATTCAAAGTTTTATTTCTTTTTGATATGCCTTGTGGGACACAGAGATGGACACACTGCACAGCAATGCACCTTAATAGGATCTGTGCCCTTTTTCAGGTGAGAGCAACTGCCCCTCTGAACATCTTTCCACATCTCTGCTCCAACAGATGTCCTACCCGTCACACATATGTAATGGTTCAGGCGTATTATGAAAGAGCGAGGACGCTGTGCTTCATAATCCTCAGAGTTCAGACCGCCTATTGAAGTTGTTGAACCTTGTAAGTTCAATACAACACAATACGTCTGTATATCTCAACTAACTATGATTTAGCTTTTACATGTACTCAGTATTTTGTGTATGATGACACAAGGCTGTGTGCTCCGCGAAAATCTACCAGCCACTTGAATATTTCAATCTGCATTCCGGCTTGTGACTAGTGAGCATAGTAATGTAGTGACTCCACTCTTCATGGTTATTACCATAAACACTTCACAGCATATTATAAAAAAAATGATCAAAGGAAAGCTGTGATTCAGGTTTCCTTCTCATTCCAGAGATGTTTGGATGGCAAACACTACACTGCACACTGCATTCAATGGCAAAAATAATAATGGTATCAACAGGAAATAAACTGCTATACAAACTAATTAACACAAACTCTAATGAAATGCATGCAGTACTGCCTGTGTACTTAAAATAATTAAGTTCTATTGTCTTGACCCTTGGGCAAAGCCAGACAAATGTAACTATGCAATGTGCACATTATCAACTAATAGTTCAAATGAAATTTTCTTCCTCTCTTTCTGTTACAGTAGAGACATACTAACCTTCCACAGCTGGAAGTCTTTAGCCAGCCAGGCCAGCTGGTTGTCAGACAGTGACCAGTAGTTGGCCAACTTAAACCTCTGCTTCTGCTCACCGCATTTCCTCAGCAGTGTAAGGCATAAAAGTCTGTTTCATCTTTGACAAGCTGCAAAGCGTGAAGTAGTCTGCATAGGTACTGACCAAAATGCGTTTATCAACTCAGATAGGGTAGCAGGCTGAGCTGAATGTGCTCCCAGGCACAGAAAGGAAAACAAAATTCCCTTCAAACTCGCTCTTGATTCTTTTACTGCTCACCGTCGTGTCAATGCGTCAGTGGATGGCGGCAGTAAAACTAGGACAGCTACGTACAGCTGGCTGTTATACGCCTCCTTTGAATTTTCTGTGCATTTGAATATATATCAGATATGTATGAATATTTTCAGAAATGCCATCATGCAAGTTCTCACATGTTTTGCTGCAATAATAACTTCATTCTCCATTCCTCCCAAGGGAGGACCCAAATTTATTTCATGGTCTGCAAATACTGAATTATATGAAATAATAAATCATTCCCACTAGGATGTCAGATCTCAAGAGAACTTGAAAGGGAATCCAATTTTTATGCTCTCAGGCCATAAAATCTCCAAGTTATTATCACATGTCATGTAGCCGCAGTGGGATCATTCCGCATACATATTTAATATGTAATGGAGTGTCTGTTGATTAAACACAAACACAGAGCTGCATTGTAATTGTCAGTGATATGTCCACTAACAAACCAACTGCAGCTGAGTTCTTAGGTCAATCCCTGAATCTTTCAGCCTAGCATTTCTTGTGTTTACCTTCACCTTTTTTAAATCCCAACAGCAGGCCAGGGTAAATAACCTGCTTATTGCTAAAGCTCCTCTTTTATGCTGCATGTCCTTGCAACTCTCATTCTAGTGCGTTTTGTCTTTGATGTTACAAAAAGCACCTTACATTGTTAGTGCCCCCTTCCCATTACTGTACAAGCAACAGGCTAGCGAACAACAGAAGCTGTTTCCAAAGTTTTAGGAAGGTTGAATGTATGCCTTGTGCTGTTTCCTTTGAAGACTTGCTCCTTTAAAAATCATCAGTTATTAACCTTGATAACATGCCCATGTGTTGTTATAGTATGCTACAAAATAGCAAAAATAAGCACTGGAAAAAACACAGATACAGACAGCCAGGATTTAAAAGGTTACATACCTGAGGGACCTTTCCCCATCAACCAGCAGGTTGAGGTGCGAGGGGTATCACAGGAAAAGCCAGGTGGAGCTTATAGTTTTACTATTTCCAAATGATGGCAGAGACGTGTGCTGTTTTTGGTTGCAAAGTTGAAAAAGGAGAAATCTTTCAAGCTGTCGTATATTACAAGAGAATCTAAAAATCCAACAAAAACTGGTGCCATCCATTTAGAAAAATCTAAATTGTTTGTTTTCTTTCTTTTTAAAAAATACAAAAACATGTGTTTTGCCACAAATCCTATATTGAAGCCCAACACTCTTCTGTCCATTCATCCTGGAGACATGGCAAGAGTACGAGGCGACGTATTAGTCAGCCGGTCTGTGTGTTTGATGGGCAGGGCCGGACGTGAGCAGGTATGCCCAAGCTGCAGGTGAGTGGCAGAGGGGTGGGTGAAGACAGCGGTGGGGATTATATATAAATCTGTGCATACTACATGAGGAGCAAGGTGTTTAGTTTCATCTGAGCTATTTTTTCATGGGAAAAAAATGTCTAAATGTGGATGAACAGGGGTGATTTTTTTCTTTTCTTTTTTTTTTAGAGGTTTAATCAATGCCACGAAAGAAAATATGTCATGTTTGGTGCGCACGGTCTAGGTGGTCTAATCCTACAGACTAAATCCATTTGTTACAGGCATATCATGCTCACAGACAAGGCTTTGAGAGAATTCTGCCGTTGTTTGTGTTAAGCATGCAGTATGAATGCTACATTTATTCTGACAGTAACCTGCATCAAAGTGTGCACTTTTAAACACATGAAAGGAAGACATCTAAAACCCTCTCTTAAGCCCTCTTTACTTTAAACCGTTCTGACTACTGTGATTTATTTATTTTTTTTCTATTCAGGGTGTTGTCATCAAACAGTAGTATTTATACATTCAGCAAAAGAGGTGGGCTTTTTTTTTTTTGTTTGCTGTATTTTTAAGAGCAGCTCATGTTAGAGTGTTAAACTCATATTCCTAATGAGAACTGAAGCATTATTTTGGGCAGACATGTTCGTATTGACAACTGAATACCAATTTTAGCACTCAAATGCTCCATGCCAGGATGTGTAGGTTAATCATTTCCTGGCTTGAAGCATGTGTTTGTATAGGGCATTCATGTTGTATAATGAGTCTATAATTTGTGTCAGTGTGCTTAATAATATACAGTTGTGTGCTGGTGAGGCTGGTCAACTTGCCTTGAAATGAAGACTGAGATTATATAAAAAATAGAAACATATGAGTCACACATGAAGGTCTGAAATACAACTAGTGGTCTGATATAGAAGGTTTCAGTTAAATAGTGTTCTCAGTTTAGGAGACTCAGAGACTGAGGCGAATGTTTGATATAAGTCTAGAAGCCAGAGTAGCATGTTGCCAGAATTAAGGAGCAGTAGTAGTAGTGAACTTGAAGAAATGTTTGGACAAATGAAACAGGCACAGGAATCATTGGATCTTCATTTCATTTACAGAATCCCCTGTGTGAGGCATATAAGGGCAAATTTCAGGAGTCAGAGCTGACTAAACTGGACTACACTGAACTAAAAATACAGTGCTGCAAAGGAGCTCTGGTCCCACAACTACCCTGGAATAGTCAAGGAGAGAGATGTACGGTTTCAGACCCCCCACCTGCATACCAAACTTAAGATGTTTCCTCTATTGCGGGCTTGGTCTACATTGACTTAAGACTGGGGTTGACTTCCATCTTCTGCAGCATTGCCCAATATAGTTGACTCTGAAGGCACCAAAGTAGTGCAGGAGAAAATGGGAGAAAAGGGTGATCAACAGGCCGTCCAGGGCACTTCCTGTCAGAGCCCTTGGGGACCGGATCTCAACAGCAATGATGGAGCAGGACTGATTCCATTCACAGGTGGTCTGACAACCTGAGCATGTTCTGATGTAGCTTGTATCCCTACTACCAGTTGTGGAAGTCATTTTTTTCCATTGTACTCTGTTTTGGTCATATTTCTGTAGCTGTTCAGAGAAGTTCAAAGGTAATATGTCTCAGGATGCAATAGGCCATCAAAGATAGAATGAAACAAAGCACTATCAGCAAAGCACTATCAATACTATAGGGTCATACCACTCAATGTGAATGGGTTACATAATACAGTTAACGGAATTTATTCATTTATTATTCATTCATGTAAAATGAAATGGGAAAACTTCTCTCTAACTCAGAGCATGAACATTTTAAAAATAGGGGGTTTATTAATGTATTCCTCCCACAAATCAGATGTGTCCATATTACTCCCTAACAAGAATAAGTTTCAAACTGCCCAAGCTAAAGATGACGAAAGTTGCTCAGTTCAAGTTGAGAGGCAAGATAGACTACAAAGAAGTTACTTTATTAAATGTATATGCCAGCAGGTCATGATAGATCATTCATCAAAAAGGGATATTCAATCGATTAATCCAAACCTGCACAAGGGGGAAGCCAAAATTCATTGATCATGCAGAAACTATTGAAGTAATCAGGTATGATAGATGTATGGAGAGACCTACAGTCCACAGAAAAGCAATTTACTCACCACTCCCCTCGCCCTACAGAATACTTCAGAGTGGATTATTTTTTCATCTCGATCACAGATAGGCGCAGGATAAGCGAATTCAAGATAGGTGTAAGAGCTGTCTGAGACCACTCAGGAGTGTATCTTAGACTATACCCAGATAATAAAAAGGAGGATTTACTACAGAGACTCAACAGGATTTTATGGAATGATAGAATGTGTGAAAAATAAACATAAAAAAAGAACTGAAAGAAGATTTGCAAAACAATAACAGTAGCAAAGCAGTCTTGTGGGATGCCTGGAAGGCTGTGAGGTCAAACGTACAGCTTTAGTTGCTTATGGTTCCAAGGGAAAACAGAAAATGCACCTAGAAACACTATAGATGCACAGACATTGGCTCAACTAAAATCTAAAATTATGAATGCATCCAAAATGACATTAATCTATAAGGGAGAAACATGGGGTTCACAAAAAATATTAGGAAACTGGTCTTAATGCTTTAAAGCTAATGGAAACAACGAACACAACTATTTATTATCAATATAAGAAATGCAAGAAATACTAAAACTATAAACCCTTTAAAGCAATTATCACCAAAGGAACTGAGCATATTGTCTTTGACTTAATAAATCACGACCAAACTGAGTTTGTCCAAAAAACAAACAAAAAAAGCAGAGGATATTACACATAGGCAATATCAACACATTAGGTTGGTCTAGTAACCTATTTAATTCATTATAGAACCTGTGGTTAGATTAAGTATGATGATATATATATATATATATATATATATATATATATATATATATATATATATATATATATATATATATATATATATATATATATATATATATATATATATATACACACACATACATACATATTCATAGATGTATTTACAGTGAAACAGTTAATTTAGCATTGTCGACTTATCAATTGATTATTTAACTCTTGTGTAACTGCTTTCACAAAAATTGTACAAACTGATAAATAAGTGGTTTTGTTTGTCTTTTTAAGGTTTTTCACCTGCACTAGCAACAACAGTTGTAAATGTCTGGGCCACAAAGGTTGAAGGAAAAATAAAAAGGAAAAAAGGAACAAAGGCCTGGTTATTGAGTGGATTCCAGCTTTAAACGTTCAGTATTGGCACTACCCTTCAAGTGTGGGACAAGCACAGCAAAAAGAAGCATAACACTTGACATCTATATATGAAGACTTTTTTTTTTTTGCTGGATCAGTATAACAAATAATTTACCCAAATGAAGTATCAAAAACATGTCTCATTAATATTTGAATACTTTTTTTCAATCCTGATCCTGAAAATAAGCCAATAATTATAGTAGTGACAACATTAACTTTCACCTGACTGCTGTGTTATGATATTAATAATACTAACAGTCCCCAGAAAAATAGTCTCAAATTCAAAAGAACTGTTGTGGCACATAGATTTAATTAACCTAATAATTAATTAAGATAATTTAATTACTGTATGTCAACCCTTTCCCAGAATCAGTATTTTTACTGACGTACTTTATTCTTAAAATGGTTTTGACATCATTAGTTTATTTCATCACTGAAGTAACATGCAGTTATGATAACCACTAGCAAAAATATGACTGGTGTCACATATCAAACTACCTCCAAATATGTCTTGGATTGAAATTAAAAAAAAAAAAAAAAAAAAAAAAACATTCTCATGCATTTTTTAATCTATCTTGGGACTATATGGCAAAACTAGACATGTCAAACCAACTGAAATGAACACCCATCCTGCACCAATTCTAGTGACTTCCAGTTGCAGTTTCCCCTGGACTAAATATCAGACCTTTGAATTATCAATGATAAACATCACTATTCATCACAGATTTAGCTAAATGGAAAGATTTGAAATAAATGCAATTTGAATTACTGGTACGGTCCATAGGTGTACCAGTGGCTCTTCCATTCCCCATCTCTCTCTCCCCACTTTCCTGTCACTCTTCAGCTGTCTGTCAAAATAAAGCTTGAAAAGGCCAAAAAAATAATCTTAAAAAAAAAAAAAAAAAATCTGGTTTCATCAGGTTTCATCTTTAGATCTATTGAGCACACCTGAATATAAGCCACAGGTTTTCATGTTGTAACATGAGATATTTACACAGAAAGACAGTACACAGAAGATTTTTGTTTTATTTAAGAAACACTTTTTTCAAACTGTGCCTGAAAATCAGCAGCATGGCTTTTAATTTAAAAGCTGCATCATATGCATTTCTTTGTGTTTTCCATGATGAGGGTGTGTGCATGGTGACAGTTCAAAATCAAAACTAGTGTCTTCTTCAGTGCATAATCTTTCCCCACGTCTGTCTCACTTTTGTGTTTACTGCTAGAGAGTGCACCCTTGACTAAAAATCAAAAATTAGCCGTGCTGTTGTATAGGCCGCAGGGTTCAAACCACATGAAAAAAGTAGCAGCTTATAGTCTGAAAATTATGGCAGTGGCCTACGACAAATTCAGTTTAAACCATCTTTACAGGGTACAAGCTTTCTGCATTAAGGCTAGCGACTGCTTTGAGTCTTTTGCAACTTTCAATGCATAAAGCATAAAAGATACAATCCAGATATCTGACCATAATACAACATTTTGTAACTACAAAATTGAAATTCATCATTTCAGTTTAATGGAAAACCATTTTCATATATTTTGACCTTCTATTTTTGCTCTCTGATCCATTAATATTACTATGGCAAAGTCCTGGAAATACGCATTGGCCTTGAATGAATAAAAAGTCAAAGTCCATCACATGGAGGTAGCTGCAGGCAAACCTGCCAGCAAAGGATAACTGCATCGCAACTGCCAACGAGAAAGACACTGTATGGAGAAACTCAAGTTTTTCATCAAAAAAGGTTAAGTCTGGGACAACTGGACTGTTTGTCCTTCTCTGAAGAAAGATGACCTGGATGACCTTCTGATGAACCTTCACAGAATTCTTGAACCTTTATCTCGACTAAAATCTGAACAAGAGTTATCATGATGTAAATGTACATGTGCCATTGTGGAATATTCTATTTATATTGCCTGACCCCTTAATCTGCTGTATGAAGCTGAAATTCATTGTTGACGTGTGGATGAATGTGAATGTACTGTAATAAATAGCGAGCTTAACTTTCTAAAGACAGTGGAGATGGCTGTGGACTTCAGGAAGAACTACATCTCCCAGGAGATAGAGCTGGACATCAGCTCCCTCGTTATGAAAGCCCAGCAGAGGAAGTACTTCCTGCAGCAGCTGAAGACATTCAACCTGCCGCATACAATATTGGTGCACCATCTCTGAGTCAATCCTCACCTTCTCCATCACCATCTGGCACACTGCTGCCGCTGCCTAGGACAAGGGCAGACTGCAGCGTGTCATTCACGCTGCAGAGAAGGTGACTGTTAGGCTGCAACCTTTCATCGCCTCAGGATCCGTACACCTCCAGGAGGAAAGATAGTGGCTGATCCTTCACACCCGGACACAAACTCTTTGAGTCACTCTTCTCTGGCAGGAGGCTGCGGTGCACTGTGCGGTGTACTCCCTACATGTCACATAGACATAGTGTTTACAAACCCTGTGTTTTACATTAACGCTCAGCCTTTATTTCACATCTTTTGGACTTCCTTATTTTATCCTTATTAAATAGCTGCCCCTTTAACATATTACCATGGAAATTCCTGCACAACTGTACAGCTCTTTTCATTTTAATGTTTGTGCATTTACTTGTGAGTGTAAACCTACCTGTTTGGGGGGGGGGGGGGGGGGGGGGGGGGGGTAATCAAACAGTGAGTTTGATTACTGTCTGAATCCTAGGCTATTAAATAAAAGTCTCTAGAAATTAGGACACTCCCCGGGATTTTTTTTGATGATAATGGGGGATGTAGCCCTGAGGGGGCCTGGTTCTCCAGTCCCTCACAGGGATAGATAGATGAGACAGAGGGAGATCAGTGTCAATATCCAGCCCTAATGAACACAATCAGCTGCACTGACAATTCAGTCTTCGGTCTCTGATTCTTCATGTGCCCTGCATGTCAGTAGTTTAGGTCAAAATTGAGACCAAGAAAAAATATATTTTTCAATTGCCGTGTCAAGGTAAACAAATATATAGAAGCTGGACAGGTGGCGTGACCAAAAACGTGGAATGGAAGATGGAGGGGTAGTATCAGCAATGACAGGACACAATCACCCTTTTCCTTGAGCATAAACTACACAGCTATTGGTCATTCTTGACTAGTGTCTCCTAAATGGTAGAGGGTTTTAAATGTTTTTAAGGCTGCCATTGTACACAGGACGTATTTGGCACGTTTGACTCTGCATGTGTCTAAGCAAGCATCAAGCTTAATGTGCTTAAGGGTCAGGTTACGCTTGATCAGAACTAGTTTAGTACGATGTTGGGAATCAAAAGTGTCTATAGCTGTGCCAAACAGCAACACTTGGAGGCGGAGAGAGAAAAGCTGGCATTCATTTAAATATGGGGATAATCATGCACCTTTTTTTTTTCCTGATTCAGGCACCTGAGAGATCCCCTGATGTGTTTTTCTTTGAAGCTGTACCAAGAATGGTTGAATGGACGCCATCAGGCAAACTTAAGACACCACGGACTCCTCCAAATAAAGTCCAATGCAGTTTGTGTATTAAATGTTCTGTATAAATAAAAACTGATAGATAGATTCACTATTTCACAACTCATTTATTGCTTTTTATTATTATTGTTGCAAACTACTTTTTGGCACAGGCAGAAACTAATCTTCTAACTAATTTTGAGATTCAAAACCACTGATGAATTCAGCTCACTCCTTATTTAAAAAGGATTTATTTTACAACGGCTCTGATTATAACGACTAAGTCTGAGTGATTTCACCCAAACTCTACCCTCTTGGTTACGAAGAGGATAGAGTGTGTGAATACTGAGTGAACACCTTTTTCACGATTCATCAAATTCACGTCTCACCCTACAAATTACACCATGCTGTGATCACATTAGCCCGGATAGCGCAGACAGATTCTGGATGTTTCCATAACAAGTCAAGCACTTGAGGGCATGTGAAAAAATAAATAAATAAATATCACCTTTTTATTTTCAGTTATAACTTCATATAACTTCATGTCCTTTTTAAATTTCTGTTTACTTTCACGTTTGGTACTTTCATTTAAGCACATTGTGCTCCTACATTGGATTGCCCTTTGTGCTACAGCATCAATATTCTTGCTAATTAAGATTTAGGTCTGTGTTGTCCCCTGTTGAGTCTTTTGTCACCACAGTGTAAGTGATCTGTATTGATTTTATTTTCTCATTTCTTTTTAATTGCATGGATTGTGTCCCAGTGTAACCGGACCTCCCCACAATCACCCAGTTCATGGAACTTTTAACAGGATTTTTCTAATAGACCGAGAAGGTTCTTAAACATCAAACAATGCATTTAAGGGCCAACAGTTCATTTTCTTTTCTTTTCAGTATGTGAATGAAAGCATGTGCACATACAAGACACAAGCATATACAAAGCTGCCTATCCATACCCAGCACCCACAGATGTAATGTGAACCACCCTGCGATCAATGCCACAGATGCATTCCCATCTGAACCAGAAGCTTAATGAGCCTAGTATTGTTCATGCTTATTTTTGTCAAATTATAAACACAAACCTCTCCTGTGTATTGTTTTTATGCAAAAAATGACAATAGTGAATAGTACCAATTATATGGATCAGCAAAGTCCCCGTAGTTATTTTAGAGCTGATTATATTAATTGAGGATAAACAATAGAACTTCATTTTCCAGAGGGATATATGGAGTTAAAAAGTTTTGAAGCTTTATGACTTCATTTATGACTTTAGCTAAAGCTCAGCTCACAAGATGTTAAACTTGTTACATACCTCATCTTAAAAAGGTCTATTAGGGGAAACTCAGCTACACATAATGGCTGATACATTGACGCTGGCATTCATTTAATTTATTCAAAGCCTCATTCTGGAGGGTTTTCATTGAAATGAGTAAGGAAACAGTCTTTCGTCCTGCAATGCCTGTTTTTCAAACGTGAAAAAAAGAGTGTCACCATAAAGAAAAAGTGAAAAATGGCTCTTATTTCTGTGCGATTTCAACATACATTCATACTGAGTGAAATATCACACTTCAGTAGGTCATGGTTGATGTCAGCGTTTCCTTATTTTTAGCCAAAAAAAGAAACCACGTAGTGAGTGTCATGACACCATGTCTGGCTACATTAAAAGAAAGTAAAACTAAGGCTGGACGAAAGATTGAAATGTAAATGAGGTAAATGAACTTGGGTTGCTGTAGGCTTTGAAGCAGCTGGCAGGGGGATGAGGAGGAAGGCAACCCAACATCTTCCACAGATGTAATCCCTCCAACAGAGCAGGGGGAACATATTAGAACAGGTTATAGCCGAGTATGGAAAATTGATGGCTTTATTTTTAGGAGAGACACATGCTCTGTGCTAGGAGGAGATACTGTACATGTGTTAGATGGATTGTGCCTGTATTACTTCAAGTATACCATACTTTTAAGGGGACAGTAAAAAGATGGAAACCGTATGGTTACTTTGTAAAATGTAACACTTTTCTACATTTTGCTGAAAGGTTCTTTCTCTCTCCTAGTTTCTTTTGATTTAGGCCTTGAAAAATCAAATATGTCCAATAAAATATTATTGTCTGGTTCAGGCTTCAGCCTCCTACTCTGAGTTTAAGTCAACCTGCATTTCATGCCCGTAGAAATACTTAAAATATACGGTTTACACTGTGGGCAACCTGGCTTGATCCTTATCCAGCCAGAGTGTAGACAAAGTGTTATACATAATTCACACTCCGGTCTCAAATTGAAAGGCCGTGAATGTGCTTTGGACAATGGGCTGAAAACATTACCACATTTCAGACTGGAAAACCCATTGTGAGAGAGAAATTATGTTATTAAACACTGTAAACAGTTCGGATAATATCCGATAATATTACAGGAAATGTGCCTATTTTATGTAAGTATTCAGGAAAAGGAATGACTCAAACCCGATGTGTTTTCTGAGAACAAGTAAAAGTGAATTATAGAAAAGGGTTAGGCCTTTTCCATGAAGCACTTTTACTTGTCTTTGACAGAGAGTGGTTTTAAAGATTCTGTTTAACTTATATTTAAATGCATTACCAAAGCAGGGAATAGTGTGACCTTGCTACAGCTCAGAAAAGTTACAAAGTGGAAGGGTTATAGTTTGACACAGAATGCTGGGATTCACATCCAGTCCCCTACCAAGACTGAATGTTGGTCTTAACCAAGTATATTTAATTACCTGAACACAGATACACCAACCCTGGGCTTATGTGGGTCATTTCAAAAAGCACTACAATCTTTTTTTTGTGTTACAGGTATGGCAGCTTGCTGTCGTAGGAGGTGATGCAGCTTTTCGGATAAGATGATGAAGCCTGTCCCAGCTGAATCTTAGGTAATCCTTTGTTCTGTCTCAATGAAAGTGGTAAATGTAGAGCTCCTCGGAGCGTGAGCTCTTCAGCCAAGCCCTGTTCATTACCCTGCTACTGTGCAGGGAGCTGTCTGGTAAATGGCTTTATAATGGCTCTTTGCATCCACTGTGACTTCTCTGCCCATTTCTCCAAATGCTTCATGGCGCAAAGACCCATGTGACTCAAAACTACTATTAGCCTAACAATAACTCTTTAACACTAACATTAAACCTTTTTGTACTGTGAGTTCACCTATATTCAGTGCAAGGCTGGCCAATTGTCTGAATATTCCTGTATTCATTTGTTGCATTTGTATTAGAATGAGTTGTCAAAGCTGGAGCTAGGGTATATATTTAGTTACTCCATACTAATACTTATTTTTCCTTGCCTCATTTCAGACACACATGCTATTCTGACTGTAGCAGCAGCAGCATCGACCTCCAACCCTCATCCTTCCACAGGTAAGCCCCTGACCCCAGGATCATCTTATTTGATGTTAATAATCTATGCTCTGCCAGTCTTTTATGAGTTGCATGAGATATATATGACCCACTTAGTAGTCGTGAAGAGTTCAAAATGATGGATCCAGAGCACTCAAATGCTCACATAAAGTAAACAGGTATGCTGCTGTGACGATTAAGGTCATAAGAACAGCAAATTGAGGCAATGTAGATGTTGTGTTCCCCACAACTGTGACCGACGGGAATATTTATTTTGTCCTGAGAGCCGTTTAGGTTATTCAGTTTAAACCGCGTTGAGAATCATCTCACAGCGCTTTACAAACTGAGAGACTAGGAAAAGATAACTTCAACAGAAAATCAGAGGAGCATCACTTAACATTTGTTTTTACTCTCACAGTCTAACAAGTCAAAAATATGCATCTAATTTGGTTCCATAAAACTTTATAATGCACCTTTGCAGGCAACAGTTGTGAATGTATACAAAAAGAATTCATTTAAATATCAATTGTAGTATTCCTCATGAATCTTCATTTATTTCATTTCAGGGATAATGCACATTGATCAACATTACTGCAAATGTGCCAGTGTTAGCGAAAAAAGGCTCATTTCCAAATGCGGTCCTTTGGCCAGATGTTAAATTACTCATTAAAACACAACATGTGAAATTAGAATAGGGCAAAGCATGAAGCAGCCCTTAATGAATGTGAATTCAAGACGAGCAAGTGCTAACCCAAACTTCCAAACCAGAGTCAGCTGTTTCATAAGTTTAAGTCTTTGAAGTACAGTAAGCGATGGGATGGTGCTGCAAGCTGAATTCCTGATTGACTTGTTATCATTCAGGTTATTGTATCGCGCTTAAGCTAGCACAAAGCTGAAGCAGAGATTCCTTTTCTCACAGTGTCAGAATGACAGTTCAACATTTAGAGTACTGCATTAATTCATAAATTCATCATAAAAAATTGAAAAGATCATTTTAGCTGGAATACTTTTTATGTCACGGCACAAAAAAGAATGATCCAGTCTATTTATATGTACTCCTACTACTCTCACTATTTAGAAATCTGCTGACAAAGAAGTCAGTCAGATCTATGCCTTCATGTGTGTGTTTGTCTTTCATTCGTGACTCATCCTAGTCTACAGACATGTGTCTCTGTGAAGCTGTACCCTGATAATAAATAGTTTCTTTTTTTCATTTGTTCATGTTTTACCTCTCATATTAAATCTGATTTACATCATTCATCATCATGTATTACTTGGCTTTATTGAATATTCAGTTCTGATCAATTCTACAGTATAGTATTAGGGACTTAGGCATAGGAGACAGCTGCTATGAGTGACAGACCTTTGCTAGTTTTGATCACAGATCATAGAGGAAAGCAGAGACACCAAAAAAATCAAAATGTTGAGTCAAATTATTGATTTATTCCTTGTAATAAATGGAATAATGTACACCAACAGGCTTCCTTATTCTGTTGAGGTTTTTTGTGTTTTCATAGCCTTACTTCTGTTACGAACTGTCCAGATTTTCATAATTTAAAGGGAAGTGGGAACATTTTAAATTAGTAGAAACTTTTCAATGAGTGAATGGCATTCATGACAACACCAGCGATACTGTACTGTATTTTTAATGTTGTGTCCCGGTTGTCTCGCTACAGTCTAGACTAAAACAAATTCTATGGAAGAAACCCTCAAATATAGCTACAGCTACTGCCAATATCAACCGTTCTGCTTTAGTTTCAACTTTCCTTTTACTGTAATGAAGTCAGATCATGGTGTTTTATATCCAAAAGCCATAAAAGAGCCCATTTGAAAGGCCTTGATTTATTCTACTGCTGTTTTCTGTCTTTTCCAGACAATCAATAGACACTATCAGGTAAACAGATATTACTGGCATGTGTCTAAACTGAATTATAAGGGTTTTGTGCCGCATTGATCTCAGACATATGGCATTTTTGAATGAACATTTCTTTTTCTCTTAAACCACGAGTGGACTTGTAAAATATTCAGTAGGAGTAAATAAAAGTTTGGTCACTCTACCTCCCCACATTGTAAATCATGAACAATGTGATCACAATTACAAAAAAGGCCATTGTTATACGTTTATACTGTTATCATGCTCACTCCATCAAGACCATACCCATATGTTCGTGGCGGAAAACATGTCAACAGTCAACATTGTTATGTGTTGACACAAACACACTCCTTTAGCTGCCCACAGGCCATTTACATAAAATTAGCTTGAGACTAGTCTTGGCCTTAGACTGTTCTTAAATTGCCAGGTTTCACTGTGTGTTGCTTCAGTATTAGGACTGACTGTGAGGGAGATGTGAGGTAAGAACATTTGCAAGCTCTCCCTTTAGCCAAGCCTGAGGTGAGAACTTTGTTGAAATGCAACAATCTGTAAGAACATCAGGTAGAATACAAAAAGGTATACGCAGGTATACTAAAAAAAGAAATAGAGGAGCAAATTTTACATTAATGAGAATGCGGCTCTCAGGACACAGTGCTTTCTCCATGCTGAGTATGGCAAATGTTTGGTTTTTTAAATAGACACTGAGAAGAGAGTTGTCAGGGACAGAAACAACAGACATACACTGATCACGTGCGTGACGCTGTACTACATAAATCACTGTACCAGACACTTCCTTTCCGTATATATTTTATTTATGTAAATATTAGATATCCCATACAAGTATTATTATATTCATTAATGTATTCCAGGATGGTTTTTTATGCTCTGTTAAGTTATTTTAATTCCTTCGATATTTGATATGTTCATTTTTCTATTGATATATATTTTTCTCTTTTCATGTCACACACCTCCACTTTATGATTCATCATGTCTGGTGAGAGAATATAATATAATATAATATAATATCATATAATATCATATAATATAATATAATATAATATAATATAATATAATATAATATAATGATTTACTGCATTGTGTCTTTAAACATAAAACAAAATATATTCTAACAAAAAAGTATATTAAATATTAAGACATAATTATTAATTTAATATTAAGCGATTACAATGGTTTCAGTATTAAATGGATAAACTTAATCATTTCAGTGTGAGAGTCACTGGATTTGCAGATTCTATTTGTTTTTCCTAATGCAGGTTCGCAATTTTACATTTTAATTTAAGATGCTGCACTTCAAGACTCCTTCACTGCTGCTCCAGGACCATGGCCAGGGTCTTTTTTAGCACCTTGGACAGCTCCTGTTGGATCCTTGGCAGAGGGGGTACTGAGGTTGGTATAACCAGCTTAAAAAAACAGTTGAAAGATATATAAAGTCCTTAACACTGTGACGTACTGTACACACACAAGCTAAGAACCTGCAGCTACAGTAACACTAACAGTCATTAGGCTACATTCCAAATTATAGCATAAGTGTTATTTTATGTGCTGCTTCATTAACTGAGGTAATTAATGAAGTTACCTGTGGTGCCTCTGTCTGACAGCAGAGATGCATCAGGTGTTGCTGGGGCGCTCGCTGGGGAAAGCTCTTTCTGTGGCTATGGTACGATCCAATTACTGCTACCTTGCCAAGCCCAAAATTCGGGTGATTCATATCTATAAGTCACAATGATGAACACAGTGGTTTGGGTTTTTGGGATTTCCAGATGTTTGGATTCTTTTAAGAGCAAACTTAAGACTTATCTTTTTTATCTGGCTTTCAGTTTCAACTAGATTTGAAATGTTGCTGTTTATATACTTTAATCTGTTACACCAATTTCACTTTTATTCATTTGTATAGTACTTACTTGTCTTTTTATGTATTTATGTATCTTAACCTTTTTAGCTATATGTATTTTATTGTTTTACTTTTATTCTGTTTTATCTAATTATACATTTTCATGACTGTTGTCGTGTTGCTGTTGGAGCAATATTTTCCAACTTTTTTATTTTATCATCTTTGTTTAAATTCATCTTTAACCTGCCTCCAGTGTCACCTCACTGCATGATGGTGAGATGGCGCTTTCTCATTCTGTTGTTTAGAATAGGGTGGGGCCTTTGTGTTACACTGTTATGTATAAAAAGTGCTAAACAAATAAAGTCTGATTGGTTGACTAACTGATATTCTTATGTCTGAACATCGATGCCTCTTATGACCACTGGATTTATGCCGTTTGCCGTCCTCCAGCAGACACAGGTTTTCAGGACCTGTGAAATGCTGAATCTATCAAATTTTCTCTTCGGTGAAGTGTCTTATTTCCCCCATAATGCATCGTGTGACAGGCTATCAAAGTCAGTCTTACATTAGTCATTCATTAGGAGGCTTTATATAACAACTGTCAAGTCTGATTTAAAGTTAAATTTTAAGTAGGGCTGAACCTGACTCAGAAGTTGTCAGTTAGATTTGGCTGTTCAATACAAACATTCCACTTTTCATTCCTTTCTCTTCAGTTGAGCGCCACACTTACACAACTGTTCATAGCTTACCCATAAAATCCCAGCGAATAACGGGGAGGCTGTCCTGCTGGGCCGTTGAAAGACCTGTCACGCCAAAAGTCAACCACAGCAATGGAGAAGGTTATACCAGTGTGTGGCTCAAAAGCGGTTTAGCCTTCTTCACTTACAGTCATCACCGCTGTCCTGTCTGACACTATTTGGCATCACGCTTCCCTCTGTTAACTAGAGTTCTACTCCACGTTCTAGTTAGTATTGTAAAGCTTACAGCCTGCAATGCTGTTGCTGGGTCATCAACTTCTTTTGTAGCCCTAATGAAGTCAGAGGTGAGGTATATTTTAATGCAATGTATTCGTCATGATTGGATTTCAAAGTAACGAGTTCAACTACTATTGTGATTAAAGCTCTTGTACAAATATCACATTTCTGCACGTGTGCAAAAAAATACATATCCAATCCCAACTTGAGGACTTGAACCCGCGGCAGCAGTGTAGTCCTCTTTGCATAATGCAATTGGCAAGTTATTGATGCTCTATTTTTACATAAGTACACATTCAATATTCTAGTTGCACTGTACAATTTCAGTTACTTGGTGAGGTGCAGGGATTTATTTCTGCCTCATTTTTGGATTTGCTGCGCAAGCTCATAGGCATCATTGACTTTAATGAAATATGGGCCTGAGTTCTTTGTGTAGGCACATTTATAATGATTGCACATTGATACAGCTTTCCTTATAATATAGTCAGACAGAAAAGTACAGAGAGAGAGGTGACAGCAGAAGAAAAGCGCTACAGCTACAGCTTTAGTTGAAGGTAAATGCACAAGAACACTATTTATCCACTGCTTAAAATCTGAAACAGTGCACCGGTGCACTCATCACCTCCTGAGCATTAATGCATAGTTTACAGCATGCTCTCTGCACCCTTTCTTGTATACACTTTGTTTAATCATTTATTATTTTTTTCCATACTGAGCATAGAGCAGCCACCCACTGCTTGGCACTGCTAGGCCAGCAACAGGCCATGTAGAAGACATAATAATTAGGACTATTTCATCATGTCAATTTATTCCTAAAAATATCTGTGTTTACCATATTTAAACTTGCTTCCTTTGCAAGATCATCTCAATTTCTCGCCTGTGTCATGGTCCCAGGTTATCGTTTGTCATTTTTGATTGCGGGCCGAAGGCATCGTGTATGCGAGCACCCTGTTAGTAACTGGTACAGCCACGGGGCTTAGTGGTAATTAAATCCCTCGAACAACAAATCATTTTACCAGTCCTACCTATGCCCTGACATCCTGTCTGCGACCAGGAAATGATCCTCCCACCCACACACACACACTCAGGATATCAAATGCATTTAGACG
Organism: Nibea albiflora; assembly: GCA_014281875.1. Taxonomy (NCBI): domain Eukaryota; kingdom Metazoa; phylum Chordata; class Actinopteri; family Sciaenidae; genus Nibea; species Nibea albiflora. The sequence goes on along the minus strand of CM024795.1, from coordinate 25,954,844 downwards.
GAATGCAGCCGATTCATAAATGCTCTTTTTAAAGATAAGTTGGAACATCTGACGTGTCGATCTGTAGGTCACAGAGGCACAGAGGAAAGCAGGAACAGCTTTTCTCTATCTCCGGATAACAAGTGGATTGCTGTTGTATGTTAAACGTTATTTCCACTTCACTTTTCAAATAAGTTTGAAGTCTAGGTATACATTTTAGATAATGTATGAGTGAAGAACACCAGCAGCTCCAAATATTAAAAAAAATAAAGTATGCATGACATGAGGAATAGTTAAAAACGCAGACATCCTGTTATCAGGCTGCTGTTTTTTGTTTTTTTTCTTCCACGGACAGCTCATCAACTAGAAAGAGCTCCGCAGAATACAAGACGGAGAGACACAGAGACGTAATAAGCCAAAAATAATGACTGCTGCTAATGTTGGGTTAGTGGCACAGGCAAAGACTAGATGAGTAGTTAAAATCATGAATATTCTGTGATGTGCTGTCCCCTGTCTCTGTTGAGTATTTTAGACTGAATGTGAAATTTTAATACTAAGTGTAGCCTGATGAACAATGCAGATGACTATGAGCTGAAAATAACAAATGTATGTTGTGTATTTACTTCATATCAAAAGGTGTAACTGTTATTTTAAAATACCTTTATGTCAAATATTAAATCATGTAGCCGGAAGAAAAAGAAAAAAAAAAAAGATTTACCATAACTAAACTCTGCCTGTATCTGTAGGACAGAGACAAAAGGTGCTGACGCATCCTAATGCCTCCTCTGCTTTTCCTTTTCAGGTCAGTCATTATCATATCGAATTTGCATCAAATCCTCGCTGTCCCAGAGCAGGAGCAGCACCTTTCTTACCATTCCATGCATGTTCCCTCTCAAGTAAATCCTTGCATTAATCTCTGCCCACTACCTCAGGGGTGTCGTCGCTCTCCGCTTTTTCCATCCCTGTGAACTTTGAGGGTAATGTCAGACAACGTTCACGAACGATACGCTTTATAGGCATTCATAAAATAAAATAATTAAAGATAACAGCTTATTATTCATGTATTTGAAAATGTATTTGTTAAAGGGTTTGTACAGTAAATATTAATCTTATTTTATTAGTTTTTTTTTTATATATGTTTTATTTGAGTATTCTTCTCATCCATCTTGTACATCGTGAGCTGCTGTAACAAGTGAATTTCCCCGGCGTGGGATCAATAAAGCCTCTTAGATTAGTTGTGTCCCAATTGCAGATAAAATGAGTAAAAGTGGCATTATTTATAGCATTTCATTTTGGGCTGTAACAATTCTGTTTCATGTTTGCACTCATTGCTCTTCCCTTGGTAAGTAATTTCTTCCCACCACCTCCAGTGAAATCTAGCTGTGGCCCATTGCCTTCATTTCAGCCCACCAACACTCCCACCTCCTTGAATTCTTCCTATGACCTCTTTTCCACTTCCTGTGGCTTCCTATTGAGGGCTTGCCTATGCTGTGGTTCCCTCAAAATGAGTTGATCCGTCCCCACTTCCTTGTTTTAATCTGAATTTAACTGGCTTTCATTCCACATTTGATTGTTCATCGCACCCACATCAGAGCTTTTCATAATGTGAGGCGAGTTAAAGGGAAAAAACAAAATGCACATCCACACATTTTTGATTCAGTGCGACTTAAACCTCCCTGAGGATATCAAGTGATGTCGATCGAGAATAAACATCCATAAATCCACTTAGAAATCATCGGGGAGAAAATGCTCTTTAACTCCACTACTAACATGATGCCAAATGATACAAAGTCCCTCTTAGGCATAAGTGAATACAGAACATGGATAGATTTTTTTAAACTATTAGTTGCCAGTCTGAGTAGTGTATTAGAAAAAAAAAATCATTGATCACCACAGAGGTACAGTTGTGGGGTGTGAGATGAATCTCAGAATTATTTGCTATTAGCAGGATCTGATCGCGTGAACGCAGCTGCTCTTGTTAATGCTGCACACAAACGTCACAATCGGGGCGGGAAGTACTTAAGTATTGTAGCCATTTAGGTATTATTCATTTTCATAAATCAGTTGGGTGCCAATGATAATGAGCTGCATTTATGGCCTTAATGGAGCCCAACATGAAATTCCATGTGTCACCACATCGAGGTATAACGCAGGTCAAAGAACATTACATAACCTTTGAGATGACATAATTTAATAACAAAATAAACAAAGTGATGTGTCAATGACATATTTCATTTTCAGTGCAGTTGTAAACATAAACTTAGCTTTAACGTCCTACATTCTGTCCCCACAAATAAGACAGTCCTCGGTAATTGAGGGATTTCAATTTAATGTAGTCAATCTTAGATTTCAATATGTTTTTAGTTCTAATGTCACAACAGTGAAGGCTGGGAAACAAACAACATGAAGGATTGGACCCAAATGTGGACCAGGAGGCCCAGCAGGTGCAGTTCACATGATTTAATAACACAAAACTCAAAAGACTTACAGGGCGGTGAGGCAGACGGAGGTCAACAAAAAAAGAGTAGGCAGTGCAAACAAGCTAATAAATCTGAGTGGGAGCAGGCAGGAAATCAAAAGTCAAAACTGCAGGCAAGGTTCAAGAAAACAAAACAAGAAAAAAAAAAACACTAGGAATAAACAGCGACACTGAAAGACCAGGGGTAGAGTCGAATAGTCAAGAAAATTACCTCCTAAGTCCTTTCCTAACCACTTTTCCTCGATCTCAAAAGAAAACGTCACGAGGGCAAGGAAGGATGTGAAGGAGAGTTCATAAGGAGTTCCAACTGCTCTTACACTTAGACTACGTCATTATGCGACAGCGAATGTTACTGACATGATAAAACTACAAATTCCAGAAGATGGACTACAAAACGTGCATCTGAGATACTTACTAGATACTCCCTGTGCACTCTTAGCATGTAGTTTAATGCAGGAAATATAAACACGGAAAACCCGGTGAAAAATCTGACTTCATTACCAACGTCAGAATTCAAATAATAAATGAATATTGTCCACCTGTCAGAGATGTCAGGTGAAGTGTTTGTTACGCTGCTATGGTCGCTCACCCTCCTGTCCACTCATGTATATACATATTAACAAGTTATGATTAATAATCAACGGCAACTTCATGGTGATCTGCAGGACTCTGGATGTCAGTTAGAAACAGTTTTTACTCTGTGTGTGAACGCAGCTCCACAGTCAACAACAGAACACACTTCATGATCAAAGTCTTTACATCACGTCAACATGTATGTTCATATCGACACGCTCTCTCTGCTGCAGGTTGTCACACTGTTTAAATACATTAATGTTTTCTGGTTGTAAATGACTAACAGTGCGCAGATTCTTTGTCTCTGCCACAAGGAATTGTGGGGCGGCATTACCTCCTTTCCTTTCGTAAAGGATGGTCCGGTGTATCCTATGCTAAAGGAGATAATAAAGGAAGCAGTGAAGCTCCTTTCCTTAAAAGTTATTGAATTCAAACAGCTCTTATGGTGGACATGTTAATACTTCTGGGTCATTTCGCTCAGTTAGGAAGGTTCCTAAGCAAATTTGACTGTACGACTGCACCACAGGAACTCAAAAGTTCAACTCAAAGTTCACTAATGAAGGCAGGAGAACGAGGGACAGGTGAAACTAATCCGGGTGGTATAGGATAATATATCTTAAAAAATGATTTCACTTATTTTAGTGCCAAATCCTACGATCACAGACATGCAGTCTGATTCAGTTCAAAACAACGTGCAGGTGTGTACACAAACCTCACGCACACCATGAAATACACCATCAAACAGAAAGCAAGCACTACTGGAACTGTTTTAGTGATCATGATCAAGAATCAATAATCACCACTGAAAATCCAACTATTTCAAAACACAACATGTTCACAGCATAATCCAACACTGCATAACATTACATTTAAAAGTGACTTACTTGTTGTTGTCACTCCCTGCCAGACACTGGCACAACATGTCAGGGGGCTCCAGGATTATTCCAAAACGTCACAAATACAAAGTCTCTGCTTTGTCGTGTGTGTCCAGACTCATCAGAGGGGAGCAGTCCTCCTTGATAAATCCCTCAGCGGCAGTTTTCCAACACGAGTTCTCCTCAGCAGCAGAATGCTGTCATATTCTTCCTGTGTTTCTACCTTTAGCACTAGTAGCAGTAGTCTCTGTGGCAGTAGCATCTATCGACAGTAGCAGCGTGCTAGCGCTTACCTTTGATTAGCAACAGGTGTGCCTGTCATTTTGCCCCTGTTGCCCATGGTTACTTTTTCCTTTTAGTTTAGTCCCAAATATTTATTTTTTTTAAGAAACTGAGTGTAAGCATCTGTCGCTAGGCCCTTTCTTACTTTATACTGCTTATTTCAAACTTTAAATGGAGTCAGGCGGAGGGTTGACGTACCTGTCAGGTGTTCAAACACACGTAAATCGCACTGACGTGAAATCCAAGATGGCGCGTCGTTTAAACCGCTCCGCTGCTGCTCCCTGGCGCCAGTCAAAGCTGGAAGCCAGACTGCAGTACTCTTACATTTTGTTATGGGTTGTTTGTCATATTCAGATATCCAAATTTGTTTGCCTCCCAGATTTTATTATCCTTTAACGTTACCTTCATAATGTGTTTTCATCTGTGCTGAGCAAAACAAATGGACTGGACTTTGTTCATTCACTGATTTTTAAATAAGCACATTTTTATGTTTGAGAGGAGAACATGTCGTGAGAGGTCGAGAAGATGTACAGTGAACCTCAATTGACGCCTCAAATTAAGAATAAAAAATGAATTTTAAATTGGCAAAATCAAGCACACATTAGATACATAGATAAACACAATCAGACTCTTGTGGTTATAACCAGATAAAATAACAAGATTTTAAACTTATTCCCTCACAAATGTACTCTGTCAGGGTAGCACCTTCAGCATGCAAACAGATCGCAATCAAAATGTTACACGTCAGAATGAAAGATCACAGCATTAAACTATCACAAGAGTGGAAAATACATTCTGAGTTATCGCAAATCTACACGAAGGCAGGCTTGATGCAGCAGTGCTCACTTTCATCCCCAGGTCTCTCAAGGTAAACACCTCCCAGAACAAATTTGTATTGTTTCTGTGGTCAAGGGCAAACACATGAATATCTGATACAAATTTGTCAGACATCAGAGGTGATTTGACTGTAATAGGAGTAGATTTGTTCATTCTGGACAGATATCATAAAAGCAATATAAAGTTTCATTTTCCATAAAACTATGTGGACACCCACAAAAGCAGTCACACAGTCAGACAGAACAATTCTAACGTTAATAGTGTGCACTCCTACAATTTCACTTGCCGTTTGTCTATTTTAGTGATTGTGTGCATGAAAATTGCCTGATAAGTTGCTATATATTCTATATTTTTTGCATATGTCATTTTGATGCTATGAATAGTAATCAGTAACTATAACTGGGACTTGAATAGCAGTTTCTCTCAACTGCAGTTCATGTTATGTCCGCGTATTAGCTGACAGCACTTTCCCTTACACATGAACAGACACTACTACAAAACCACTTTACAGCCAATCGGAAAGGCAAATCAAGATCAATTCAGCTTTTTTCCCCCCCGCAAGTCTAATGCCCATGTTTCCCCCTCTCTTTGGTTCCTCTGAGTTGCATCTCAGACTCAGAAGTAACATTAAAATGCAATGATAATTGAAGAATCTCCCAGGTGACTGGCACTGCAGAGGAAGCACTCTGAGTGTTATCCCAGCCCACATCCTGTTGTGATAATGTTTCAGACCTTGGCAGGGACAACACGCAGCAGCCACTGGGGAGGAGAGGGCAGTGGAGGTGAAGGAGCTAAATGATAAATCTGAGTTTTAAAGCTGTTTCTAAAGGAACAATTTAAAAATAAGGAATATGAATTCTTCTTTTTTTTTCTTTCTCTCCATCTGTCTGTACATACCTGCCTTTATTCTGTCATTCATGTTTTAGTTCACATTATGGAGGAGAGTACAAAATGTACTGGTGGCATATTAGCTCAGAGACCCTGAAAGATGAAAATTACACCCCCTCGATGATGTGAAAATCCTTCATATATTAGCTGTGAAATAATAACAGCAGGATAGCAGTTTATAGCAGCCAATAAGCTCCAATCGTTGCTGCAGTATATAACTTTGATTTTCACCTTTTATTAGCTCATGCCATTTACACACATAGAGTAGTCACTCATTTTTCCTATTGGTCATGATCATACTCCCTGTTGACACGATGATAACATTCCAGCTGTTTTTAACCGCATCACTCTCTCCATCTTTTTTTTTTAAACATTTGAATCATTTCACATAATAGCATCTCCTGACATAGGACTTGGTATATTAAATGACGGGTAATATAGATGACATTAGTAATAAATAATAAATATTTTCTATAATAATTAAATAAAAATAAAAGTACATAGTACAATAAATAAATAGTCTCATATGAAGAGATGATAGAGGGGGTGTTTAAATATTTGATCTTTACTGTCCAGTCAAATTCTTTCCACAGTTTGCTATTAATTCCCTGTCCATATGTCATCCATGTAGTATATTCAGTTATAACATTTGATTCTAACCAACCGTTTTTCCTTAGCGTGGCCCGTGTTCTGTGAGGTGTCAGTTGCCAACCTTTTGTATATATGTTGTATACAGTTCAGTACGGTCATTTGACAAAAGGTACGTAAGTAGGACTATATAAATCTGCATACTATACACATCTACATACATATTTGGCTACATAAATAAATAAATGCATAAATAAGTAAATCGATATGCTATTCTTTGTTCAAGCATGTGTGAGTATCTGGTTATAAAATGTAAACAGTAGCAATAAGTACTTCTGTAGTGTAAGAGGAGACGTGCCTCTCCATCCACCTTTTATGGCGTTCGCAGAGGAACACTGTAGGCAGACTTTTCCAGCTAATGATCTCAGATTTGAGTACCATGACCCTAATGATTCACTAATGCAGTCTCCACTAAGTATAATATTACTTCAGTAGCTCTCACTCATTGTGTAAAATAGCTAATATAATACAGTACAGAAAGTACTTTGGCTATGCGGACAGACATATCAAGTGGATGCCACAGTGAAGGGGGAGCTGAAGCGGATGCAATATATGATTGCTAATTGCTGGAGTCGGGATGTGAAATACATTAAACAAACATATTGGTCTTCATAAGATGTTCTTATTAAATGATATGATGTTTAAGCAGAGAGAGATAGAACTATTACTCACACTGTCTTTTGCTATTATTGTAGTTCATCCTGTTTTATTTATTATTTTATTCATATTTCAGGAACATGTGGTTTACAGATGGTAAGCAGTGAACAAATACTCATCAATAATCATCAATTCTTATTCTACAGTAGCATACTGTAGTATTCATGTGATAATGTGTTGTATTAATGTAAGTAACCCAGTTTCCAAAAAAGACAACTTATATTCATGTTAGACTTCATAATTACGTTTAAATACCATTATACTGACAGAGGGACTGCCCTGTGCAGTAACTGAACTGAACAGGACAGGCTAAAGTGAACTTTTGTTCCTGCACAACTTTAGCTTCCATGCCTTTACATTAACAGCACACTCACATTTAGGCCCAAGTGGTTTTGACTGTCTGTATGGTTAAGATATGTAGATTGACATCTCTGTGTGGAAAATATTCAAAAATGTATCTCGTATCGTGTTGAGAGTTCAAGTCCAAAGCTCTTCGTTTTCAATTCAAATTCTATCTGGGAAATAATGGAAAGAAGATTAGCTGTTGATGTTGCTGCTGTTGATAACAGTGACGATAGTGGATGTAATTGAAAACTGAGCATTCTAAGCAGCATCACATCACTCTTCTCGCACTGGACTACACCCAGGGGAAAAGACAAATGGGAAATATGGGAAACAACTGCTTCATGTGAAGGCGAATCAGATTGTCGTTACCGTCCATTTCACTCAGTCTACCATCCCCAGTCTCCTAACTCAATACCAAGCCATCAACCCCCATCCACCCCCACATCCTAACCCACCCACCCCCTCCTTCCAATGATGCATGCACATGCAGAGTTACAGCAACACCTACTGGTAGTAGATAATTTCTTCAGTGCTGATAAGGTGATGTATTCATGGGAAATCTTGCCACAAATAAAATGAAATGCATTTTCTTTTTTTGCTGTTCACGCTCAATGTTAGAGTTTTTCCTCTCAGATAAGATAATGCAAACTTTGACGGCTGCAAGTACAGGCATGCATTTGATGGAGGCACTGTGCGTAGTGAATGTTATTTTGATTCCAAATGACAAACCAGCTGTGAAAGCTGCATGTGTATCTATGAACTCAGGATTATTCCATGACAGACTTCTACCTCTTTTCAATAGCAAATGAATTTAAATTGATCATTAATCTACTTGATTTAAACTACTGCTGTATGTATTTTACTCTAATTGTGCCGTGTGCATTCAGTACATATTAGAGTTAAAGATTCAGCCATACTTCTATTTTCAGCTCTTGTTTACCCTTGAACAAACATAATAAACACACGTCAGATCACATTACGCACAGAGTTTGAACGAATTGTCTCAGGACCGGTGATATTGTTTGCATCGATGTAGTTGATGAGCTGCTACTACTTGGGCTGATACTGACTAATCTTATTCCTCATCTAATCAGTTGTAGATCAGTATGTGCAACAAACCCTCATTCCTGTAATAAAGATGATGAGCATCAATCTGTTTTCTCAAGTGCGCCACTCTTCAGTCTCAAGATCAATTAGCATCACATGCGCAGGGGTGGTGGAGTACTGTTTCCTTCAGGCTAGAAAGAGACACAAAAGACAGAGCTGAAGTGTAGAGCTCACACGAAGGTATCGGCATCAAGGATAACTCAAAGCAAATATGCACTTTAAAGGAAAAGTTCTGTAAAGGCTCCTCATATTACAGCCTAATTTTTTTCATTTGGGGGTGAAAAGGTTAAAGAGTGTCTGCAGATGTGTCCTTGGGTGAATGTTCTGTGTGGCTAACTGGTTCAGTAGACATCAGAACTCTGAGGACTCTCCTTCTTATTTAACACTTAACAAAAGTGAGCCAGAGGAATCAGGGTTGAAACAAACAAACAAAAAAAGATAATCCCTATTGTTCGCTTGGTCTAATAATACAACCAGATGGTGCAGGAAATTATCTTTCAATTTCCATGGTTAAGCTAATAAGTTAAAAGTCTGTGAAAATTATTGATTCATACAATGTTCTTTGTGGCCTTAATAGCCAACTCATTACATTTTTTGCAGTGTCCTAAACCTCTGCACCTCATTTTACTTTAAAATTCGGAGCTACCATACCAACCCTTGTTCCTCATGTAGCGCACATTCTTGGCATTTGGCAGGAAAGTGAATTGAGGTAAGCACGTGCTGTAATACAAGATGAGACCTCCCCTCCAGATTCTTATTATGCTTTTCTTTCAAAAAAAAAAAAAAGCGCACCCGCACACAAAAACTATTTTCTATTTATAGACATTTGCAGTTCACGTGTGAAAATGAAATTGTCACAGGCCATCCTTCATCACTTCAGTAGAAGAGGCAAGAGAGTGAAGAGATGTGCCCTTGAAACACACTGTCATATTTTGCATACGGTATCAGGCGGCTGCTATCGGAACAGGCATGAGAGGCATGGAGAATGTGGGGATGGAAGAAGTCGAGGAGATGTTTTACATGTCTGTATCTGCCTATACAAACATGTTGCTATTTAAATGCTCGTCATCCTCGGAAGTTAATGGGTTACATGAGTGACCGTTTAACTCTCTTCAGCCAGAAGAGAGGGACCAAGCTCAGCAACGGCCACTCAGTGTGCACCGAACAACAGCTGGATGGAGGCCGTTTGTCATTTTCGCAAAAACTGATGAGGGTTACTTAGGTTTGAAGTGGTCTTGTCTAGACTACACCCTTTAAAAGAAAAAAAAAACAGGTCACATTGGTGCAAAGGGGGAATTAAAGAACGAGTAATCAGTATCCCAAAGAACCGTTATGAAGGAAAAAAAGATTATTACCAAAAGTGCTGCAAACGTCAAAGGTTCAGGATGAAGAGTTCTCCAGTGAAAGAACCAGAGTACAGCTGGCACTGAGGACTTTATTTCTGGGTTTACTGTAACAACTTGAAGTGCTGTCACATTATAATTATCTTCAAATGGGGCAGGATCTCATGAGATGAGCAGTTTAAGGCCTAAGTATGGAAATAAATAAATTAAGGATTTAGGATTTCTGTACTATAATACTTCTTAAGTCTTTGGAACACTATCCAGACCACATCGAGGAATACATTCTGTCTTCTAAAAGTAATTCTGCAGTTAAATAAATAAATACATAACTAAATAAAATATTAAAAATTCCAAACTACTGAAAACATACTTAACTTTGCGTGTGAGAGTATGTAGTTGACACTGAGATCGAAGTTAATCCAGCTGACTGACTGAAGTTTTATTTCCGTCATTGAATTTTGAGCATGTTATCCCTGCACCATGACTGTATTCGTGATCTATTGTTTTTGTCAGTTTTATTCTATTTTATCTACATTTTTATCGGAATACTTCTATTTGAAGTTGTTTAGTTTTCACCGTGTGTGTCCTACAGCCTTATCTCGCCTTGTGTAATGCACCAAAGATGTCTGAAAGGATTAGGTGCATCTTCTCTCTTGCCTTGTGTTCAGGTCAACCGTGTCTCACACTGTCGTGCACCAGCAGGCCAGCAGGGGCTCGATGACTGACACTCTGCACATGCTCTCTTGAGTTTCACTTCGCCTCAAACTTTGCTTGCAGTGTTAAAGTGGGCGGAGACCTTCCCTCACCACTTCACCCAATAAGCGGAACTCATCGGTGATGGAAAGTGTGTGCGGCAGAGGTGTGCGAGGAGTGTCCGGTGATAAACTGGACGTCAATTAGTGGAGAACTTTCACCGGTGAGCAGCTGCACGCAGCACAAGGTGACTGAACATGCTGCCTCAGGCATTTGTTTAAAAATGTGTGTGTGTGTGTGTGTTTTTAGCATATTGCATGAGCTTCATCATGTTTGCTGACATTAATTGGATTTATTGAATTAGTTAGGTGGTGGTTCATGTCGGGGTTGCTGCTCTGTAATGAATTAGTTTAACAAAATGTTAACTGTCTTTGCTCTGCCATTAGATTTGCCTTGTTGAGGAGATAGAAAGATGGAGTGGCGCCAGCAGACCAGTGTCAGCTGTGCAGACGCGTTCACCGAGGCTCGACGCTGGATCGAGGTACACGCTTTACTTTCATAATGTTTGTTGTGTTTTTTTTTTTTCTACATCTACATCCTGTTTGAGCCAGACAGTCATATAACCGCTTTAAGAAACAGGAAATGTTTATTAGTCACTAGCAGTCGTTTCAGCCATGAGAGATCACTGGCCCCATTGTTTGCAAATGCAGATGATGCTCATGAGCACTCATAAACCTAAAGTGAGGCACCTTTTTTAGACTTGTCTTTGAGTGCAAATGCAAAACCCATCCTGATAAGACACAGGTAAGAGTTTGCCTCCTGACACAGAGAACTCTTCTGTGGTTGTGCAGATAAAAAAAGAAAATGATTTGACTGCAGAGCTCGTAGCATGTCAGACGGAAATGCACATGGATGGAAGGCAGATAATTAGTTTGAAAGACACGAGGAGTTGCATACTTTCTGTGCACTGACATGTGATGCGCTGGATGGCTTGTTTTGATGAGTCATTTTGAGCTCTTTGCATGCTCACTGCAGTCAATGTGACAGGATGCAGTTTTTGTAGCCATGCATTTTCTAGGCTGTTCTAGGTCACTCCTGTCCAAACACTGTGGAAGTTGTAATCCTTAAATCGTAAGCAACGAATACAACTTGTAGACCGCGGGCACTGAATGTTGACCAAGTCTAAATGGAACCCATTAATGTCAATTTTGCCTGAGTGGATCATTATGAGAAAATTCTGTCCAGAGCTATCTTGGCAGAGAGCCCGTGCCAATTTTACCCGTCTATTTTCCTGCACTGACAGATGAAAGGATGGATGAACGGGGAGGAGGCATGTGTGTCAGACAGGAGGGAAGCGAGTCGTGCTGCTTTTTAAGGGAATGCTGAATGGTGTCACAAACTCTCCCTCGTACCAAACAACATTGGGAATGTTTTGGCACCAATATGCAGTGGTACAGATTGCGGGATAATAAGCCTCCGTATATTCAAGTGTCCGAAAATTGTTGCTGTTTATCATTAGCAGCAGTAGCAGCAGCAATTACATGTAAATGTTTCCTCATTGCCCACTGGACTGTAGAAATAATAATGGATTGGCCTTCTCTACATTTTGTACAGTTCATTTAGTTTCTGGTGAAAGTAGCACAGTTTTTTTTAAGCAGGTGTTTTACAACAGGCCGTCCTCTACTTAACAAGAGGAAATTATCTCCTAAATCCATTATCAGATAATCTGCTGATCACACTCTCAATTAGTCGTTTTACCTTTTTAAAATAGCTTGTTATATTTGCTCTGCGCTCAAGGTGAACTCTCCAAATGTCTTGTTTTATCTGATCAACAGACCAAAAATGTTCAGTTTACTTTCATGTGTGACACAGAGGCCTTCATGTCTTTACGTTTGAGAAGCTGGACGGAGCAGATGTTTGCTTTAAAAATGTTGATTGATCGATTTTTCACATTATTTTGTTGTCTGCATGTTCTGACTGGATCACAGATAAGTTGAGTAATGCTGCTTATATTTGTAATATTTGCCTTGTTTGATCTTTTTTTTTGAGATAACATAACAATTCTTCAAAAAGGTTAAGTCTGGGGCAACTGGACTGTTTGTAGATACTGTAGGTGAAGACATTTCGCCTCTCGTCCAAGAGGCTCCAAGAACTGAAGAAGCATCTTGGACGAGAGGCGAAACGTCTTTACAGATCTACAAACAGTCCAGTTGCCCCATTCTTAACCTGTTTGAAGAAAGATGACATGGATGATTGAAAACCTTCACAGAAAAACAATTCTTGTTTTCAGGTGATTAGACTTTAATGAAAATATAGTTATGCATATCATCTTCCATTTCTGCCATATTCTGTAAATAGAGCCCTCTAAATCTGACACAAAGGGCCTCCTGAGCACATATAGTTTGAACGTGTTTTCATCGGGCGGATTGTTTATCAAAATGACCAATTAAGAGTTTGGGTGCTGTAGGGCGGACAGTGTCTTGATCACATGATCGTGTTGTATTGTGTTTCCCTGGCACTGCGTTGTCTGTTTTTGATTCCACTGAGAAGCGTCCCCTCCATGCCCGGTGCCCAGTTCTTGCAAAAAACGGACTGTGCTCATGGATTCCTCGGGGGACTAATTAGTGAGAAGAATAGCCTTTTGGGGCCCTCTGTTAGTTATGGAGCCGGACCTTAATAGCCCCATTTTTATGTCCTAATTACAAACCCCCTTTCCTAGTACTTGCTTCTGTCATGTAAAATCATTTAGTTTATGTTTTTATTCTTTGATGTGACTAAAAAACATATTTTTCATTGTTTGTGGGCTGCTTGTCCACATACATTTTAATGGCCCATGGTTTGGCTTTGTACTTTGTGACTATTTGTATAGAGATAATTGAATCCTTGTTTTTGTGCAGTAGTTGGAAGACGCTCCATCTATTTAGGCTAAATCTACACAGCACACAGCTTTCTTAATGTGTTGACGATGGCTGAATGGAAATGTTTGCATTGTTGACTGAAGATTTCTTCAAATTTATCTGGACCTTGTTTTCCTCGTTCTTGTCATCGCTTTTTACCCCCACTAACTGCCGCTGAACAGCTTTGCGTCTTCACACCAGGAGTGTGTAAAGGCGCAGCTCATCCTTCTACAGTCGAACCAAACAGTATAATTAAATCACTTAACGCTGCATCAACCGTAGTTTACGAACCGTGTTGTTCTCAAATGTGATTTTCATTCTCTTGTTTATCTTTCGAGTTTATAACTGCTGATCACCGACACTGACAGATGTAGCCTGATATTTATTTATTTATTACTAGTGTCATTCTGAGGCAGTTTGCTGTGTTATTGGAGGACACCGTGGAGTCTGTAGCAAAACGGAGCAAAATAAATGTGTAGTACAAACATTTTTCATGATGGTTCATTATGTCTTAAGACTTGCAATGATGCAGGTTGTTTTAGAGGTGAAAAGAGAAACATGTCAGCAGTTGGAATGGCAGCTTTGGTTATAAATTTTCCACATCTTTGGCACACGGACGGAGTTATTTACTGGCTATACAAATATACTAATAGATACAGGTGATAACAAAAGCCTAATAATGGTCAGTATGTTTGACTCTGTTATAAAAACCTATTGATGTGATTTTCAGTGGTCTGTTTGCATTTGCATACCATCAGCTCAAAGGTGTCACAGTACCTGAGCTTCCTACCTGTCAACTATTGTAGTAAAAATAACCTGTATTTGTAGCAGCACATGCAAGTTTCAGGTAATGATCTGAAAATGTAGCTGTGAGCCGGAACTGTGTGGAAGAGTGTTCATGTTCTGCAGGTGTGTATTTGAAGGCAACACACTTGGAAACTTGAAGTATAAAATCTCCCCAGCAAAACTACAAAAAAGAAATAATGGATGCAATGGATGAATCCTAAACTTCTTTTTTTTTTCTTTAGGAAGTGACTGGAAAATCTTTTGGTTGCAACGACTTCCGTGCTGCATTAGAGAACGGAGTCCTGCTTTGCGAGTGAGTAACGATGCTTAATCTTTATATGTTTTTATGAAGTTGCACTTTAATTTCAGATAATTAAATTCAAGCTAAATTACCTTGCAAACCCAAGAGAGAGTGTTGACTAATTAGCTAGCTTAACTTCAGCAGCGGCCCTGAATCAGCTTTAAAAAAAAAAAAAAAAAAAGTAGTAATATCCAGGCCTGCTCTCTGGAGCGTCCTCTCTAAACATGCCTAGAATGAAGCCAAACAAAACATGCATTTTCATTTCAGTGTGTCAGAAGCAGAACTTTTCTTCCAAGGCACATTTGACACATCAGCTGACTTTTATAACATCAGCTTGTAGCTACAAAAGAGGACAACAGATGAGACGCACTTGTGCAACAATCTAGGCTAGTAGGTTAGTCTAGTTATGGAAGTTATCTTAAAGTGCTTGTTTGTTTGTTTAAGATGCAAACAAGCGGTCTATAAGCATGTGTTGTTTTTATTAATTTATCATGTCATTAATAATCCTTTTGTGGAACGGGACCCTGATGATACAATATATATTGATCCTCACTGTTTGCTGACTTGTTTTCACTTACAGCTTGATCAACCAGTTGAAACCTGGCATTATTAAGAGAGTAAACAGACTTTCTACTCCCATCGCTGGCCTGGTGAGTCTTGTCCTCTTATGTATTGCAGGCAGAGTTTTGTTCAAACAATGTCAAAGATCCCTATAAGTAATTGTAATCTCAGGTGTGGCGGTAAATACAGTAGAAACAATGTGATCGATTGATACGATTGGTCTGACAATAGATGAGTAACTTGGAGCCTCGCTTCAAAGAGGTGGATAATCTGTGTTGACTGCACCCCTGATTGTTATGTGATTGTCTGACAGTATTTAAAACGTGTGAGTGGGTCTGTCACCAGCACAGAAGAAGCTGGCACCTGCCAGCCAGGAAGTTTTGACACATCGTGTGGTTTCCTGTTAAAGGCGCAGAGAGACGGCGTTACCGCACTTTGGATGTTCTTGAAACTGCATTTGAGTGCAACAAACCCAACTGCTGAATATGCAACGTTTTTATTTTTATTGGGCATGAATGTATATGCAGATTTTTTTTTATTTTGGCTTCAGGCTGTGTTTCAATGGCTTCACACAAGCATAATTGCCAAAACTGCCAAAAGCAAGGGCAGAGAAAGATCAATTGCAAACCTCCCATCAGGGGCCAATAAAAAGACGGAGCCCCAACGCTGGATGCAGAGGTGATGTCAGATGCAGATGCAGCGCAGAGGCAGCTGTTACTTTGACAGGCTAAAGTGGTGGTTTTACATGTTTTAGCCTTTTTAAACAGAAGCAAACATATTCTGTGATACTCCAAAAGCATAACATATGTGTCTGTATTGATTTTTCTTCCCAGAATAAATATCCTGTTTCTACATATTTTTAAACCATCATGGGCAATTAATCATGGCGAACATTTTGCTTCCTTTTTTAGTTTTGCTAAATTTGTTGCCTTTGCATGGAGCTCAGATTGCTCGGTTTCAGACTGTACATATCAGGATGAAAATGATTGATCGCTATGCATGAGCTCTGTGTATCAGACTCGCATCCAGCAGTTTGTTTATTTGCCACTAGAGAATGCCAAAGCATTATCTGACTAACCCTCCCTATGCGAGAGAGCCTACATCTACGTTGCACCTGAAATGACGCCATCATTTTCAAAAACAACAGCTGAGCTAGCTGAACGATCCCGCCATCTGCTTAGTACTAAAAGTATTCATTCGATTTGCTCAGATTTTAACTACTGCTCCCTAACTAGCTGCTAACAGAGTTAGAAAGAGCAGGCTGTGGTTTTAAAGGCAGTGTTACTGCCTTTAACTGAGCTTGATGTTACAGGCTGCACCTAACAGAGTATGTTTAATGTTTCTAGACAACAGCCAAGTTTAATTGACTTCCCTCAATTAATGTTTATTGGCCACAGAAGATAAAATGTGCTAGTAATCCCAGCTTTAGTGGGGGATGCATTTGAGAACAGGAGTTGTTTTACTCCTCTGGACTGTGTAAAGTTGATGGTGGCATTTAGCAAGCTGACCTGACATTAGCTGAACCCACACAGCATCACCATCATCCTCGACAAAGCTCTTGTGACTCTCCGGTTTTCTACACGCTCTTATGTTGTGGTCTCACATAGCTGTTCCTGTAATTTGAATCTCCAGGATAACGTGAATGTATTCCTCAAAGCCTGTGGGAAGCTGGGACTGAATGTATCGCAGCTGTTTCATCCAGGAGACCTGCAGGACCTGTCCACTCGTGCAACACTCCGGTACGGATGTCTGTAAGAAGCAGGGTCATGTCGGGTTAAGTGCATTTGTGACTGTTGACTGTCCAAAAAACGCAGCTGCTCGCACCTGCACAGCAAGCGCACAGTTAGCTGTGAAGTTCAACTCTCTTATAGAGATGTTCCGATAGCATGTTTTTTTTTTTCTTCCCGAGACTGTGTCTGATACCTTTTTACATATCAGCTGATACCAAGTATCATTTAGTACAAGTATGTTAAAGAATTTCTATTATCTTGTACCTTACCAGGTGTTATCGTACATTGCATAGCCTGGCTCAGGTCAAACATGAGCAAATACAAACACAAAAGGGACGCTATAAAACTTTATTTTATTATCTAGTTTGACGTTCAATCAAATTGCATTGAGTTGCAACATTTAGCTGAGTCCGGATCATTTTACACGACCTGAAATCGATTCTTCTTCGTCTCTCTAAAACTGTAGTAGACCGATGACCGTATAAAGATTGGACGGCATGTGTGACGTCACCCATGAGTTTCTGAAGGTCTGTTTTAAAGCTCAGATTGTTGTGGCGCCGGCTGCTGTCATGTTCCATGTCCTGGCTAATCCAAAAATCAGCGAAAACATGTATGATCGGCTTAGCTGAGGTGGGCCAAATGACACCTGTGTGCTCAAATAAACCATCTGTTATGGCAACAGTAACCTGTTAAGCTCCTAATTCTGCACAACTTTAAGCCTTCATCTAATTTGAACAGGTGAGTTTAACAGATATGCAGACTGTGTACAGTTGTCATGAACGGAGAAATTAGCCATAGAGACCAAACCAGTTGTTTGTACCAGGCTGTGTGTACATGTTTATTTCTGCTGTCAAGTTGGACATTTTAACATGGGGGCTAAAGGAGACTGACTCGTTCTGCAGACAGCCTCGCGTGGCTGTTTTGATGAACTGCAGTTTTTGGCACTTCTGCACTGTCTTCACTTTATAGCCATGGAGGTTGCTGCTTGGACATGACCTGCCCAACTTGTACTTGTTGCCTTTGTTGGTTGGGGTTGGTGTGAGAATATCAGGTTAATCCGTTAGAGTAGAGTGGGTCATGATTTTGCCATCCTGGGTTAATTTTCAATATTACTGTCAATATTGGAACGACTCTACTTACAAATACACTGCATAGTACATCCATAGTGTCTGAGGTATGTCTTTATCATTGGCTGGCTTAACATCAGGCGATACCTGTGCTGAAAAAAGGTTCATAGCTTGAGTGCGACAAGCTGCTTTGCATTTATAAATGTATGAGCTTTACCTGACAAGCTGCGGCTTTATACCAGCTGATGACTTGTTCTCTATAAATTTTAATAAGTAGCTGATTAGTAGAGCGTTGCAAATGAGATGTCACCGTATCTTTACAGTTCAAGTCATTACACTTTAGTGATGTCACCGCATGTGCTGTCACAGTGTAAATTGCAGCACGAGGAGCGTGTCTCATTTCTGTCTTTGCTTTTTATTTCAGGCGAGATGAGAGCAACAGAAGACTGAAAAATGTAAGCTCAACCAGCATGACTGCTCCACTTATTCTCCTCCTCTGCTTTCTTCTATCATTTCATCATCATTTTATACATTTTCCCGATTCCCTTTCTTCCCTCCCATGTTCTAAAATCTTAAAGGCGTTTCTGTGCTGCTCCACTTAAACCCGGTAAAGCCTCTTAACACTACTGCTGAATTTCCCAACACGGGAGATGGTCAACATCCTGTTTATCAACCCAGTTACAACTAATCATACAGTAGCATAGGGGTTCCAGCTCCTGATGCCAAAACCCCACCAGGATCAAGGCTCACGATGATAATGATGATCAAGGGTGTTGATTGGAGCTCATCCCGATAATCAGTGTCATTAACCCCCAAATGGTCTTAGCCAAAATGTAGTCTTATGTTTTATCACGTAGACCTTTAACCTAGATCTGAATTCGTCACTCTGAACCATGGTGAGAACATGTGTGCCAACATGTGAGCTCTGTATGTGTGCACGCTTGTGTGCACTGCTGGTATTTTACATGTTTCAAAGCTCATGAGGTGGTTTGGTTATCTGGGCGAGCTTCATTTGAATCACACAATAGCTGACAACTCGGAGCCAGTAATGAGGCTGTTTGTCAGAGCACTCTTTCTTTGCAACGGGTGTTGCATTTTTCGTGTAATTAACCAATTAGGGTCAATTTGCTTTGCTTCTATTGAATTTAGCAGTTTTCGTGCAGTTTTCAAGCAGACACACACATGTCACTGTTTTTACTTGCAGAGGTGATGCAATGTGGAATGATGCTGACATGGATCGCAGGATTCAGAAAATGAATTACTTTCTTTATCTTGAGATGTTTTATAAGCTTGTTTAGCTTAATCATTGCAGCCATTTAACATTTTTCATTTTACAGTCCATGAAACGCTGTGAAGAAAAAAAAAAATACTCATGCATATTTAAATGTCTTCTTTAGGACAAACTTATCACAGTTTCTTCCTTCCTATTTTAACGCACGGTTATCCATCTGTATCACCAAGGCAAATGATACCATTTACAGTATTTATATCATTTTCACTGCAACAAAGCTGCCCACTTCACTGATATTTCTGTTGCTGCAGCAAAATGTGTGCTAATGATCAGTGTTCTTATTATGAATTTTCATAATCCAACTGCTTTATTTCTGTATAAAGCATGAGCAAGCTAGCGTAACATTAATTGGAATTTGGGCCATTGTTCAGTAAAATCATACGTGGCAAATAATGCCATTTAAATACGGTTAACCCACGATGACCTGTTGCATGCAGTGTAATTATTTTCTTGGCATGATGGTTTTAGAAAATAATGAACGCATCTTATCCTCGCACTTAAAGCTGACAGTCTGACCTCACTGCTGTTACTTTATTTTTTCTCAGGTTGTACAAATGAGAGAAAAATAAAACTAATTTTAAGGCCATTAATGGCTTCAACATACTTATATAGCCAAGAGTTTCTCTTATTTAAGAAAACTTCATATTATATATGATAATATGATATTATATATCATATGAACACTGATTGCTGGAATTCAGCTCATTTTGGTATTCTGTGAATGCTTTCTATTGAGCGTAATTTGGAATCCATACAGGTACATTTATTACCACTAAAAAATTCTTATTGTTTTCATCTAACTAGCATTGTGCTATAAAATATTAAGTCAATTCAATCATCTCTCCGGGCCTTGTATGGATTTTTCAATCTGCTGTCCTCTCTGTGATCACTTTGTTAAGATACAGATGGAGAAACCGACACGTACAGTAGTGCTGTGTGGATATCCCCGTGCAGCACAGGCTGCTGCTCTTCCAGCGAGAAAGGCAGTCCGTCAAAAAAAGATCTCCCCCGCCTCGAGGCAAATGAGAAATAAATCGTGTCCAAAACGCTTTGCTTGCTGAAATAATAAAAAACCAAACAGGAAAAGACTCATATTTCACAGGCCTTTACTCACTGTCTTTGCTAATGCTTGTCAGGTGTGTGTCTGCCTGACTGTCAGTAGCGGTGTTTTAAACTGTCTTGTGAAGGCCACTTTCCCCCGGCTCATCAGTATTTCTTGTGGCTGATGCTGTGGGGGGGGGTGTATCTTGTGCTGCGGGGAAAAACAAGTTATGTGTTTTTTGGCAGACTCGTGGCAGTGTCAGTCAGTCAGACTGAACTGCCATGAAATTATGTATTCATGCTTCCCAGAGAATTAATCCTGATGAATTTAGTCACCACCTGGCTTGTCCTCTAGCGTGACCATGAGGTCGATTTTCTCAGTGAAATTTGCTACTTTCATATCATCTTGAGGATGAGTTGTAATCCCATGAGTTCTCATCTAGCACCACCGTCAGGTCAAAAGTGTGATTTGTCTTAGCAATTTGCCAACTAATGACATTCCCTTCAGCCTCAGCTGTGCTTTGTCTTAAGCGCTAACAGGCTAGCATGCTAAAATGTGCCAAGTAGCAAATGTTAGCATGCTAAACTAAGCTGGTCAACACTATACCTTTTTTTTTTTTTTTTTTTACCATCATGTTAGAATTGCCATTACGCGTGTTATAAAGGCACCGCTGTGTAGGTCAGCATGACTGTAGTCTATTTTCTTATTTCCTGACTGCAGTGCTGCTCTGTATTTTCTCTCAGGGCTTCCACAGCACACTCCCCCTCTCTCAGTCAAGTGAAAACATCATGTATCCCTGCACAGATTGACATGTACAGTACCTCTGTCATTTGGCAGCCTCTCCGCTCTCAAAGCGAGTTTTTCAAAAGCTTTACTTTGGGGTTGTGAAAGTCAAAGAAAATGTTGCTCTTTCAGTTGTCGGGACTGGCTACTTGTTACATTGCAATGACCTACTCAGCTTAAAATCTTCAGGGGAAAACAAGGGTAACCTTTCACTGATTTGTTAGGTCATATCTTTTTAAATGAGCACCACAAACTATGGTGACACTTTTATTTTACATTGGCCTTGTCCACCCTGATACCAATCCTGTGTCCTAATAACCCCCCCCCCCCCCCCCCGAGCTTTTGCGTTGGAGCAGATGAGTTAGATCAGGGTGGGCATTTCATGTTGTGCTTTAGCCATTCCTAGATGGGCTATAACGAGCACTGAAAAAGAGACAGGCTGCTAAAATGAAATCAATTTACAGGAAACCCTACACTTTCCTTTTTAGCAGGGAAGTTGTGTGTGGTTGGATTTGTGTACCCCACGTGTGTTTGTCCTCCCTTTCTCAGGTTCTGATCACAATCTACTGGTTGGGTCGCAAGGCTCACATGGACGCCTTCTACAGCGGGCCCCAGCTTAACTTCAAGGCCTTTGAAGGGCTGTTAGGGTTAGCCTTGTCCAAGGTAAGCTGCTCTTCTAAGCTTTTAACACGGTATTCCTTTCTGTATTTTTATCTACATTAATCCTGCCTTCTGGATCCAGGCTCTAGATGAGGGCAGCAATGTGTATACAAAAGACGGCGGGTACAGAGAGTGCTGGGACTCGGAGAGGGAGGAATGCCTGCGCATGAGACCGAGCTACAAGACCGAGAACTCTGTGGACAGCATCGGCAATCCGGACTCCCGAGCCATCCACCCAAACAGTGAAGGTAAGTTTACCTGTGCTTCCTCTGTGAAATGTATGCGCTGCAGTGTGAGTTTCTGTTGTTGGGCCTCTTTTCTTTGTGCAAGCGAACCCTGCTCATATTGATTCCATACGAAAAACTGCTGTTGCAACCTTTGCTGGATGGAAACGTATCACATCCTGTCCACAGATGGATTGGATACTGTCAATCTGCAAAACAACGTGTCAAAACAGAGATTTATTTATCAGAAACAGTTGACAATTCCACATGCCGCCACGTAATTATGCTTGATCAAGCTAATTTTGCTGGATCAACAACATTCCTCAAGCTGCTGATATTCTGGCTCAGTGTGTCATCCGTCTGCAATCCACTGCGCTCAGTCTCTGTGCACGTCAGTGATAGATTGCGGGAAGTTCCACACCGTGGTGATAAAAGTGTCTGTGATGGGAGAGGGTGAGAATACTTGGCACAGTGCTCGCAAGAAGCTTGGCTGTGTGAAGACTCAGTCATTCTCTGAAGGTTCTTCTGTTTTGCTCCGATACTGCGACTTTCTTTTTTTATTATTTTTTTTTCTTTTATTCTAACCATTAAACATTCTTCTTTTTAGTTGATTTAACTTATTTTCCCGTTTCCCCTCCCCTTGTTCTCCAAAGTTTTCTAGTTTCTCATTTTTCACGTTTGTGCTGTCTCAAGGTTGTGGAAGTGACGCGGAAGCTGAGCAGGTGTTCAAGATGGAGACGGCACAGACCACCACCCAGCGAAGCAAAGGTCATATCCCACAACCGCTCCTACGGAGAAAACAGGGACTGGAGCAGAATGGAAGGGGCTTCGGCAGTCCACTCTCCAGGTACAGATATGTGGCCCAATGTTGCTCACAGATACTAACTTACTTATGCATTGCTGCTGACTGTCGGCAGTTGATTTTGTTATTTTTCTTCCCTGTTCAATTTCTCAGTCCATTTAACATTTTCTTTTCTCTTTTTCTTTGTGTTTGCAAGTATAATGCATATGAAAGCTTGAGCATACCCTAGATGAGATCATTTTATTTCCAGTCTCTGGAACACAAACACACAGCATTATTTAACTTTCAGTCTTTATAATACTCGTGAAAAATGCTGTCATGAGGAGACAGAAACTGTGCTTAACAATCGCTATCATTAGCATAATGACACACGCCGTTGAAACTCGTTTTGCAACTTTCAAGTTTCACCATTTTCACACGGGTTAAGTTTTGATCTGCTTTCAGACAGTCTGACGTTTCTTAATTATTCTTAATTAATTTGCAGTTGTTCTTTTATTCTTCATGCTAAAACCCAAATCGACAACCTTTTGTGTGGACAGGCACGCATTCATGAACACAGCTGTCACATGTAGGCAAAGTCACTTAGCACACAGCACGTGCTAAGTGGTAATTCATATTTTCTGATATCACAATGCCCATGGTGTCAGCTTTAAAGGACTCCGTTTTAGAATACGGCAGCAGTTGAATTAAAATATGAATAACTATGGTTTCATATGTGTGTAATTAAAATAAGAATCTTTATGTTTTTGTTACCCTAGAATGAGATTTTTATTTTTATATATATATATATATAAGCACTGCGTGTCCTCTCCCAAAATGTTACATCGACATGTTTCTGCAGTAGTCTAGATCAAACAAACCAAATATTGGCCCTTCAAATGTAAAGGGCCAATATTTTGCTGCCGCTGTTTCTCCTTCAAGCTTGGAACGTGAGGGAAAGTGGATGGGGTTGCACTCTGCAACTACACCACTAGGTGTCACTAAATCCTACACACTGGTCCTTTTTAAGCCTTGTATCATGATTTCCTGTTAGTGTTTTATTGGAACAACCTTGTTGATTTAGACTTAAATGAGCGAGTGAGAAGTTTCTAAAGATTTTTTTAACACCTGTTTGGTACTTTTAAAAATAACAAGTGCACATTTGTGTCCACTTGATTGGAGTACTTTTTTTTTGCAGTTAAATTTTAAGTTAATCAATCTTGAGAATCTGCCTGCTTCTTAAATGTCTTAATAACTTCATCCGGTTTGCCTCTAGTTACCATGGTAACATAACTCTGAAGACCATTCTGGGGTGAGCACCATGGTGGGTAGCAGACCACCTGAAGGGTCAGTTTGGCTATAGATGGAAATGCCACTAAACAATAGTTGATGTGGCAGGCCGAGGTGTCGGTAGTAAGCTCTGTTCTTTACACAGCAGCTTCACGCTGAAATGAACTGTGCGATGAGAACCATGGATGTCAGTGCTCTGCTCGGCTGTGTTATTACTCTACCACACTACTCCTCTGCTTGGAAATGGCATTGTGTAACCCTAACCCTTATCCTCAAAAAGACCCCATGCATTAATCATCAGTCACACTGGCGCCTTTTCAACATTTCGTAGCAGCTTTGTGTTGTCAGATCATTTGTGAGATACTCGTAACTATTTCGCCCAAAGTGATGTGTGTGTGTGTGTGTGTGTGTGTGTGTGTGATCACCGACATCAGCTGAGAATAAACACAGCTGCGGGTACCGCTCTTTGCTGCAGCATTGGAGATACCCGTTTCTCTCCTCAACCCCACCTCACTGTGTCTCCCTCCGAGTGTGCTTTCGATGAAGAGCTTTTCCTGCAATCTCTGTGCGAAGAAGAGTCCGAAGACGATTATCCTGAGGCAGACCCCGTCCTAGACGACTTGTATTTGCGGCGAGTGCAGCAAAGCATTCATCAGACATCTACAAACCCCAACCATGACCGCTTCTTACCCCGATACTGGACGCCCGAAGAGGAGATTCGTGTGCGCACGATCTACCTCGGCTCCCAGAGAAGACCCTGGTATCGTAAAATGCAAGGCTTAAGGTCTGGTTGCCTTTTTTTTTTTTTACTGCTCTATGATGCAAGGCAGTGCTGCTAGTGTGAAAGCTTTTAAGATTTACTCCAAACTAATACAAGGCAGAGCTGATGCTGCAGTTTTGTACTTTTGCTGGCTGCTTAATATGCAAAGTTGTTGATGCATTGCTTCAACGTCGAGTAATCTTTGTAACTTTAAAGAAGCAGAAACATTACAGAGCTCATTGATGGTAATCTAATATGAAACCTTTTGTAAGCGATGCTAAAGTGACCTGCTGTGTGATATTATAGCATGTGGTTAAATGCATTCTGTTCATTTTTTTTTATTTTTATGGCTATACCATTTGTTAGTTTATAAATCCAGCTTAACTACACCAGCAAACTAAAGCCCAGTTTAGTGCTAGTTTTCAAAGATGATGCTATAACCCAACATCTTGCAAATTTTAACCATGTTTCCGTGTCTCTTTATTTTTTTTACTGTAAATCATGTTGTCATTTCATGCATCTCCTGTTCTTTTTCTTTGACTGTAGCCATAAAGCTTTGGGTTCTTCTGAGGAAGGCTTTGACTTCATTTCCTGGCTTGTGACTTGTGCAACTGTACAAAACATCTCTGCCCCACCTGGAAAGCCTCAAAAGCATCTCTAAGAAACTCTCCAACCGACCTACACACACACACACACACACACACACACACACACACACACACACACACACACACACACACCACCATACACACACCATACACGCTGCAAACTGTTGACACAAGCTCCACCACACTATCCTATTTGTTATCTCGTCATGTACCATGCATACTTGTTGCAAATCTCTAATCCATCAGCAAACGACATCATTTGGTAAAGATATGCAAACTGTTTGTCAAATAGATGTTTCTTGAAGTTGACAGGAAAATTAAATGTGTTTTTGAATTTGGACTGCTCCTGAAGGTTGAATTGTTCGGCATTTACCCTGGCACCTTTACAGCACTGATAATGACCTTTTACAGCATCATGCTGAGTGACTCATTAGTTGATAATGGCTAAACGGATGACTCAGACATTGTGTCATACTTTGATAGCCATAACAGAATACTGTTATAAATAACACCTTCTTTGTGCCAGCGTAAATGTTTTCCAGTTTACTTTCTGAGAATGTGAATATGGGTTTTGTGGAGTCTTGTAGCAGGTCAGTGAACTGCCTTAAATACTGTGCCGTGATTTGAATTTGTGCATTAAACACTCTCTGGCAATACCTTCTGTGTGTGTGTGTGTGTGTGGTTTGTATTACAGCTGTGCTACTGAAGATATATTTGTTGTGTGTGTCAGAGAAAATTGCCTTTTACTAAAAGTAGTACAATGTCTCTTAGCTACTTTAGTCAAAGCAGGAGCCTTCTATTTAGATGCATAATGCCGTTCATCATTCTTCGTGTCTGTTTCTTTGGTTCTGTAGAGCATATCAAATCCAGGTCAGACCTGAGAGACCAGTTCAGGTCAACCCTGGTTGGATTTGGTAAGTCCTGAAGTTTTTGGCCATAAAATTGGAGTGAAGCTGCTCTGACCCCAACTGCTTTGCGGCTGCTTCATCTGGATGTGCTTTTGTTTTGTATCCAGCGTACCTACGAAGGAAATTTATGCTGCAAACATCATTTGCCTTTTCATAAAGATGGAGCACTTGGTATACCGCCCACTATTAATTTTCCGGGCCGAGACTTGACAGCTGAATTTATGACAAACTACCGGATTGTTGGTAATCACAGTCGTGGTTCCTCCTATCAAGTTATGTCAGAGTTATGATATAGCACCTGCTAAATGCTGCTGTAACTTATTTTGAATGTCACGTCTGACATCTCGCGTTGCCCACAGCAGTGCTATTACTTGTTACAAGTCATTGCTGTTGTGTTATCCAGACAGCAACATCTGTTTCCATTTGTTCTGCTGCGTTACTTGACTTGCATGCTACTCCCCTGCTCGCACTTGGCTAAGGATTCTCTTGCTTGGATGCAGAATGTGCCGTGTTGCAGTTGTACCGCGGCACGCTGGCCTCGTAGTTTTGTGTGTGTGTGTGTGTGTGTGTGTGTGTGTGTAGAATCAACCATAGCATGTTTGTGTGCACTGCATTGCAATACTCCTACTTGTCCTGCTACATGGTATTCTAGTGACTCTTACACGCAACTGCAGTATTTTAAATACTGTGCTTGTTTGCTCCCTCTATCCATGATTTATCTCTGTGTCTTGTCTGTCTGAACCAGGAGCAAATCACTCAGTGACATCCCGATGGTATACCCGGTTCGAAAACTTCCTGAAGGGAACATCATTTATGATGTGGAGCAGGACGCTGACATGGCACAGGAGTGGAATCAAGAAAACAAACGCAAGTGTAGCGTTGCCGCCAAGGACAGTGAAGCTCAGTGGCAGGATGTGAGTCTATAAAAGTCTTAGAACAAGAAGAAGATGCTCCAAGGTCCATTTAGTAGCTAATTGTGTGAAGTGCTCAAGT
Organism: Nibea albiflora; assembly: GCA_014281875.1. Lineage (NCBI taxonomy): Eukaryota > Metazoa > Chordata > Actinopteri > Sciaenidae > Nibea > Nibea albiflora. The sequence continues at coordinate 25,927,456 of CM024795.1, read as the reverse complement.
TTGCCCTCTGAAATTGCAGATGTTCACATTTTTCTGAACACTAAGGGTTTCTTGTCCATGTTGATTTAAAGAGCTGTGATTGAAAGTTTATTTTACCTTGACAGCTATTCTTAAATTTAATTTAATTTTAATGAAATGAAAGGTAGAACACATCTACATATCCATAACTTGGCAAACTTCAAAACTTCTGTGATTGAAAGCTCCAAATCGGCTGCTGATTGTTTTGCTTGTTACTAAATTTCAATCTCAACAAAGATGTTTTTTTTTCTGGAGTAAAATCAGCCGAACAAAATGTGTATTGAGCCTTTTAAAATATTACATTGTTGTCATATGCACAAAAGCAGTTGTGTCATTGGGTGACGTGTTTGTTTCAGGACTTGACAAAGTGGAAGAACCGTCGCAGGAGCACCAAATCTGACCTCCGTAGGAAGTCGCAAGACAGAGATCATGTCATTAACCAGATGACAAATGGGTCTCTGGCTAACCTTGAGAAGAATGAAGCAGGCGGACCTCTAAAGAGGTACAAATGTACATGAAAACATAAAGCTTGCACTTCCAAACCCTGTTTCTACCATCTGTATGAAAAGTTGCTGACTTGGCTTGATGACTGTGCAGTACGCCACAGTGGACCCATGTAATATGACCCACGCCCCCCTCCCCCCCAATATCTTTTCTGCTTCCTTTATTACATTGGCTCCTCTTCCCTTACCTTCCCCAGAGACCAGCAGTCACCTCGCAGACACAACCCTGCCCCCCGTCCTTACTCCACCTCTCCTCCATCAAAAGCACAGAGCTCTGATCTTCGGCCGCACACTCGAGCTCTGCTGGCCCGCAGCTACGCCACTGAGGCACCTTACAGCCCCACGGCTCCACTTAGCCCCCATAAGTCAGCACACACTCAGGTAAGTTCCGCTCCACCTTCTTTACCTTAATGAACGTCCCTGCATGTTTTACTTAAAATTCCTCAAGGTAGAAATGCCTACATGAATGATTACAGAGAAGATTCCACAGATGCAGGTGCAATTGTGCAAAGCAAGGTGTTTAATATATGTAGAAAAATCTTTATATGGCAAATCCTGAGCTAGTGTGAACCTATTTCTTCTCAGGGTCCATCAGTTGGATCCATGCCTGCCTCTGATGGAAACATCTTGGGAGAAGAGGCACACTTTGCCTCCCTGGCTTTAAATGGCACAGGAGTTACTACACCTTCTCCGGACTTCCCCTTCAGCTCCCATACTCAAGTCAAAGCCCAGGGCATACCGGCTCCTTTCCAGTCCACATCTGAACTAGCCCAGCCAGAAAACCAAATCTCCACCCTGACCACAACCATACAGCCAAACACAACCACAAAGTCAACCAGCAGCAGGGATCCTACTGCAACTGTGTCCAGCTACAAAGAACTTCCATTCTGCGTGGATCCAAAAGGTCCAACTTTTTGCCTCGATGCTCTGGATGACCACAGGTCCCATGAAGAAAACCAGAAGACATCTTGGGAACCAGTTGTGGAGCAAGGCAGAGACCAGCAGACCTCAGGCGTCTACAAGTACTTATCCAGAACTGGATCGTGGTCCGGCTCAGCCAGCCTTCCTCGTGGTTACCGGAGGTCTGAGGGCTCATCCCGTCTCTCTTCTGCAATCACAGCCAGACCCTTTGGAACCAAGCAGTCCAGGGTGTCCTCACTGCCAAGACTGTGCAATGTGAGTTAAGTGGTTAGCACAGTTGCTCTTTGAATGTGTTGACATGGTCTTCACAGAGCGCAGAAGGTCACCATTAAGCTACTTTATTTATTTTTTTTTACCATGTGTTGTTTCTTGTCAACCTTTTAATCAAATGGAAGTAATTAGTGCATTGTTGGGGACTCTTTTCAGTTAGGGATTAAAACTCACTTGGTGTGCTAATGAGGACAAGTGTGAGTTTATAGTCATAACAAAACAAAATGGCTTGTTAAGGTGTTGTTGTACTATGGTGGAGTTCTTTGTTAGTCTTTTCAGGGGATTTGGTGATATTAAGACAAATATAGAAATTCATTTTTTTTAAAAACTGCATCTAACAGTCAACCTTTTTTAAAAAAAACAAACAAAAAACTACTACTACCTCTCTTTGAAAACCCTCAGTTCAAAATTCACTCTAATGGATTTTATATTAGCAACGAGGTGTCAGCACATCTCTATGATTCATTCAGGCTTTACATCCTGGTGCAACTCAAAATGGGTCCAATTTTAGAAATCAAGGTGCTCTAAAAATGCTGGTGAATTATGATGATGGATACGGTGGTCGGACAGAGATAAAGAGTAGCTAGGTGTATGCCTCTCCTGTGAAAATTTAACAGTATTCCAAGAGAGTAGGACCTCCTGATTTTCTTCTAAACAGTCTCAACGGTTATAATTCAGACTTAATGTGAGTTCAGTACTCAGGAGGGTGCATATGGACTTGTCTAGTCAGCTAAATAAGCTCAAAGTAGTTACTGTAATGAGAGTATTTCCTCTTCTGTTTGTGTGTGTGTGTGGATGGTTAGGAGCATTTGTGTGTACTATATGTATTTTTTTGGGATCGCCTTCCTCATGCACTATTGTACAGGATGTCAACTGCCTACAAGATTACATATTGTTAGTTTGTGCAGAATGTCTACAAGCAAGAGAAACTGTCAGCGCTGTCGGTCACATTTCAATGCTGCAGGATAAATGGTGCAATCAAATGAATCTGTGCTGTCCTCCTCTGCACATCTTGTTTTTGCGCATCTCCAGGTAGACAACAACCAGGGTCTGCTGTTGAAAAGCGAGAAAGAGAAATCTCTTTCTCCGCCCATCGAATCTTCTCTCAAAAGACAGACTGCGCCCGCCCATCTGAAGGGTCAGCACCAGCCTTTAATCACACACAGGAAAGGTTTCCAGGCGGAGCAGCGTGGGACCGAACAAAGGGAGGAGGTGAAAGGTGTCGCTCTTTCCAGCCAGACCAATGGCTATCACCACCAGCCCTACAGCCAAACCCAGCTGCAACCTTATTCAAACCCACAGGCCCACCACAACAAAAGCTCGACCTTCTCAGCTAATGCCAGCATTGACCACACAAAGGTATGTTGTATTATCTCTCAGCATGCAGCACTCGTACTGTGTGTCTGTACAGATGCACTTGACTGATGCATCTTTGAAACTTGTTATGTTTGAATCTACTAAAGACGATTTTGGATGTTGGATCAATCTGTACTCTTTTTAATCAGGGATTATCAAATCAATTTCATTCATTCCTCAGCCTGTTGAGCAATCGAGAAACTAAATGAGCCAATGGCTTAGAAGAATACATGCAAATGGAGGGAAAAAATCACTTTTCTGAGTGACTATAAGCTATTCTGCTTGGAGCAGTGATCAGGCGCTGATCAATATCTACTCATATTTATTGTGACCTCATAGGTGACTGCTCAAAATCATTTATGAAGACCTTTTAGGCAAATAAATGAATACCGCTGCCTTAGACGTCATGACCAGGCCACTAGAAGACGATATCCAGAATGTCCACTCCAAAAAAAAGCCCATTTTGTTGTTGTCGTCAATGACTTCTCTTCTGTTTATGTGGAAATGGCGAGTCAAGCTTGGAAACAGACATAAAGCATATAAGTATAAGTTATAGTACTACAGGGTCTTCCTCTTCCTCTACACACGCTTTTTGCTTCTTGACTATTTATTTGACCCAGACATTTTGCCTCATCATCGCAGGAAAAACAAAGGAGTAATAAATAACATTAAAAATGAGGTGAGCTAGTTCCAGGGTGCCGGTACTGTGCATGCTGCCTTGCTGTCACATTTCCCCAGTGCTTTTTTCTGCCATGACAGGTCCAAATGCATGCTGTGAAAAGGGTATATTGACATTTCCCTCACGGTCCTGTTCTTTTTCTAGGACCTGTTAGACCTGTTAGTGTGAGACACCTTGGCTCTTTCTTTTTATTTTATTTTTTTTATATAGCATTGTTATTGGCTCACAGATCTCACACAAGTCCCAGAATAGCTCTGCCAGGGTTCATCCGAAGCCCAGCGTAATTAATTTAATCAGTAGAATAAGTGGAAACGTGTGTGGGTATGCATGTCTTTTTTAAATTAAAACATTTAATAATGTGCATATGCAGAGTTTCCATCTTAACTTTCCGAAGCTCATCTGACAGCAAAACTTCACAAAGATGGCGTTCGTTGCAGAGCTCTTGTGATGATGGCACTACATTGTACATAATAAACTGGCCCCTCAGTGTATCCCTTACTATATCTATAGCAGGCCACCGATGTATCTAGTTTCCACCAGGAAGCGCGGGACATTGGATCATGCGGTGTCACCTTTACCTGTGTGAGTGTGTGTGTGTGTGTGTGTGTGTTTCAGGTGGATCACAGTGACATGAGAGTGAGCCTTACTCTTAAACCCAACAGCAGACCAGACTTTGGTTTTCAGACTCATTGGGACTCCACAGGGGCGAGAGTCAAATCCATTCAGCCCGGTAAGACTTCTGCTACATTTACCTCTGGATTGCTGACATTCTGCCTCACTCACATCGCATTTGTAGTTAGGCTGACATCGCATTGAGAGATAAGTCTTTGAACTTTTAGATTGTGAAACAGGAATATTTTTAGTGACAGTGATGGCAACATTGTTCTCAGTGTTTTTTTTTTATTTATTTTTTGCTTCTCTGAGAGGAAATGTGTTCTAACATCAGACAAGAGCAGTAATTCAAGACACTGACAGGTCTCAGTGCAGACAGTGTAGACAAATTTTCACTACTGGAATACAAAAAAATGATGTTAGTGAGAGGATTTGTCGAGTTGTAAGACAAAGCAGCTTCTCGTGCGGCTGAGGAAAAGCTAAAAAGTTAACTTTCTTATGCATTAAGAAAAAGTGTCTTTCATAGATATTGAGAATTCTCAGAACAGGTTATTATAAACGGCATACATGCATATTAAAGTGATCACAGGGATGTTAATTTTTAGTGTTTCTTTTGGTGCATTTACTGTACTGTACAGAAAATGCAGCCAGTGATTTAAAACTCAACCATGAATATTTAATTAGCTGTGAGAGGGGGGTGTCACTTACTCGCTGCTATGTAGTTTTGGCTTACTGGCCTACTTTGCAACTCAGAACAGCAACCTTGTCCTCAGAACACTGCAGCTTATTTCTCAGTTTGTGCTAAACAAATCGTTTCCAACGTTTTTTTTTTATTTTGCTTTGTTTTTTTTTCAGTTTTTTTCTGCCCTGTTGTCATCCTTCTTTATTTTCCTGACGCCTGTCCCTCCCTCCCTCCCTCCCTCCCTCCCTCCCTCCCTCCCTCCTCAGGCAGTCCAGCGGAGCTTTGCCAGCTGTGTGTGGACGATGAGATTGTGGCTGTTAATGGAGTTGCGGTGGCACACATGAACTACACCCAGTGGAAGGATAAAATGACATCTTCCCTGCAAACCGGCGGTCTGACTATGGACATCCGGCGCTATGGCAACAAGGGTAAGACGATGTGCCAAAAAAGAAGACATTCATGGCTTTCGCCACCTCCGGAAATGATTTGTGATAATTTAACCTCTAACTTCTAACCGGCGGGTCACAAACATCGGTTTACAGTGTGGCCTCGGTTTTGATGGCTGGTTGTTTTTATTAGATTGGAGCACCAGTGAGGGCAGTCATCACAGCCAGCCAGGCCAGAGCAGGATGACCCTCAATCTGACTTCTGCAGCGCCCGTTCTGATAGGTTGCCCTGATCACCATGCCAACGGTGGCACCTCTACAGAAACCGCAGTCAGGAAAGTGTCCAATTTCAATGGGCAGATGGACAATGTGAGCAATGTTTTAGACAGTTAACACTTGAATTGAAAAAACGGATGCACATGAGGCTTAATTGGCAGTGCATATCAGGTGAATCTTGGTGTTCTCTCACCTGCCCAGGTTGTACAAGGTAAAGTCATGCACGGGGAGCTTGCTGACAACCACAGGACAGCCAGAAGTAAAGGTAATAACAGGCATGAAGCATAAAGAAATGACATTACAAATCAAAATATCACCTGTAACATTAACTCCTCATATACAGACTCTGCTTGTATCATTTCTCACCTCATCCATCCTTCCTCTTCATGTAGATTATAGTAATATAATTAAGAATAATCAGAAAAGGAGGGCAGAATTTTTCTCACAGAAAGGTAAAATTCCAGTTTGAACTTAAACTCCTCACGCAGCAGCTTGGGTGGCTGGTGCTTGGCTTGGGTAATTGTTGGATATTCATTAAAAGCGAATCAAAATGTGCATTTTCTCCTGCCATGCACAGTGGTTAAATAAGAACTTTTACTTTAGTACCAGCATAATAACATTTAATCTGTGCTTTAATGAAAGCAGCCTAACCACAAACTAACTGTTAAGGCTGTAGCATTTCTATAAATTCATCAGTCAGAAAGTCGTTAATGTGTTTTCCAAACTGGGGCACAAACCGTGCTCATCTTGGCACAATTTATTTATTTCTTTTCACCTAGCAACCACAGAGCTGACAGCACGCATTATGTCCACAATATACCATGTGCATTGTGCAATAGATGCTCCTCCTTACTGACATGTTCTATGTTCTTTGTGTCAACACGGTGTAATTTTTAATTAATAACTTTCTCCTTCCTTTGCACAATGACTCATTTGTACTGCGGCCCTTTGTGGTTGTTAATGAATCTAATGTGTGTTCCACTACAATGGCTTCTTTCTTCAGGCTCTGCAGGATTCAGCTCATGGGTTTACTTATGTGGTAAATGTTTGTGCTGTGTGGTGTGTGTGTGTGTGTGTGTTTTTTCTTTTTTTTCTCTCAGCTACATGTTAGCGTCATCACCACGTGAACAACGCAGATTTGTGTTGTCACACAGCATGTGAATATGACACATGACTCTTGACGCTCAGCTGTTTGTTTTGCAGTATTTTTAGATGAGGGGGGGTGCATTAGCAGATTAGTGTCCTGATTTGCATACAGACATTCTGCTGGTTGGCAGAGAGAGGCCTACAGATTTAATCTCCACTGCTCTCATCTGCGCAGACATGCGAGCCTCTTGACGTTTGATAGTTAGGAGCAGCCGTTTGCACCAGTCCTGCAGGTAAATCTCCAGAAAGGGCAAAACTCTAATTGCATTCATTGGGCTGTACTCGAGTCTTGTTTTCTGTGAAGCTGCCTCTAGCCCTGGAGTCAGTGGTGTAAAGGATTTGTCAGGGATCAGCAGGATGAACAAAATCTCATGCAAATATGCACAGAAAGAGAGATACTTGATGCACTTTTGGCTTCTGTCTTCTAATGTGTCCCCCAGCCTGTGTGTGGCATATGTGTGGCGCATGATATTACACACAGCCTGATGTTCTCTGTGAGATACTGTTTGCTGTATGCTCTTTGCTGACCTGTTATTTCCTCACACAGGAGGTTCAGAATCTGCAATATCTGATGTAAGTCACCACTTGATCAAAGGATGTTTGCGTGTTCAGACATAACTTTATCAGCACGTGTTTGTGTTGAAGGAGTTTGTGTGCTGTGCCGTGTTCATGTTTGAGTCTGTTTGTGCATCACCAGCTCCAGGTGCCGTCCCTCAGCCCCTCCTCATCCAGCTGGTCGTGGGACCGGGAGGAGGATCGAAGGCGTCAGGAGAAGTGGCAGGAAGAACAGGAGCGCCTCCTACAGGTGGAAACTGGTTTACTTCAGCAGAGAACTACACAGGAGGCAACCGCTTCTTGTTTATTCTAAAGTTTTAAAGCAAACATGCAAGCCTTCGTGTGTTTTCCAGGAGAAATACCAGCGGGATCAGGAGAGGCTGGAGGCGGAGTGGCGGAAGGCTCAACAAGATGCAATGGGGGAGTGCAGGAAGTCTGAGGTAATGCTGTGTGGTCCTGGAAGCCGTTTTCTAGTTATAAATGAGTGATCATAAAAATGATTACATCAGATATTTCCTCTATAAAGTCGCCATAGAAACAGTGCTCTTCAGAGTGTGTGCATTAAGGCAGAGGCCCCTCATTGACTGCACTTTCACAGAGGTATGTAGAATGTGCCACTTCATCATCAGGCGTCATACATGTGTATGCAGCTAATTACTACTTCATCAGCAAAGGAGAGTTAGGTAATGTTAATAGCAGTGATGATGGAATATTTGTAATCGTATTATGAGTGATAAAACATGTTTTTGCATTTGATAAGGTTAACTAGGACGCAGGCGGAGATGAAACATCTTTTATAGATAACGTTGATGGAACTGTGACCACCATCTTTTTAATAAGTGTTTGCTCAGTGTTGAATTTTTGGATTTAGAATTATAGCTTTACCCATATTTGAATAATTTACAAAACGTTTTCTTCATCCACATAATGTGACTCATCAAGATCCAAAGATTTCATGTTTTCCTCAACGCTGACATCGTGTTCGACGGGTTTAGACTAGTGGTTGGTATTTTTAGCAGCTCTGACACATCTATGAAATTTCCAGTACAGGCTGGAAATTCAGCTCTTTCGATGGCTTGTGTGGTGGAATATGATTTATTTCCTTTGTTTTTCATGCATTTGAAGCAGAACACCTTTGAGATGACCAATGGTGGTGAGATCCCTGGCAGCGCACCGCTCCATGTGAATGGACTGACCAATAAAGCCAGAGAAGAAAAGCAGAGCCCTGACAGATATGAGCTGAAAGAATCAGGATCAAAACCTCAAAGTAATGTGCCGGGCGTGCAGAATGGCAAGACCGCTGAACGAGCCTGGTGAATACATCCTTTCCTCCCTTGTTTTAATCGTCACGTTTCCATCCAGAGCTGTGTGCTCTTCCATTATTGCGCAAAAGCAGAGTTTGAGATATTTTTTTTGGCTTATTTTTTGTTTTGTTTTTTTGTTTGACTTGTCATGATCTTTTTTCCCCACTGCTGCTGTTGCTGACTGTGCTCTGCTTCCCGCTGCCTTTGTTGGCCATTCATGCTCTTTCTGCTACACCTCAGGGCTGAGGACTCCTGTGGCTTCGCTCAGCTGTCTCCTGCACACAGGTCAGAACAAGAGTAGCTCAGTTTCCCCTTATTTTTCAAACATCCAGTATGACTTGGGTCTAGTACTGTAAAACCCTTTTTAATATTTAGCTTTGGGCATAAAGGCCCCGGTGCAGTATCTTTGTCTGCAAACAAGACAATGTATATAGAAAAAAGTTTAGATGGGAGCTTCCTGGACTCAGTTTGGGTTTGTTTGAGGTGCTATTTGAATAAAGACCCGTACACGTAAATCCCGCTCCTTTTAAACATTTAAGACGTCTGTTGTCTCAGCATGGTTAAGTTAGGCCTAAAAACCAAAGCTGTTGAAGGCTTGATGCCAAAACGCATCAGAATTTATAGAGTGTGCTGGAGTTTCGCAAAAGGAAAACCTGCATTGAAATCAACCAGTATGCATGCAGCTTGGTGCCGGCCCCTAAAACTCTCATTTTCCTCATAAATCCTCATTAAAGATGATGAATAATGTCTGTATTTTCCCTCTCACAGGGCAAAGTCCTTGTCTACCCCAGCATTAGCTGGCCCCCACAAACAGATAAGAGGTTAGTCTACCCCTCTCCATCATAATATCCCCTCTGTTCTGTTCATGTTCATGTACTGGGCTAACCCACCCCCCCAACTTTGATTGGTGCAGGTGATGAGAGGAAAAGAAAAGGACAGTCTCTGTCCAAGGTTGAGAAAGAAAGGCAGCAGATTTTGGAGGAAATGAAGAAAAGGACCCAGCTCCTGACTGACAACAGCTGGATTCGTCAGCGCAGCAGCAGCTTTTACAAGGAACCCATCTGTGTTGGAGCTCCTCTGAAGAGGTGGATGCACAGTATATGCACTATAGCCTAAGCAGCTGTTTTGGTTAGGTCGGTTCTTCTGTCGTCTCCTTTTTTACAGCCGTACTGTTTTCTGAACTTCATCTTCTGTCCTCGCCACAGATTTGACTCTCTGGACAACCTGGATGCTTTGCGTCCGGCCCCGCTCACAACCGCTCCATTCAGTTACCCTCGTCCACACTCAGCCGCTGCAGGTTACTGTGCTCCGAGCAGGAACTCCTCCTCTCGCTACAGCACGGGAGCAATTGCATCCCAGAGAAGTGCATCCATGGACCCCTCTAATCATGGCGGGTATGCAATTCATGCAAATGTAGTGCATGCACAGGCCCTGTAAATGCATGCATTTGTTATTTTCTTGTGTCTCCTCATACATTTTGGCCTCACGCCGTTAACATGTGCTGCCTCAGGATGGTCAGTGGCAGGAGGATTTGCTGTGTGTGTGAGCGTGCCCTGGGTAGTGGGGCGGCCATGGTCATAGAGGCCCTTAGTCTCTGCCTCCACCTCGCCTGTTTCCAGGTGAGAGGTCATGACTGGGTTAAGGTGCGGTCACAGTAGCTCCAATCTCTGCGAATAAGTACTCCGGTTTTCACTTTGTGGATAAAGAAATGCTGGTGGAAGTGCCAGAATTTGGAAATAAAAGTTCAAATATCGGTACGACGCTTGACTGAGGTGGAGAAGTTTATCAATCAAAAAACAAGAAAATCCAGAAAAATCCAAACGACAAAAACACATTTCTAAGATGACCACCGTGTTTTCCAGAAACATTCTGAGTACAATTATTATAAATCATTTAGTATAATTGAACAAATGGATAAATATTATATGAATAAATACAATAACTGATATCAAAGTACAGCCTAGCGTTCTGCAGTGGTTTGATGATACCCATCTGGAGAATTGGTGCCACCAGCTCCTCCGACTGTGTGCATTCATTTGCATTTTCTTCAGCTCCTTTTTAAAAAGCAGTGCTATATTAGATGGAAACTTGAACACACTGCTAACACCCACGATCATTCAGCCCCGGTATCTTTCCCCCCGAGTCACCCGGAGCATGAAATCCTTTGTTTGGTGCTTTTTGTGGGAAAATTTCATTTCAGACTGAAGACTAACGTGACCGCACCTTTTTTAATAAGGTTAGCAGGAGTCTCATATCTTTATGGGACAATAATATCTTCTTAATGGGCACACCTGGCAGCATGAGCAGTTCTGCCACCTTTTCTGTGCTTCTAACTTTCCTAACCAGTCTGTGTAGGACATCTGGCTTGGTGCTCATGTCTCTCTTGGTCTCTGGTTTTCTGCATAGTTTGGTGGTTTGGTTTGAGTAAAAGAAGCCAGCCCGCTGTCCCGCTTTGCTTTTAGATGCTTATTGTGAAGATCTCACTGGCAGAGGCCCCCCAGACTTGGTTCCCCTAGGTTATTTAGCATGTAGATGCAAAACTCGATTCACTTCTGCAACCCTCTGCTCCGTAGGAGTTAGACGCACAGTGTTTAGATACTGTATGTGTTTTTGTGCAACGACAAAGCTTGGTTGTTCTGTGCTTGGGTGGCGGACAATCTGGTGAAATAATAATTAAGACACAGGAAGCCCACGTTACAGGACAGCTGGATTTCTCTTAGTCTTTCTCACGTCTCTCTCCTCCTCCTCCCCCCTCCACAGTGTGTGGGCTGCCGCCGACATCTCGGAGGAACTGAAACTGGAGTCCAGGTTCGAATCCGAAATAGGAAGCCATACTGTGAGCCCTGCTATTTCCAACTCAAGTGTGAGTATTGGCCTCGACTCATTCAGTTCAGTTTCTGTACCTCATGCCACAAGCCTTTTCTCTCCCCCCACAAGTTTCCATGCTGTGCAAACCAGCAAAACCAAATGCACTTGGATCGTAAACACTCTCCAGGAAACTTGCATTTTATGTGCTTGACAAATAAAAATCTAACTCTGTTATTAATATTTCTTCACATTTCAGCCTTTGGTGCCCCCTCCATGTGACCAAGACGCCGTACTCCATATTGAAGAGTAAGCAGTCGAATCACTGAGAATTCCTGCTGGATAAAACACAGTGGAAACATCGTCCACACAGCCAAGCCATGACTTTTGTGTCCGACAGTAACTGCTGATAAAACTCTATGATGCAAAATCAAAGTAGACTCTTTATGGCTGTTTTTTTTGTTTTGTTTTGTTTTTTAATCAAACATGGTTAATATGGTACTTGTAGTTTGTCCTTCCTTTTTCCTGATAATTTGTTCCAGAGAAAATTTAGATTTAATATATGAAATAAAGATGAATTACTAGTGTTTGATTTAATGGTTGTATTGAATATTAGTGTTGCTATTTGTCAGGTCTTTGTGTTATATTTGCTCTAGTAAAAGTACATTAAAGCTGTCAGACATTTCTTGTGAATGTAACCCGTGTATGGAGGCACATTTTAACTTACTACTGAGGCACTTTCTGTTTCTCGTTTCACATTCTGTTTCTGTTGTAGTCTCACCAGGCGTACTATGGGATAAATCAGTGGTGTGTATACATATATATATGTGAACTGCAGGTACTTCTCACGTGAAAACTCTTAACTAAAATGTTATTTTGTAAATAATAAAGTGCACTGATTATTCATCTGTGTACCACATGGTGGCATCATTGACCTCAGAGTAAAAACAGAAATGTCAGCGTCACACTATAGGTGGAGTATGTGTGTATGAGTATAAGTATTTGAATATACACAAATGATTTGAGACCACATAGTGAATAGTCAATAGTGACACTTTAAATGTTTTGGGTGCATAGTGTGCAAAGACTTCTATTTTTATGTTTAAGAACACTGATCCTGAAGTACAGGGACATTGCCTACTAATGTGACTTCAGCTGCCTACAATGGGCTATATAGTAAAAGAGATCCATTTATTAAACAAGACCTATCAGCAGCTGCAGTCACGCAGCACGTTTTAGAAGAAGCTTGACTCTTTCGAAAGACTAAATAGTTTAAATGCCAAGAATTCTTCTTCCTGTCCCTGATTTGTGAGTGTAACCTTTAGTTAATCTTTTAATCTATTGCAACAACACTTTATCTGTGTAAAGCATCAACATTTCGCAGAAAAACTATATTCTGTGCTAGTACGCTCTTCTGTAGAAAGGAACTGCACCTAAAGCCTTTCAGTCAGTATATATATTTTCTTGATTATCTAATAAGTTCATAAAATGTTTTTTGGGTTTTTTTTTTTTGAAAATCTGATGCTAATTATCCCTGTTATGATTCCTTTCATGTGCAACCAATAAACTCTTGTTTAAATACTTTAAAACTTGTTTTTTTAAAGAGCATTCCTCTGTCTTATCCTGACTCTGCAGGGATTTTGTGTGGTTAAAGCATTTTATCGTAAAACATTCCCATGCAATGCCTGCCTCGTAAGTCTTATATGGTATTCCTTGTGAAGATGGTCCAGATCTAACTGGTTGGAATGGAAAGAATATCTATTTTTATGAAGTGCTGCAAGTCACAGATTTTTTTTTAATTCTTCCTTCTTGGTATGAAATCTCTTTCTGCTTTTCAAAATGCTGATGTGTGCCGATGTGTGTAAACACTTGTTCCACTACAGAGCATGTTCTTTCTTTCATTCTTTGTTTCCCAGGAAAAGCTTGTAAACTGGATTTTTTTTTTTGGTTTTGTTTTGTAATATTTTGCAGAGCCCAAATAAAGTCCCATTCACCGCCACTGTTTTTGCTAAGCAAGGAAATGTTGAGCGTTGTTTTGGTGAACTGACCTTTTATGGGAAGTAAGTGAAGAAAGGTTAAATGGACGAAAGGGAACTGAAAGTTTTGTCATGTGGCCTCTAAATGGGGAAGTTCCCTGCCTAAAATGACATGCTTTGACAATGCAAATTAAGTGTGCACGGTGCACGATGAATGAACAGTCAGTTTTTATCTCGATGCCACCTTTTAGCTCAGCTGAGTGAGAAAGATCTAAGCTAAGGAAATAAGGTGGCAAGAGGCATTACAAATATGTAGGTCACTGAAGTTCTTTCTTTCTTTTTTGTTACCTTGTAGAAATCATTTTATTGGTGAGCAGACTGAGCTCTCAGTCAAACTGAGATGTTAAAACACTGGCCATCCAGCACTCTTGGCTTGATAGATGGAAATGTTTTTATGGTTTTTCTCTGACCTGGTCTTTTGGAAGGGAGAGTTCAGTTCCCTAAAGGCACAAGTAGAGACATTTTTCACTTTCTGGCATGCTCCATCTGTTTAGGATGACTCTTGCGACTCCAGCCTGACCCATTTAAATACCACATGTACAGTAAGCCGGAAACAGCGGGGGTTCAAACAGGCAGCACATGCGGAGCCATTAGTTACGACAAATTTAGCTTTAGAGTTGGACAATGAACCGGACTGACGGCATGGATGTTTACAGAGCAGCTGACATATTTTGTGCATCAAAATGTGACATTTTTCCAATCATTAGTCAGTCAAATCCAGACTACCGTATAACATGACATAACTATGCTGCATTTTTAGAGCTGAAACATGTACAATATTTGTCCCTTCCCAGAGATGTAACACTTCATTGCATCTTAGAAATGAGAAACGCACATCACTGCAACCTTAATATGTGCTAAAGAACCTCCATCTGGACCACAAACAAGTGGGAAGCTGTTGAATAAATGCTGATTTGTATGTTCGAGCATCTGCAGAGACACTGACAGACAGATGCAAATGTTTAAATCTGTCAAACTGACAAATGGGAATGGTAAAGTAGTCGGACACATGATGGCAGATCCATCTTGAACATCTCACAAGGACATTTTCAAGTTGTGGTTTTTTCTTGTTTAAGATAATTGCGAGCAGCCAAGTGGAAAATCATGACCCTGGTCAAAGGCCCCCGTTTGCATACAGATTTTTTTTTTTCTCATGGGAGAGATTCAGGGATGCCCGAAAAATGTTACTGTTTTCCTGACGGTTTCAGCGGAAACCATTTTTCATGAAAAACATGTTAGTTTAAAGTGCTTTGACTACACCAATGTCCACCATCTTAAAGGTCCAGTTAGTGAGATTTTGGTGGCTCTATTTACAAAATATGGCAAAAATTAGAATAGAATATGTGCAATATATGTGTATATGTTTTCATTAGTATATAATAACCTGGAAAAAAAAGCTCCTTTAAATCTTGTTAATCTTTGCAAATATATATATATTTTTAAATTAGCAAACTATTGTTTTTATCCAGAGTAACGAACCTTGCAGTGGATTGCTAGTATGAGATCTTGTCTGAATGATCTTTGTTAACCTTTATAGCACAAAAACTGTTAAGAATAACTGTTTCATAACCATGGGAGACGTTTTTCTAACAAAAGGAGTAAAACAAACAGTAGCAGCGCCTGTAACACAATACATAGCTGGCAAACAGACTGCATAAAACACTCATGCTGTTCTATGTGTGAAACAGGAAGCCATGAGGACATGAGGAAATAGTTACAAGTTACAACAAGCGTGGCCCTAACTCTCTCTGTCCACCTGTCAATCATCTGTGACCAACACACTATCTAGATGACACAGGAAGAGAGGAGGAAGAAGTGGGCGTGTCCGTGCCGTGCAGATATCTGGTGAGTGTCCTCTGAGTGGAACATCAGTGCTGTAACAATGTCCAGAGCCCAAACAGGCGGGCAGAGTGACAGACATTACAGACTCAACAGAAAGAAAGGCGGGACGACGTGGAATCTCTTTTTACAACCCTGTAATCATGACTAAGTATAATGTTTGGAGCCATAATCCAAGGCTACACAAGGTGAACACAGAAGGAAATCAGTCCATTACACTAAATACTGCCCAAACAGTTGTTCAAACAGGCGGGTCTGGCAATTAGCACAACTACCAGACTTCTAACAAGACTGAAGAGTGCAGTCAGCAGCTCTGTGACTTTGCTTCTTTTTTGAACAATATATTTATTGCTAACTTCTTAAACGCAGGAGAAAACAGAATTGAACCAGACAAGAACCATGATTAAAACACAATGGTATCAGAAAGGAAGAAAATTATGAGCAAACAAAGTATTTTCTGGTAACACACTGGTAAATGGAAATTAAAATAAAGTATGCATGTCCAAACCAAGTGGTAACCGCCATGGCTGTGAAGTGAAGCCAACACGTAGTGCCAAAAACTTCCACTTGAGGCTGGCTACAGAAGGAGTATACTCCATAAGTCCCCATATTAAAACGTCCGGCTTCACAGCAGAAATAAACATGTTTACAGCCTGGTACAAAAAACAGTTTTGGTCTATGTAGCTAATATCTCCATTTATGACAACTGTACTGAGGGTGAATTTATATAGAACTCGCCTGTTCAAATGATATTAAGGCTTAAAGTTATGCAGAATTTTGTGTGTAGAGGCTTTGATTGCCAGGTGGGTGCCATTACATTACAACATTGTTTGAGCACCAAGGTGTCATTCAGCCCACCTTAACCTTAACTACACCCATGCTTCAAGTCTTTGCCTTTTAGTCTAGCTGTGAGCTGTTGGAAGAAGGACTGTTAAGATAGCAGGAGCCAAAGCCATCACGCTCTTGAACTCTCTTAAAAACTGTGGGTTACATCAGGGATACTACCCCCCCCATATTTTATACAGTGTGTGGTCCAGCATATCCATATCTCATTGGCTCACAACAGGGTGAGGCATTGTGGTTTCTTTTAGCTTAATGTTAACATCAGGTAAGTATAATGGTTACCTAGTTCACCAGCTAGCATTGACTAATTCACACTGTAACAAAGTAGGCTACAGCTGAGGCTCCAAAAGTATTAGACTGAAGTCAGGGGATTATTATGTCCTTACAAATGATCCTGAAGGAGACGTGAATGTTGGTACCGCATCGTGTGGAAAGACATCCGGTAGTTGTGGAGACATTTCAAATGTCAATGCTGGTGGCACTTCAGGAGAAGTCAGGGGATCGCCATAGTCATTAGAATTCATTAGGACCGACAGACTGGCCAACTGATACACAGACGCTGAGCAATGAGCCACTGGCCTCAAATGACCCATTTTATTTGGCTCCACTTTGCAGGTGCTACAATGCTTTTGTATGTTACATCAATGAGAACAAAACCAGACCAGCTGCACATGTAAAGAAAGGTGTACATTTGTAAGCTAATAGGGTAAAGGGGATACTTCCTCCAGTGTCAGTTAGTGACAGGAACTACTGTTTTGCTGAATCATTGTACTATCAAACGACAAAAATAATAGCGTCCTATTCATGAAATGGCCTTACAGCTCAAATGAAAGTGACCAACTTTGAATTGGCTTCCTCCCCGTCTTGCCCTTTTAGACAGCCCTGAGGGGGAGGAGAGGGAGGGAGGGGGGCAGTTGCACTTCTTGTGAAAGGAAGCCGGCTGCAGCCCCAGCAGGGGAGGAGGATGCTCCCTCTCTTCCTCTCTGTTCCCTGCAGCTGATTGATGCTGGCAGCCTTTTAGTTTACCGGCACAGTGCAAGGCTCAGCTCTGTCGCTGGGAGCTGTACCAATCTCCGGTCTGCTGCTGGGCGCCGAGAGCAGCTCAGCTGAGACTGGCGACATTTACTCCCTCCCTCCCTCTACCCTAACAAGAACTACACAGAGCCGACACGGAGCGAGAGAGGGAGACTGTGTTGTGGTCAGAGACACATATTTTGAGTCCTTGAAAGAGACAGATGACACGGCCACTGGAGAATTACAGATTTGAATCTGTCTGTCTGCAGCTATGCCGTGTCCTGCTGTTGGCTTTATTAGAATTGAAAAAGAACTATACTTCCATTATTTTGTTCATTTATGCTCTCAATACATGAAGCAATATTTGCTGTTACCTACCTCTTGCATATGGCTGGTTGTGAAAACACAAACTCTCTTTTGATAAAAGTCGGTTACTGTTCCTCCACGAATGTTTATTGCACTGGTGCGACCGCACTTTGTCATATTTAGTGCACAGTCGCAGGCAGCACTAATGCTTCTGCAAGTAGTGTTACATGCATCAAGTCCTTTCAATAAAACTAGGCTTCATCATCTGAGGGCTTTGTGCGATCCTGTCATGATTAAAGTCGAGCTCATCGGGCTTGTGGTTTTTCTTATTGCTTTCTTTTTGTGCTGCATTGGCGTGCTCTGTGCCACAGCAAACAGGCCGCTTAAAAGAGAAAAAGGTTGTTGTGCCTGTGTGCATGTTTGTATGGGTTTCACATTTTGTTATTGCTTTCATTTCCTGCATCTTACCTTTTCTCCAGCGCAGTGATTGAGGCTCATACTGTACTTGGACACAAACACACTCACACACACACACACAAACCTACAATAAAACATTAACTCAAGAATGCACTGACCTGGTAATGTATCACTTATTTTAACTGAAGAGGAAATAAAGATAAGGCTGTAATCCGTTATGACAATAAGAGCACTGTCAGATTTTCAATCCAAATGATTTTACAGAATAAAAGATAAAAGATATCTGCATCAAATTGCCGGGCCATAATACTAGAGTGTGGCCGGGCTTTCAAATGATCGATTGCAGATTTAAACAGTGCTTCAGTGACTCTGCCAGATGGGTGCTTTGGGGAAAGATTTGTGAAAGAGTATGTTTGTTTTCTTGTGAAAATGAGTGTGGAGACACAAAATAACAGAAATGGTCTCTAATACAACACGTTCACTATGATTAGACACAATTACGCACATGGACCTTTTTTTTTTAGGATTTGACACAATCCTGAGAACTGTTAATGATTCAACAAACGCGCAGACCCTAAATGATTTTACTGCTTGGTAACACAAACACTCAACTGGGCTAATTATATGTTCAGGTGGTTAGCAAACACTACCAGTCAGGGTCTGCAGTGACTTAAGTTTGTGATTGTCCGTTGCAATGTGTGTACTTTCTATTAGCAGTTAATGGCTACAAAAACTCAGGGTTTATTCAAACACACGTGTTTGCTCTAATGATACCAAGATACCTGAGAAAATGAAAGAGCTCGGAACAAGCGAGTGAGTGGACCTTGATCAGAGATAGTTTTGTCAACGGCTGTTTCCAAAGTCAAGAATGAAATGTCAAGTTCAAATATGAAGTAAACATGGAAAATTAGTCCAAAAGGTGCTAAGGGTCAAGGAAGGTCTCCATATTTCCATGACAACTGAGCACAGTCAGTAAGCTAATGTGGGCCATGAGATACGATGTAAAGATGCAGAACAAGTGATCTACTGTAGTAGATCTTTTTTTTCTTTTTTGAGCACCCAGGCCTTTTTCAGCTCGCCTCAGCTCCACCAACAATCCACGTCTTTGCCCATTTTTGGATTAACAGGCTGGTGGCAGAGGCAGGACTGCCAAGATAGCAGCGGCAAAGGGCCACCACACTCTGAGCTTTACAATAGCTGTTCAGAAACCTGTGGATGTGGTCAGAAGCAACAAACTAAACACTGGATCCAGGATTTAATATTTTTATCATGCTCCGAGGCCACCATAGTTTTTTCTTGATCCTGGGAAGGGAAAGGTTGAGTCAAGGGGGAAGCAATCAGGAAGCTACACTTCTAGATGCCTCTAAATCCTGCATACTAGTCCTTTAAAGAAGAGTGATTCCAGTCGCATGTCTGTGCAGTATATTTTGTGTTTAAATACTTCTGAATAGTCTTTAACAGTCTTTAATAGTCTTCTCCGCCTTTCTGCATATTACAGAGCTGCAGCAGATCCACCAGAGTAGCTTCACGTGGCTAATGGAAAGTTCCATTCTGCAAAACATCTTAAGCAGAAAACAGCCCTTTTTTCTGTAAAAGAAGCAAAATCCTGGAACTTGTTACCTAATCACTTCACTTAGCCACAAATGTCACCACTCTGCAGGGTGCTGCCACGTCCTAGTTAAATTCAGCATCAAACTTCTACATTCAGTCTACCGTCTCTTTAATTTGATCTTTTAATCTCCATTAAAAAGCCTTTCTAGAGATATTGCAAGTTAGCATCTACTATAAAGACTATGATACTTCCATTGGATAGCTGTTGTCAGTTTGTCTATGTATACTTTATCTGTCCCTATTAAATAAACTGTACATACGAAATTCCAGCTCTCAGCTCCCTCTTAATGAAATCATTAACAGTGTATATCTAATTTCTTTAAGCTGCACAAAAACTGAAGTTGTGGTTTTAATTATGCAATCGATGAGGTGCTGGTAGGTTGTTGCCTTCAGACAGAGACAGGCTAACAGTTTCCCTTTGTTTCCAGTCTTTGTGCTAAGCTAAGCTAACCTGTTGCCGGCTGTAGCTTTAAATTTAAGACACATGAAAGTGAACATTTTCATCTAACTAACTTTGCAAGAAATCACACAAGCTTATTTCCCCAAACGGTGATCTATTCCTTTAAAGGACAAGCGTGCAGGAATAAGTGGCATCTGGTGGAATAGTTGTGGTCATTTTTTTTTTTAACATTTAGTCAGTGGGGCACCCCAGCAGCTCATCTAGTGCACCCCATGTACCAATCCTGATTCCTTACTGCAGCGGCTGGGACTCAGTTCCAACCTGTGGTGCTTTGCTGCATGTCAACAGCCCCAAAACAAACAACAAAACAAGACAGAAAAAACTTTACAACAACAACATGGCACTCAGCACTGTGTCTGTAAGAGATAAAAGGCTACTTCTAACTTAATAAAAACATAAGCTCAGCATCATAGACTAACGAAAACATAATTATGCATATTACATTACATTGCTGCCGTATTATGTAAGTAGAGCCCCCCTCGATCTGACACAACGGACCTTTAAAGAATTCTTATACAGTTATTTTCTTTAGGCGAGACAGCCTTTACCACACTAACCTTCATGAATAAAATATATCCCCTCTGTAAATGAAGACAGCTTTGTGTTTCATGTGGAGTGAAATCCCTGTTTAATTAATAAAGACTTATTGTTGTTTTAAGTAGATTGAAGGTGATTTAAGGATTGCGGAATGTTCTGTGGCCGGCTCGCTGCTTCTTTATTCCAGTATAACTTTTACTGTGGCAATTGTACTAATGTTTGTAAGGTGGTTGTAAGGCAAACCGATGCACCTATAGTTTCTCCATCATGTGGAAAAACCATATCTTCACTTCTTTGACTTTTATGAGGCTTTCAGCCCTTTTCTTATTGTTAAATCTGCAGGCAGAATATTGAGTTATTTCTCAAAAGGGCTCATTTTTCATTCTTATGCTTCGCAACTAAGCTTAAGCACATGAGGAATCCTGCAGTACTCAGTATTGATAAATACAAATGGAACAGCCACTGCTGTCATTACACGATTTGAAGGCGCTCGACAGTAAATGGGACATTTCAGATAACATGGAAAAGACGGGAGAATGTTCTCGAGGGCTCCCGCATTTTGTTTTCTGCTCTCACACTTGAGCCAAACAATGAGAAACACAGCTTAGTTTAATTATTCATGTGTTGTTCTCTCTGCAAACAGCGTGATGTGTCTCTATAAGAAGTGCTAGAGATGGAATAAATAAAAATTAAGCTGTATTAAAGACATGCAGGTCGCACTGAGCTCCAGGAAGAGACTGTGAGAGAAAGTGTGAAAGATTTAGCACATAGGGGCTGATATGAAGAAAGCCAACACGTCTGCGTTATCTCCAACTCTGCAAATTGGCTAATTTGGCTCTCTTTATCTGTCTCCCTCCTGCGCTCAGTGTGTTCATTTATATGTGTGTGTATATATGCATGTGTGTATGTGCACGCACATTTTCAGTATTTGGCTGCATTTGTGTGTGAGAAAAAAAAGTATACATCGAGTGCAATGTGTTTTGAAGATGTTTCATCACCAAGTAGACACAGATACACAAACAAAAACACAAGATGTGTGTTAGAATGAACTGCTTGGCAGAGACTTGTCATCTCAGAGGAACCAAAAAAGGAAATTTAATGACATGTTTTATGTGTCTTTTGACCAAAATGTGTCCTATCAAATCACGAGCTCTCAGTCTAACAGAGCAGTCTCCCATGTTGTTTTCTCATTATAATGCAGAAAGAAGAAAGCCCTACGATGAGGACCAGTGTGTCTGATTTTGTCGAGGGCAACGACTGCTACGTCCTGTTTCTGGAGATCACACTAAAGGAAGAGTTGCGGTCGATCCTTCCTTTTTCCTGTCCAGATGGCAGCATCAGCTGACAGCAGATACGAGGTCTCTTGTGCAGACATGTCTATCTTTGAAGCTCTTATGAGGCTGCCTGGTAGCAGAAGTGTGTGTGGGTGGTTGGGTTGTTAGAGGTCTGGTGTGCGCGTGCGTTTGTGTCCATGTCTGTTTGTGTAATATCTTCATATGACTTTGCATTTATAGAGTTTGGAAACAAATCTCCTTTAATATATTTTACAGCTTTAGTGCTTCTGGACATCTGACAAATAAAATTGATTCATTTTGCTTTCTTTTTTTTTTTTTTTTTTTACACATTTGTATTCAAGTACACTCCAACACAGCCCACACAAAGCCGTTATCTGTGTTAGAATTGGGCCTGGGATAGTTTGGATTTGTGCCCCAGGATCCCACAAGGGAACAGACATTTGATTACTGTACTTGTCAGCCAAAGAGGACCCCCTCCTCCTCCTCCTCCATCCTCCTTACCATCCTGCACTGGGGAGATAACAGAGCTCTTCTGTGTTGCGCAAAAGCACACGGCCAGATCTGCAACCAAGTTGTGTTTTTGGCTACGATTTGTTGGCATTTATCTTAATTTTAGCTTGACCTGGGTATAAAACACCCCCCTGAGGTAAAAGGAGAAGTCATTTAGCTGAAGAGGTTGAAGGAAAATCAGTGATGCAACATAACTTACTTAGAAATGTGACCCAAAGCATTCAATATGTAGAAATCAACAAATTCACAATGGTGTTTTGAATGAAGGCAACTTTTATCTGTGTATTTTAGTGCCGTTTTTTTTAAGTACCTTGACTGATATGATCTTTTACTATGCGACACATGATTTGAAGGCACATTATCACTGAGAGCAGTTAAATCCATGCTGCTAAATGCATCTTCTCTCTCTTCTTGATTCAGTGACCTCTGATAAATGTCACGTTTAATGTTAAAACCAATATAATGTGACTTCATTCAGGTCAAATTCTCTTCAAACCCATTTGGTGGCATTATAGTCTACTGAGGTCACTGTGTATTCAGGAGGAGCGGGTGGATTTTAGCTCTACGTGTCCATATTTGTGTCCACGAGCGAGGTCAGCGTGGCCGATTGCATGAATCCGCTGAATATAACAACGGACGTGTGTAAAATTTTTTTTTTCTTGGAAAGAGCCTCGATTAGAAGGTTTAAATTTCTCAGTTTGGCAAAGAGAAATGGCAGAGAGCCCCGAGGAGCTGCATCTGTGCTGGGCGAAAGAAGCATCAGTGTAACCGAGAAAGACATAAATAAAGAAAGAGTTTTCACAGTGAATTCAGAGGGGACGGTGAGTGTTACAGGGTCACACTTTATTTGCTGTAGGTTTATATGGAAAGAGAAAACAATGACAACAGCGCATAGCTGGCACACAACAATGTGGCACTGTGGTAAAAACCCCAACGTGTAATCTTCCTCAAAAGCAGTGGTGCTGCTGCACGTGAGTGGGTAGATATAATCCAATAAAAAAAAACATCAAATCAAAGACGTAATGTTCATCAAACCTCCAATAACAGGGCACACATCAGACTGTTTACAGTGCATATGTCCTAGTTAATGTGATCAGAACATGAAAAGCCTTTCTATAATAACCTGACAATGCAAGCACAGTTCAGTAAAGGATCAAAAGAGAACAGCTCCCTAACATTTCTGCCACCAGTAACCACTCATCACTTCACTTCATAACAGAACGGTCTTTGTTAAAGCCATAAAGGGTTATGAGGCATAAAAAAACCACCCAGCTGAAGAAGCACTGACACATCAGAGGAGGCTTTTTGGACTTTCCCCTCACTGACCAAGCCTGAAGTCAGTCCTCCTCTTTTAGAAACAAAGAAAAAAAAAAGTGCTGAGTCTCCCACCACCCACCCACAGAGAGAAAAAAACAAGCTGAAAGCAGACACAGCTGAAAAGTTCGGGGATGTTAATTCATGTGAAAACTACTCGAGCTGTTGATGGCTGCCGGTGGTGAAGGTTTCACCGGCAGAAAACATACTCGGTGTAACTGGTCCACAGTTTGTCCTCCCCCGGGTCGTTGCTGCCGTATGAGCACGTCCCCGTGGAGTTGCAGGCCACCATGTGGAAGCCAACCTCGGCCAGCCGGTCAAACGCCTGCTCCAGAAAGTTATACTTCAGGTAGTACCTGGCGGTGTATTTGTCCGGCGGCCGGTCCGGGTCGCGGCTCTCGTTCAGGGTTTCCCCAAAAACCTCTTTAGCCAGAGAGATTTTGCTGCACACGGTTATTCTGGCAACCCTGCGGAATTTAGCGTCCGCCTGGATGTCCCTCCCGATAGTGTAGCTGCCTCTGTACCCGATGGTGATGTAGCCAGCGTTGGCCCCTGGAGAGCGCGGGGTCCTGTCCGAGGAGGAGGAGGAGGTGACCGGGCTGGTGATCTCCTCCGGGTCCCCGCTGTCCTCCGCGTACGAGCTGTCTTTACTGGCCGCTGCCAGGCGCCTCGACAGCTCCGGCAGCTGGAAGAAGTCCGCTTCTTTCTGCAGCCTTTTCCTCTCTTTGAAAAACTCGGGTAGAAAAAGCTCAGAGTCCCGTAAATAATCCAAAATGTAGCGGAACAGAAAGCCGTCCCGGTCGAAGAAGAAGCGGCCCTTGCTGTCTTTTGGCAGGTCGCCCGGGGAGCTCTGGGTGAACTTGGTCCACAGCAGAGAGTTGGGGGCCGCGGTGAGAGTTTCAAGTCGGGTCACATACACCTGCCCACCCACGTTTAGCTCCACTATCTCAGGGAAAGTTGAACTTTGGCTGATTTGTGCCATCTTCTTCTCCTCCTTGTCTGTATCCTGGTAGTGTCTCTCTGGGTGCCCTCACACAGACGGATAGTTGGAGAGTCTCCTCACTGTACAGAAATGTTTGTATTGGTTTGTCTGTGTGGGAGGAGAAGGAAAAGGACGGCCAAGTGAGACATTAACTGTTCACTGGGAAGCTCTGACAAAAACATGATGCTGCCTTCAGGGGCTCCCTGTAAGCGTCAACTTCTTGTTTTAGTAAACATGTGTGCACCATTATGATAGCCAGACTACTGTTCTTAAAGGAATAGTTCCACAGCTTGGGAAATATAAGTTTAAACTCATTTCCAAGCTTTAAATGAGAAGATAGTCAACAGTCATGAAGCAGTGTTCACAAGTGTAGTGGAGAAGTGTACATGAAGCAGGAAGCTAGGTAACTGCCAGCCAGCGGCATGCCTTTGTCACAAAGAGTAACAACATTTGCCAACCACAGCTGACTAATTCATTTTTAGATTTTAAATCAATCAGGATTAAATAACCAAGATGAATTATAATATTAAATACAACATATAATTGTGTACTTTGAAACTTCCACTTTCTGCTACTTCATATACTTCACTACATTTCACACATTTTGTACACCAGCTTTCTCTCCACTAACACATTCAACAGCTTATAGATGACACATTTACATGCAAAACATGTGTGCAGCTTATAAAATATAATTCATTGCTGCTGTCTTGACTACCAACAGTGAGTAGCACAAATGCCACCTGCAGTTTACAAATCAGTAATACATCACACTGTTATTCATACTGCCTTGTGAGTACTTGCTTGTACATGTGTACTCAGGGCTTTTACTTGTGTATTCAACAAAAGCAGAGGAACACTTTCTATGAAACCCACCTCTGTAGGTGTGACTGACTGACTGTATGTGTTACAAGATTTGCTACGAGCCTCAGTTAGGCAGTCCGCAGTTACTTAACTCATTTTTCTGGTGTGGTCAAGATTTGGCAACACTGCATAGCTTTTTGTCATGGATAGTGAAGGTTTTATTGCCTGCCATAATGCCTTTACGGCTGCTCATTGACTTCTTGTGTTGATGCCTGTAACAGAATGTTTGTATATTACAGTAAGACAGGACAAGATGTAATCTGTTTTCATAGAGGCTACACTTATTCCATGCGGCTGCAGGATCTGTGATATAGTATAGCATGCGCAGATGATATTAATGCACCTTTATCGGAAGGAGACAGGCTGTTATTATTATGAAGACAAAGTTTTCATGGCAACCATAACAATTCTCCATTCATTATGTTTACATAAAAGACCAGGATGTTCAAACACGTTATATAACCTGTCACAAAGTAAGTGGTGTGATTTTAAACAGTTGGAATGCTTAAGGTCAGTCAGACATTTAATGTGAAGCTCAAAGGTAATTCTTGATCAGTAGTTTCACCTTCAGTTCTGTGTTTGTTCTGGAGCTTTCAGTCCTTATCAGCCTCCACTAAATGTCTTGCATTTATTTTAGGAACCAAGCAGTTGAGCTGCATGCCAAAGTTCAGGAGGGTGTTATTGTTTGTCATTTTTGCCTTGGAACATTTTTTTCTTGTTCTGGGGCCCCCCAGGAACCAAACTCATCTTCAGGCCTCCCACGTTTAGGCCTCAACACTGCACGCAAGGTAAAGCTGCACTGTGTTTGACAGGAAGTTGGAAACATCACCTTGGATCAGAATCAGTCGCTCGTTTCCAGGATGGAATGCAAGAACCCCCAGTTGTTCCGTACAACTTAGAGCAAAGACCAACAACGGCCAGAGACACACTTAAACTGTGTACACACAAATACCCCAGACACTGCACTGCACTGAAAATAGAATAAAAGGCAAAGTTCAGTGCACGTGATGTACCAAAACTACTGTCAGGGTAAGATAAACCTGGTCTGATTGATACATCTCCAAAATCCATTGGATGGAGGCAGAACCTTTCCACAAACCCACATACGTCTTAACACAGGATCGATTTCAGCTTAAGACCAAAGAGTTCTTTGATCCAGTCTTGAAATGCAGTGTACTGTATTCATATTTCAGTCCACGCACCAGTATTTCTGCCAAGCAGGACCACTGACATTATCACTCATAATCCGAGTGAGATGTAATTGGTGTGTTATCGCAGATGCTGAGTTCTGCTTGATGCATAAAAAGCATCAGCTATTTGTAAGAGGGCATGCTGATTAAGATCCATCTAGAAAACAATGCTTGTTATTGTATCGCTGGGAAACAAATGAGATTTCAGAGATACAGCTGCAGCCTGCAGAAATGATATAGCAAGTGAAAAACAATCAGGCTTCTTTTGCAGGAAAATTGCCGTTGAAACAGTTGTACAATAAATGTGATTATGAAATATAGTATGGAGATTTAAAGCAACGTTAACTGAAATATACAGTAGTATATGCAGTAGAAATGCTGATTGAAATGTAAATATTCAGTACAAATCCTGGAATAATGTAAGTTTAAGATGCAGCTGGGCAAAATCAAATAGACACAGAGGAAATATGTAAAGTGGACGATGAGTTAATTAAACCACCACCTCCATTATCCCAGACATTATTGTGATTATAATGATCCTTGGTTATAAAATCATGTCCAACTTTTGCAACTCAAAGCACATAAACTTGCTTACTTGGTCTTGTTTTCGAACACAAACATGTTTCAGCTTCTTTGCGCCTACTCAAAAATCTTTGGATGATAGTGGCATCTAGTGGTCAGTGAATGGTGATGCAGGTTGTTATTTGTTACTGCAATGGAAATATTTAATGTAGTACTAAACCACATCAAATGAATCCTGAAGCTCTTCTGTGTAACAGTGCTTTGTTCTGTTCCTCTTCTTCACAGTCACAAATGCAGGTCGCTAATGTTGTTATAATAAAGTCGATGATCGAGTCGCTGTCTCTGTCGTTCTCCAAATTGTCATCCTCTGTCCTGTCTCGACTTCATGTCTGTGCCATCGCTGTTAAACGTTACAATTTTCTCACAGTCTGGCAGTCGATAATTGGATAAAAGAAGTTGTAACTTTTAGCTTTCCAGCCATATCAGTGTGAAGGTTAAGAGAGAGGGCAGTGTATCACAGTGGATCGCTCTGAGATCCATCACTTCCTCTATTTATTGGTTCAAATTTCTCAGATCATACATAATGCTGTGTTGATTGAGTATGTTGATTTAACACATGGATATTTGATACCCATTAAGGTCTTAGAAGTAGTCTGGAGATGTTTTTAGTGTCGTGATATAATTTTGTTCACCTGAAAACATGTTTTTGTGTGTCTTCTGCAGTGGAGGAAGAAGTACCAGCAGAACAATGAGAAAATACTCTATTAGAAGTAGTAATGATTGTAATAGAGTATGGGTGCCTTGGGTTTACTTTTTTTTAGGTTTTACTTTTTGGGATATATTGAATAATTTGGCCTCTGTAGGCCTCAAACTGTTTAACCATCTGAAAAGCTTGGAGGGGAAATATCTCCTAGATGTAATTGCCAACAGCTCATAGATGTCTGAAATCATATTATCATTTGTGAGGAGTCACAAGGCTAAAATGTTGGAAACAACTGGTTGAATCTGTACACATATAAACTGATCACAAACGCAGAATGTATGTCTTTGGAGTCGAACTAAAGTTCTGAAGTTGAACTATCTCCAAGCTCAATGGAGGTTAAGTTGCAGAGAAGAAAATAATGCAAGGCTTTATATTTATAGAATTTACAACACAAATTGTCTCTTTAGAAGCAACTTTTCTTGCACAGAAACTCAAACACAAATGTGCAACCATGATTTCAGACCACCTGGCTCCACCTAGTGGTCAGAAGATAAACAGGTTTATAGACATTAGATTATTGCACTTTTACTCCTTGTGTGTTCGTACATATTTTTCTGGATATGTGTGCGTGTGCGCAGCGCTATATTACGTCATTATATCAATCATGCAGCTTCCTGCTTGTGACACTAGGGCCACTTCCTGATGTGACACATGGCCAAACACTGTCACTCTGCAGTGTACTGGAGCATGACCTCCTCAGCACTGTCTCTGTGCTCTCTCCAGCATCCGACTCATCATCCATGTGCTGTCTCTCCTCACTTGCCCTCAACCAGCTCCACTCCACTGATCCTCTCCCTGCTCCTGTCTGACACACAGACAGAGACGAGAGGCACAAACCTTCTCCTTTTCTCTGTCAACACAAAAACACACTGTGTTCCGAATAATTATGCATATACTGTTTTTGTAATTTGTTTCCTCAATGATCAATATGATTGGCAGTCAATAGGATTTTCTATTCCTCAATAATCATATCGTAATCTGAACACTCAGTAGTTTCTAAAGAACAGAAATCTGTTGTATTTTTTTGCATTAGGGGGTAATTTTTCCTCAAATCAAAGCTATTTCAATCATAAACAAGCAATTTACACATCGAGTTACACAATAACATATGAGCCCTTCTCTGACATCACCTTAACAACTCTCTCATCCATTGAATTTGTAAGTCCATGTACAGTTTCTGCCTGTATTTCCTGTGAGGATGCCACAATCACCTCCCAGAGCTGCTGTGTTGAGGTAAACTGACGCCCACCCTCATAGAGATTCCTTTTAAGGATGCTCCACAGGTTCTCAATAGGGTTGAGGTCAGGGGATGATGGTGGCCACATCATGATTTTTGCTCCCTTCATGCCCAAAGCAGCCAAGGCCTCAATGGTATTTTTGCAGCATGGAATGGTGCTTTGTCTTGGAGAGGTCATTTTGACACCTTCAGGCACCTTAAAGGGTCCTACCAACTCATCTCCTATGATTCCAGCCCTCACTCACTCCTTGCCCACCTCCTTGCTAACGTTGCAGCTTTGTTGAGACATGGTGGCCATGCACCAACCATCCAGAACTACATCCATCTGGACCATCCAGTGTAGCACAGCATAGACCAGTGAATAAAACTGTTGGAATTTAGTCATCATGTATTTCTGAGCCCCCTCATGGGAATTATTTAAGAGTGGCCAAAATACAGCTTTATGCACATCAGCAAGCCCCTGGAGTATCCTGCATCGAGAGGTTTGGGCGACTCCTGAGGCACCCGCAGCTTCACATACCTGTTTGCTACCCATCAGTGGCTTTTTCACACTCATGCTCTCTTAATACGATACGAACTTTCTCACAGTATGATGATCTTTTTTGTGAAATATCCTATGTTGTCATAGCTATTGCAAGATACTTCACTATTTCACACATCTTATCAGCAGAAAGATCTTTCTTTTTTCCCATGGTGCATGAAACCTGTGACTTGATTTTTAATATGGAACAACCGCCTTTAGTAGTTTCCTGTTTATTGGGCTCAATTGGCAAACAAATTACCAAACCTTTCTGAGGATGACGTCAGTGTCATCTAAACAGCCAGGGGAAGGCGCACAGTTGAAAACGTTCACTGAAAAACTAAAAATCAAATGTTTGTTTTATTGAAATCGTATTTGCATAATCATTTGCAGCACAGTATAGCTCTAGTACAATCTCTGCAAGGCTTCTGATTTCACTCAGGACGCTTGTATTTTAGTTTTTAGTTTGGTTTGGTGATGTGGCTCTGCTTGTGTGATGCAAGATTAACACAGACTGTCCCTGAGTTCACAAAAACAGAAGGAGGGCTGGAAGATGGAGGAAAGCGCAGTGACTGCATGGTGACTGAATGAGTGCCCAATGGTTGTATGGGCCATATGGGTGACTGAAGAAAGAGCGCCTGCCTCACTTTCCAAGATTTATTTGCACTAAACCGTTTATATTCAGATACACTCCACTATCATTTGGTGGACCACCTGCTGTCTGTGCCTATTTACCCCATGCTGTTTAAAATGGCAAAATAAAACCCATAATAAACATAATAAACTCAATAAAAACAGTTTAAAGTTATAAAGCCACAGTCGCAGTCCATTAAAGTACATTAAAACACATCTTATCACCAGGCTGTACTGTACTGCTGTAGCCAGAAGTGTGCACAATCACACCTGTAAACATGGCCAACTGTGATGTCACGGGGACCCGGAGTACACCTGTACATCACAGCAACAAGGTGAGGAGTTAAATCTAAATGCATAAGTAAAAACTAGTTTTTCAGTGGCTTTAACTGCTATATTGTATTGTTTTTGGCCACCTGAGAGCAGCAGAAACAGGCTCTAAGCACAACACTGACATATCAACACTGACATATCACCTTACTGAATAAAGTTGTCCAACTTGTTAGGTAAACAGTTAACATTAGCATTCATTTGGAGCTTTCTTTATTATATTCACTTGAAGTCTTCAGGTCTGTTGTTTTTCTTTGTTCACAGCTACTGTAGTTGCAAACTTCGGGAACAATTTTTATTCAAAGGACCAGTGTGTAGGATTTAGCGGTATGTAGCAATGTAGTTGCTCCCTGCGATCTGTTTGTCTCACCCTCTCCTAGCATGAAGGAGAAACTACGATGGGTGCAAAACACAATATAGGTCCAATATATAGTCAGAGCTTAGTTTGTCTGTAGGCTCCAGTAGGAACATGGCAGGCACCTGTAGATATAAAAAGCTCATTTCAACACAACCATTCTTATTTTCAGATTATACACCGTGAAACATAATTATGTAAAATGCATCATATTTTCTGCCATACTCTCTATGCTAACATTAAACCTGATACAACAGCTACGTCAATTTCACACCGTTTAGTCAGTAAAGCACGTAATACAAATGATGATGGCTGAATAAGGTTAAGCTGCCTCAGCTTCAGTGGTATTGTACATGCTGCCTCAGCGGGACATTTGAGAAGAGCAGAGCCACTGTTAGCGTAATGAGTAACACCTGTGCTTTTCATGCTATAAGTCAAATGTCTGCTGTGGAAAAGACTTATTTGAAGCCAAGTGTTGGGACTGAGAGTCCTGTAATTAGGCTTCATTTTATTAAGATGCTCCTTATATAACACACACACAGACATGTGTGCGTCTGTGTGTGTGTGTCTCTTGTAGCTCCTCATGAATCAGCCCACTGTGGGCCAGACATTTTACTCCCGTATTGTGGTACAACTGCAAATTCATCCCTCCTATCCGTCATAAAGAATGAGAACTTGTGTGTGTGTGTGTCTGTGCACGCGCATACAGTGTGTGTCTTTAGTTTTATTCATGCTTTATGTGACTGGACTAGACTCTGTGTGTGTGCGTGTGTTCTCGTCACCTTCTCTCAGGGTTACGTCTGCACCCTTGTGCTCCTCAATCAGCCCTAATGGATCCTCTGGCTTAGACTCAAACACACACACACACACACACACACACACACACACACACACGCACACACACACAGGACAGGGCGGGGCTGGAGGCTGATGCGTCGTGATGAGCTAAGAGGTACAACGACGACCCTCCTAACATTTTCTTCCCGTCTTTGTCCTTTTCTTGTGCTGCGCCATTACTGTCCCTTAATACTGCACCTCCTGCAGCCAATTTCACGTCACGCTGTAGGAGCCAGTCACATGTACGTTACAGCGATGTTTAAACTGGACACAGCCTCCAACATGTTGTACTCTCTCTTCTGAAATCTTATGGCTGTAAAACTATACGACATACAAACATCATCTTCACCACAAATGTGACATCTTTCCCTCTGTAGCTTTGTGTCCCCCACCCCCCACCACCACCACCACCTCCTTGTGTGTTCATGTGAATGGTTCACATGGGTCCTATCCACCCTCCTTCCCCAAGGTCCCCTGGGGCTAATGTATGCTTTTGTGTGTGTGTGTGTGTGTGTGTGGCTGCTACATTATTCTCCCCACTGACTTTCTATGGGATGAAAAAAAGACTGTCCATCCAGCACGCCTCTGCATTACCAACACATGATTCATTGCTTGTATGTAAGGACAGCATTTTGAGGTTAAAAGTCAGACTTTAGGCGATCGCATTACTCTTTTAAGAAAACTTGTAAAAATATTGTAACTGATATGAATTATATGTCTTTGGAAGAATCTATAAATATGTTGTTGCTTTTTCACTTGAATTTCACACACAAGAGCTCGTTTGTTTTCTTTGTTTCTAATCTTTGCACCACTGACTCTCCATACGTTGCAGGACCAATGGAACAATTTGATTCTCATTGATCCATTGAAGCAACTCTCCACCACTTGTAAAATCTAGTCCCGGAGGATCTGCGTAACTATTTGACTCACGGCTCTAATTCCATATCAGTGAAGCTGATTCATAGCTCCGACTCAAGAATCAGGAGATTTGTTGATTTCAAAGCAGTCGCCTCATTCCTGCAGTGAGCCCAGACGATCTACCTGCAGCTGGACCGAGTGGAACAAAGCTGCTTCTATAATTAGGTTCTCGTGGCTGATTTGATTAGAGCAGCCGCTACATTCATTTTGCTAAAGATGCTCCTCAGCTGCTTGGATGGACTAATGGAGGAGATGGAGAGATATATGGGAAACAATTAGACATTATCGTATGGTGTGTGTGTGTGTGTGTTTGTGCATGTGTGTGTACAAAAAATAACCCCTTTTCTTTTTCCTCAACATTGGTATCAATATACCACACACACACTCTCACAAATCTCCATCTCAAACCTACATCACTTCTTTTTCTCCTCCCTCCCACCTTCCATGCTGGTCTTTCAATTAGCTGCCTCACAATTAAATTTCAGGGGACAATTGCTGAAGAAGGACATAAATAGTGGCCAGCTGAGGTGACGGTGGTGCCTCAGCCTCGGATGAGACATGAGCTGGCTTGTGTCACGCTAACCAGAGAAGAGGCTGATCCAGAAATCACGTCTCCGGCTCTGCTCATGTTTGAATCAGACATATTAAAGCCTCTGACCACGCTACAACATTGTCTGCACATCGTTACGTACACTTCACTGTGCAGAATTATATTGTTGCTGTTGTTGGTTTTCTGTGACCACCTTAAATCTTTAAGATGTGCAAATATGAGGAGGATTTTATCACATCACAACTACTCATGGTCCAGTATGCTGTAAAAGTAGTAGACATCTTGTATCCAGTAGGTAAACTTCTTGAAATCAAAAATATTTGTATTAATTAATTCTGGATTTTTTAATGGAGAGATAAAAAGAATAGATCTGAATTTAAGATTTATATATATATATATATATATATATATATATATATATATATATATATATATATATTTATATATTTGAGTGGCAGTGGGTGTTTGGAGTTTCAGTCAAATGAAAGTTCCCTGGGGTTGAAGGCTCTGACATGCTCACTGTTACAGACATCTACACAGGGAATTAAACGTCATCATTTACGCAACCCCTGTTAAAGGGGCAGTCCATTTTTTTCTTTTGTATCGCTCTTGTATAAAGTTGGGCAGTTTGTGAGAGAGAGATTTAAAAAAAGTCAAAGTGGAAGCAGCAGAGATTTATTCATAGCTTTTTATATGCTGGAATGAGTCAAGCTCTTTGGCTTCCAAAAATTCTCTAAAAGGTGTTTTAGTGACTGTAGGTTTTAGTGACATCTAGCAGTGAAGTTGCAGATTGCAACTAATTGAATACCTCACCTCACTCTCCCCTTGTAAACATATAGGAGAAACTACAGTGAGCAAAACTCATGGTGGACTCAGGAGACAAGGATCCATTCCCTCTGTAGATACAAAGCACGAAACACAACTATTAACAAAACAATTATTTTCATTTTCAGGTCATTTTACACTAATGAAAACAGTGTCTTTAATTATACACCCAAACTGCAGTTGTGTTACTTGAGATATAAATTTAGCAAACAATATTGGTGCTTAGTCCACTCGGTGCAGAATTGGCTCAGATCAGCTTTTAAAAACGAAAACGAGACGAAAAAAAACGACATTCCATCTCCCAGGAGCCATTTCTAGGGAGCGGTGTGAGCCCTGGACAGTCACCTTGCTTTGAGTCCCCTCTCTAAAGTTATGCCCGACTCCAGCACATTATAGATGTCTATCTGAATGCTCTGTCTGCTGTCCGTAATCTCATCTCCTCATATCCAAAGTGCTCTGGTGGGACTTTGATTCCAAGAATTCCTTTTTATCTCTTGAGGTTGGTCTGGGAAAATAAGCCAGATAGCTGCAGGAGATAAAATATAGTGAAGGGAAAAAATGGTTCCACATTTTTAAACATATTGTCTGTCCAAGGGCCAGAGCGTAGAGTCTGGCTGGTTCTCCTTCTGGCATCTAATTAGAGATTTGAAGAATTTTCTAGATCAAGGAGGGAAGTAAAAATGCGGCCGTATGAGAGGTTTGGAAGATTAGTTATCAGTTTGTGAGACTGGGTTATTAAATCTTAAAGGTTTCTGATTTAAATTTTAAAAAAGAAGACTTAAAAAAAATTAAAAGCAGTAATGACCTGCCTGAATATCTATGATTCCTGGAAAGACATCATAGAACGTTCTAAATATATCCAGCAATTTGGTTTACATCCAAATGCTCTCTAGAAGAGACTCCTACGTAAAAACCATGCCCCCAACCACCTCCTCCATACGTAAAGCCGTAAATAAATGGATTGGCTTTTGGACAAGCGACAGTTTTCCTTCATAATTGTTAATTATCATGAGTGCTCTCTGAGGTACTTTCTATGAATGGAGATGGGACTCTCTCTCTCTCTCCACCATCTTGTTCTTTTTATGGGATTGGTCTTAGTTCTCAAGGACATCAAGAAGGACGCCAGTGATGGAGGGAGGAGGTGCAGTGGATGGGTGGGGCACCTGCGTCATATGTGCGCATCGGGGTTGCGTTGGATTTAATGGCAACGGGCGCCAGTAAGCTACACCCCCTCTAAACCCCACCCAAGTCCTTCTACCCTGCCTGACCACCAGCAACCCCACCCACCCCCCAGCGTGGCTCCTCCCCGAGTGCCAGACAAGAGAGAGCACAGCACTTAAGGTAATGTAAATAACCAGAGAGGGAGAGCTATTTTAAGATGCTGTCTTTCACTGTGGCCACGGACGGGGACAAAGATGCAAGCCAAGCGATTGTAATTTCAGTCACGTTTTCGGACATGTTCTCTTTCTCCGTCTACCATCCAGCTAGCTGAAGGGCCTGACAGACAAGAAAGAGCCGGGGCCAGCTGCAAATTCAATGTGTGTCTTTTTCTAAAGAAACAGTTTTCTTTTAAAAAAATCTTACAATAACAGGTTACCGAAGGTCTTGGAAAGAAGGGAAGAAAAATGAACAGAATAGGAAAGCCATATCACTGCAGACAACTTCATTTGAAAATTATGAACATGCAACACTCTGACCGTGAAGAATCACTTCTTGGTTGAACCCATGCAACATGAGTCTCAAGTCACCATAGCTTTGGTCTGCCATAAAGGTCAACTGCTGTAAAACCTACACAAGAGACTTCATCCCTGGACAATCACGACGTTTCAACATCATGACCAATAAGCCAAAAAAAACCAAACAATATGGATTATTATCTTAATGCATATCATATTATCTTATGTATTCAAAATGTTGAAACTAAACCTTCTGGGGACTACGGAAGCCCTAAGTGGTCATGCGTTCATACATTTTATCTCAGGTTCATTTCATTTGTTTTGTCGACGTCTCGAGTATGTCATTATGTCGAAATAACAAATGTCATCAATTTCTCTAGATCTCAAGATAACGGAACTTTGTTTTCCCAAGATGAAAACCAAACTTGAGATATTGAGAATACAAATTTGCTTGTTATCACAAGAAAACAGAGGAAATAAAATGTATGAATGTATGGCCGCTTAGGGCTTCCGTATTGGACCACAAAGGGGTTAAGAATAATAACCAGTAAAACCACGTTATTAATATTAAGTGGAGTCAGTGAAAAAGAAAAGTGAAATATCCATTTTATCTTCTTACAAAAGTTTATATATTTTCCTGACATAATTTGTTCTCGTTTATTGTTTCATCTTTTATGACATCAAAAATAAATAAACATTTAGACAGCATCCTTTCCATCTTATATGAATAAATCTGAACCTTCCTCATTTGTTATCTATATATCTCTTTTTTTCTCTCCATATTTATACAAACATACACGACACAGAGAGAAGAATCTGTACACTGCTGTTAACATCAAATGAAGAACAGATTTGTGAACCTGCCGCCACATTGCTCTGCAACAGTTACTGCATGACTTGCAAAACCACAAACGGAAACATACACGAACAGCAGTCCAAGTACACCACTGATGAATATAATTTGTCGGGGGGGGGGGGGGGGGGGGGTTACATTCATATTCAAGTCTTTGTTCTCTGCAGTCAGACCAGAGTCCGGTCACAACTGTGGAAATTAAAAGAAAATCTCTTTTTATGAGCTTCATTAAGGCAATTAAGATACAAGATAACTTTAAACACTAATTTACACTGATTCTTATGACATTAAAGAGAATATTATCTAATGCTTCAAGTCAACTACCGTCACTACTGCTTGTATATTTTCTACTCAGCATGATACATGGATTGTTTCTTTCATTGATTCATTGTTTATCAGTGATAATGTAATAATATACATGAGGGACTGATTGCCTGTCCAAAATTGCATCAAACGAAATTAGCTTTAGGTGTTGGCTAATGTGTCTGATGTCTTTCACTTTATGACATTACAGTCAAAACATCATTTCAGTGCTACAAATGTGAGTTAGGTTACATGAAACATAAACTTATTTGCTTTTTGACACACTGAAGCTATAAAATATCCTGTTTCCATCATTATCCATCATCTATCTTTCCCATAGTCGGATTAGTTATTATAACCGCTGTACACATGTGTGTTTGTGTGTGTTATTGCTTTTATATAATCGGATATTACACTGGTATATAAATCTCCCTCCTTCCAAGCTATTGTTGTGCTGTCAGTCACTTCTTATAAAGTACCTGTCATCTGTTTGACTCCTCGTCACATTTCTGATCAAATACTTCACCACTTTCTGCAGCTTCTCTCATCTCCACCTGTCTCCACCCATCTGCAGATTAATAGAAAACGAGTATACACTAAATTCAACTATCTATAGGTACTATATGAGTGTGTGTGATGTACAGTACTTCAACTTCATGTCTGGACAATCAGCAAGCTGCTACACTATATATCCTGACACATGGGGCTGCTATCCAATCACCACAGCCGGGCGTGGTACGTTGTAGTCCCAACTCAGGATTTGCTTGTTGCCTCTTAGTTGTTACTTCTTTTTTGAGTTTCTGTCAGACTAACTAGTTCTCTGGCAGTTTTTTTCTTCTTAATCACATCCTGAGTTTATCATTCTTCATCATGATGAGAGGAGTCAGGGCTGGACTCCTCCTCCTCCTCCTCCACCATTTCTGTTGGCAGCGTGTCACGGCGAGTGAAGGCAGCCGCCAAGGTCACGCTCAGCCGCGGTTTGACGGGCGCCATCTCCGACAGCCCGATGTTGTTGCCACGAGTTACAAGCGTCGTCTTATCCATAATCTCTCCGCTGTGCTTGGACACCACCGCGTCGAGAATGTCGTATTTGTGTGAAATCTTGCCGCTCTCAAACAGGTACTTTGCGAGGTAGGAGACAGCGACGTTACCCAGGAAGGAGGCGAGCATGGAGATGGTTTTAAAGGGGAACTTCTGGACGACAACATCCTCTGTTTCTCCTGTCATGTGGTGGATCCGCTGCTCAATGGTCCAGCCAGGGTAGTAGATGAAAGGAGGCAGCCCAAGGTAGGGTTCACCTCCACCTATGCGCAGCACAAAACCGAACAGGTAGGCAGCCACCGAGCCGTACGTGTTGGTGCCTTTGACAAAGAGCACACTGAGCAGCTGGGGGAAGATGATGACATAAACCAGATCTGAGCTCAGGTACCACAGGCCATAAACCGTACCAGTAACCAGGGCCATCAACGTGGCAAGGCCGCCGAATACAAAGATAGTGATACGCATCACCCACACGATCTCACGGTCAGACGCCTGAGGAGACAGAGAGGGGTGGAAACAAAGATTGAAACATATGTGGAACAGCCAAACACAAGCTAAAACGTAAAGATGACACACGCATGCACTCACCGACTGACGAAAGGCGAGCTGGTAGATGTTCCTCGCAAACATGGAGCTCGCTGAGAGGATGGAAGAGTCTGCAGATGACATGACGGCTGCAGACACGGCACCCAGGCCGAAAAAAGAGACAAATGGCGGGCAAAGGTGTTGGAGCACGATGGGTAGAATCATGTCTGCTTCGTCCTTGTCT
This sequence comes from Nibea albiflora, assembly GCA_014281875.1. Classification (NCBI taxonomy): domain Eukaryota; kingdom Metazoa; phylum Chordata; class Actinopteri; family Sciaenidae; genus Nibea; species Nibea albiflora. Next base: position 25,888,593 of record CM024795.1, on the reverse strand, counting down.
TTCGGAGGAATGGCACCGTAAGATGTCTGGTTCCAGTCTGAACAAGGGAAAGATTGAATGAACATTTAAAATTACACATCCAATACACCCAGTATACATGAATACATAGATTAATAACTGCATGACCTCTAGGGAAACACAACTTTTCAAAATTTATTGGAGCAAAATTAGTGTAAGTAAAGTAAACATTCATAATATTGACGTAAAGAAAATTAAACTTATGCATTACAGTTTCAAAATGGCATCGTGTGCACAATCATTAAAAAAATCTTTAATTTTCTTTCTTTGTTTTTACACTTTTGGGCACATTAAATTAGTTTTGCAAAAGTCTGGAACTCAAATAATAAAGATTTTATTGATAATGGGAATAAGCAATGTTGAACTGCATGTGATTTTTGTCATTTTAAGTTTGTAATGATAGCTCACACATGTAAACTTGTGTGTTCAGATGTTCACCGAAGAATTTGACGGCTAAAAATCTGGAGATCAAACCTCTAATTGGGTCCCTTGCCTCCCTCTAATGCAATATTTACGCAGGCAGCGTGGTTATTAAACGGATTGCTGCTTCATTATGGATGAGGTGAACCAGCTGCTATTTACCAAGCTCTCTCAGATCTAAGGACAACATGGACCCATCCGGAGCGCGCCACCTCCCACCTCCAATCAAATACACACACACACACAGACTGTGCATATGCAAGCTCATGTGTCTCTGACCTGTGGAGGCCCCAATGGCACCGATGAGAACGGAGGGCACAGCCATGACGAGGCACCCAAAGGCAGCCAGGAAGGAGAGGACCTGTGCGTAGGTAGCCGAGGAGGCAGACAGGACTCTCTGGAAATACACCTGCCAGGGAATTCCTCCAAGCATCTGCAGTACATTTAGAGGCCAATGAGAAACATTTCAAGGACTGAAGCTAAGGCAGTTCTATTCATAAAACTCAAAATTTGCCTCAAAGGGCTTCAACACCTTCTATTGTTGATTCTAATAAAGATAAACTCCCCCAAAACATATGCATTTATATATAAACAGGCTTTTTTTTTTTGCAGTGATACTAAATATGGCTATCAAACACAGATAACAGAAAGACATGTAAAGGAGGCATGATAATTTACAGTTCATGTTCTCATACTATTATGTTCTTATATTAGCTCATATTATGAATAACAATTCATAAAAAAAGATGGAAAAAGATGATTTATGTCTACGACACTTTTCATAACAAAGACAAATGTCCACCGTGACCACAGCTCACATGCAGCAGCAGCATTCAGTATTTTTCCTCATCGGTGTCGTGACTACATATGATTAAAATGATCACTAATGAAATTCTCCACAGTCACCTACAAGAGGAATCAATAAATGGTCTCCGCGTGATGGTTTATCAATACAATCTTTTAAGACCTTTTTCCGGTGCGAAAAACTGTTAGTCTTAGTCTCAGAGTACAGAAATCTGATTAATCAGGAAATGAATAAATCGTGGTTACTGTACCAGCAGGCAGAAATTGTCGATCCACACCCAGGTGTTGCCCCTGGGGATGGTGCCTCTCCAGGGTGACTGGTACACCTGCTTCACTGCAGTAACAGTAATGTCTGACACCGCAGGGTTGGTCAAAGCAAAGGGGACACTGATCCACTGCAGACGGACAGAAACAAGCACAGTTAGCTCTTCATTTATGTATTTTATCCCACCTTACTTACAATTTCTCAACGTGTCATTTTAGTGTCACTTTAGAGAAGCTTCTTTGACTACGTTTGTGCATTATTCTTGGAGTGATCTGGCATAATTTGTGTCAATGTCAAAGTACATTTGATGCAACAAAATTATGTAAATTTACTCAAGAGGGGTAACTAATCACACTAGTTGGTGTTCTACTACATCTGACTTCTGCTAAAGGTGAACGTACCAGGCCAACAAAGATACAGAAGAGCTGCACGACATCTGTGTAGGCCACAGAATAAAGTCCTCCAACCAGGGTGTAAAAGATTGCAATGAGTGCAGAGATAACCACTGAGATCTTGATGTTGATGTCCACGATGACACTCAGAGTGGCGCCTAAGGTCACGAACGAACAGATTAAAGGATATTGTGACCACTGCGACATCCTAACAGACGCAAAAGTTTGATGAGGAATCTTTGGAATTTTGTCGTAGGCAGGGACTTACCAAGGGCGGACAAGATGGCAGCAGACCAGAAGATCTCACCCATGAGAGCAGGTATGAAGAGGAGGCCACCCATGCGCTTCCCGTAGAGCTGCTGAAACGGATCCAACATGGTGACGTAACCTCGTGAGCGCATGGGCTTAGCAAAAAAAAGCCCACCTGGGACAAAGAGTTGACACATTACAGCTGAGACCTGAGACACCCACAATCCAGAGCCCTAGAGACGACCCCTAAATCTAGACTGGACTAGTTAAAATTGACAAAACCATAAAAAAAAACACACTAAAAAAAGAGGCTGATACTTGAACAAACAGGAATAAGACTTAACAAGGATTTTCATGGGCAGAGGGAAATCAAACCAACCATTTCAAGCATGTATGTGGTCAATAAGTCGTTTTTATTACAAGTGATAATATACTGCTTATAAGTGATATCACACCTGTATGTATTTTTACACTGTTTTAAACACGCAGCACCACTCACCTACAACAAGACTGAGGGCATATCCAAAAGGAGCTTGTGCCCAAGCCAAGCCATAATCTGGTAGATAGACATACTCAGCTGTGCCATTGATGTATCCTCCTCCAACCCAAGTCGCTGCAAATCACACACACACAACAGACAACATACACACACACACAGCACAGGCAAACACAGACACAAATGTCACTAAATCAGATTAAAGAGGAGCTTTTGTTGCTTACACTTATTCCTAAAATTATGTGTCATCCATGGAGAAAAAAAAATCTATGATGAGTCACTTTGGCAAAGCAAGTCAATTTTGAATCAAAGACATTGATTTACAACTGATGGAGAGCAAAATGCAAAATGCTGGCACAGAAAAAAGAGAATGATAAAACTCCAACAGCTGATTCTTCGCGTGTTCCAAGAAGAAGAAAAAAACTTGTGTTTATTTGAATCTTTTTTTAAACAGTCAGGTCTGCTAAAATCACTGTTACTGAGTTATAAATATAAAACTTCACCTGTCATGGTAAATCCACCAACAAATAACCCGATGTCTCTCCCTCCGACCATGATGGTCTCGCTGCGGTCGGTGCCTTCCGCCTCCCCGGAGTGTTTGTTCTTCCATGCCGCCCAGATGCCCACGAACAGGATCAGTAGATAGAAGACCGCGATAGCCACAAGCCCCTCTACATGGATGGTCATTGTCGCACCGGTCTTCCGCTACGAACGGGCATGGAGACCTGCTTGACGCACGGAGAAAAACGGAGAGCATTTACTTTTCTGCGTCCGGACAGTTGGACTAAAACGGATACCAGCAAACATTTTGACCTCTATGGTACGTTTATCCACAGTAGACTTTATATTCCATACCACTTCGTCTGCTTGGCTCTGCTCTGATTTAATACATGCCATGCGCTCTTGTGGTCCTAAAGGCTGTCTTCTCCTGAAATATGACTTTCAATTCTCATTTGTGGTGATTGTCACTCTGTGATCAAAGTGAGTAAAGTGAAAATGTATTAAAAGGAAACCTGGAAGCTCGACTCGTCTGTATTTTTTGCCCTTCGCGCAAAGACATGCAGCATTTAAACTAGACTAGAAATTGCCTAGTTTAATGAAATGTGAATAATTTCCTGCGCGATAAAATAAAATAAATCAAACAAATCTCAGAGAATTGATTTTAAAATAATCACAGCTGTCACTTTATTTTGTGACCTTGCTTTCTGATCAAACCTTTTCTCTGTTTTCTATCTCTCCTTGTGTCCTTCCATCCGGACACTTGTGCGTAAAATTCAAATTACGCACGACATACATAACCAACCTTGGGTTTAGACAGCCTTATCCAAATCATATTGTAGATGATGAATTGCCACCTAAAGATTTCTACTCAACTGAATAAGACATCCTCTAATCTTTAAAAAACGAAACTAAATACTTTACAAATGCTCAGAAACAAACACAAAACTCACCTCAAGTGTTTCTGTGCTGTGGCACCTGAAGCAGGAAGCAGGGAGCACAACAGTTGGACGGTTTATTAAGAGCCTCGTCCTCTCTTTGGCACCGCGAGGAAGAGTTAAATGAAACGTTGGTGGAGGTCTCCCGGGTGACTTACTGAGGTTTATAAGGGGGGTAGGTACCGTCAGAAGACTCACACACGCGTCAGAGAAACCAAACGTCCCTCTTAATGAGCACCTTGCATGGAAACACGTCACAGTGTACCGGCTGATCTGACTGGAGGAGGCTGGGAAAGATTCCTTTACTCAATAACAGGGATGGATGGCGTCTTACTTAAAAAAAAAAAAAACTCTGAATGACACGACATGAATTGTGATGCCAACTTTCCATTTTTGGTCATTACATTAATAATTTGTGGAGGAGTTTTAGCTTCACGTGGCTGCGTTCCTTCAAACTCTGTGCGTAACAGCCTCCTAATTGCGCAGCCATACTTCATGTGGCCTTTCATCCGCTGTCACTCTCTGCCCAGTCGGCATTTTCCCTTACAACTGCAATTAACTTTGCTGCACAGAAACAGTTTTTAAGCGACTGAGGAGGTTGAGAAGCCGCCCTGACGGTGCCCTCTTTGCTCTGCACAGGAGAAAACTGTAGGTGGTCACATTTATTAAGAAAAGAAACAATAACTTTAATTCTCATCCATGTTTTTATCTGAGTATTTTACACTAATTCGACCTCACTTCGACACGTCTACCTCTTCCTCCTTTTCCTCATCTCCCAACATGGAACATTTCTCTTCACCTTTGAGCAATTAGAAATCATTTAAGTGTACTGTGTCTGCCACTTTCCCTCCAGGATACATATCAATGAAGTGTGTCTACTTAATGGCCTCTGCTGCCTGAAGTCCTTTAATCTGGAATACTCTTGTCAAAACTGACAGCCATCCAATTAGGATGGATCCTGAAGAGCAGCGCAGAGATTTAATGATATAGTCTGAGTGGTGCGTGCGCACACACGCGCGCGCACAAACAGTGTAAGGGAGAAGTTATTTACTAAAGATGGCTGAGGTGTTTACTCATCAAGAGAAAGCTTGACAAGCTTATTTTAAGCGCTAAACGCACGCAGCGCCCTCTTTTGGTCAGAACTGTTTCAGCATTACGGACAGACGCTCACATCTTTGTCTATATGTATGTATATGTTGCTATAAAACGTTTGAATTGATCTTAATCATACCAACTGATGGGACTGCATCATCATTTCTTTTCTATCTTGATATCACTGCAGTGGTTGATTTCTCTCCATCTGTTGGTTATGTCATAATGTGACATAATATTGACTTCAGGTGTTTATAAAGAATACCACATTTAATCTGTTAATCACTACTCTGGTGCGGCTAGCTTAGTCCATATGGACTTGGCTTGGGGACCTGGATGGTGGTTCAAGTCCAGTGTCAACCACAGTATGAAGCGTGGTCTGGTAGCAGGAGAGGTGCCAGTTTCACCTCCTTGAGCGAGGCACGGAACCCCTAACTGCTCCCAGGGTGTGGCTACATGGCTGTCCATCCCTCTGTCTCACCACATTAAAGGTGGGGATTTCTGGAGTATTTTTTTACCATATTGCTTGAAAACCTCTTCACGACCTCATCGCAGCCAGTAAAATAGAAGGTTTGTCAAAAAAACTAAATGTTAAAGTCCAGTCTATAGGGCAACATCACCGTCCAATCACGTTGATGGGGCTGCGCATTGCGATTGGATCCTGACACGAAGGCGTGCTTTCGAGGGGAGGTCTGAAGAAAAGGCATGGGTGTGTATTTTCAAATATAGCTTGCTGGAACCGTTTTCCCAACAACAACGGGAAGAATAAAGTTGGATGAATAAAGTTAATCTTCTTCTCAACTTACCAAGAAAAAAATGGCAAATATAAACACTTTAAGAAGTTAATTAATGAGAAGATGGTTAACTTGGCTGCGTAATACAGATGCCAAACTCCAAAACATCCGGAAGACAGCTGGAAAGGTTCCTAACTGCATGTTTGACAGATGGCTGGCACGTGACCTTGACACTGAACGCTGAAGCGGAGTTTGTACCAGCCACAAACACATGTTCTTTAATCGTTTTATCATCACATATAAGGTACAAAACATAATTACAAAAATGAAGCAGCGTGCTGCATTATTTCTTCATAATGTGTAAATGAGCGTTTATGTTTAACCAAATAAACTGTTCAGGGTCCAAGGACTGCAGGTTTAATGAGCAGCTGTTGTTGGCAGTGCTCAAGATGTCAGTGAGAGAGAGAGACACAGAAGGAGCGAGACGATCCACATTTCACAGAATCATCACACAATATTCATTTTCCATAGTGTTTATTCTTTGAAAATGAACACATACAGTGTAACAAACAAAACACTATAAATAAATAAATACAGCTCATTTGATGACCGTCTGGAGGAAGATCATTGTTTTGAAATAGATGTTGTGGATAGGAAATGAGAGAGCTGAAACATCCTCCCGGTAAATCACCACTGAAATGTCTTAAGAGTTGGATTACAGTAGGATTTGAATATTTTGGACTTGGGTGTCCCCCAGTGGTAGCAAATGCTTGAAATGTCTCCTTACAATGAAAACATGACAGTGCAGAGACACACGACTTTCAGGATGAAAAGACGTTTAACCGCCTGACCTCGTGTTTGTCTTCAAGCTAAAGTGATCAAGCACTTTTCTAAAACCTGTTAGACATGGAATGAATCTGTGAATGGACTTTTCATTCATTCACAACTTACAGAACTAATCAGGATTGTTTCATCCTATCCAGCCCTGTGTAACATTCTACACTTATATTATTTTAAACTATGAACAAAGTCAATCAAACTTTCTGGATTTGCTGTAAACAGGACTGTATGGACCCCCGTTATATAAAAATATCATACCCTGACTTTCTTTTTGGAGTGTGAGAAGGCGTTTTTGTAGTTTATGTAATATTTATACAACTAAAACGACATTTATGAACAACATATAAAGTATAGTATATATATAAAATAAAAGACTAACATTTTGATCATACATTTTTCTTTTTTTGCCTTTAAACTACTCATAAACAGTGAAACACCTCTCACTTGCTATAAAGTTTGACTGAGGTGATGGAGCTCAACAAAACCTGAAGAGCCGCCACACACACACGCGTGCGCACACACACACACCACCAACACACATGGTTGATGTGTACAGAAGTGGATTTTAATGCAAGCTTTCAGTCAGACATTGAAGAAGATCAAAGGCTTGCATTAAAAACTTGTGTACTTTTTTCAGCGGTCAGCCTTTGAATGAATGAAGTACCGTGTGATTCATATTGGAAGAAGCATTTTGTTTGTTTTGTTTGAGCGGTGAAATAAGGCGAAGATAAAAAAAAAAAAAAAAAACACTAGCTTACAAATAGCTTTTAAAAATGAAGCAGGCTAATAAATTTGACATTCACTTTGTTCACTTGTTACAGCTAAGTTTGCTAAATATGGACTCTTAGCCACAAGTAACAATACATACGACAAAATCTAACCTTTCATCTTCAATATGCAAAATACATTTTCACAGCTACTCAAAAAAGAGCAACTTGATTCAGACATGCGCAGAGCTGCATGAAGGGTTAGCTGCAGTAAAGGTGTAATGCAAATGCAAATAACTGTGTGCACCCTGAGAGACAGTTTCATTGAACTAAAATATTTTTTCCATTCCAGGTCATTTTGTATTTGCCCGTTAGATACAGAGAGCCTGACACATTAAACACGGTGCAGTGTAAAGGAACACAGGTAGATTATCTGTAGATACGGTGTCTGAGTCAAGCAGCTGGAGAACATGTCGTCTCTTTAGGGAAGCTGGCAGATACCATTTGACGGACACGGGATAGTTTAAGGGTTTACACACCACCCAGCAACATTTGAGACATCCCAGATATTCCTTATCCCTAAAATGTTGACAGCTTCTACTACAACTTAGTTCATTACAATCCCTGTGAGCCTGTTAGACAAAGGTATTGAGAAATAAGAGGAATGATATGAATGGAAATAGGATTTTACGTCTTACGATGTTTCAGCCTCGTTATAAAGCTGTATCCATTTAAAGTCATAAAGCTTGTATGGAAAATTAGGACTCTTTCCAAAATGAATGAGCTCATGTTACCAATTTTACATTTGTAATTGACGTGTCACAGGATGCATTTGACTATTATTACTGATATCAGAGAATCGAGTTAACCACTCACGTCCAAGAACCGCCTAAACACCACAATGAAACCGTTACTATCCCATGGTACCTCTGAAAACAGGGTCAACCCGTCTTTTAGAAGACCTCCACGGACGCTTCTACTTTCTGCGTGTCCTTCTTCATGCCCTCACGTTCTCATTGTTTTGATTTGATCTGGAAAAACACGAGAAACAGTTCATCAGCAGCACAAAAGACTGAGCATGTGGAGAGACAGATGACATTGGAGGTTTCGCCATCACTGTAAATGCTGTGAATCCAAACTGATTACCGCTGCCACCATCTCCCACAACAGAACTACAGTACCTATAAACTTTTCAAGGCCACATTTGAAGCCTTGACCCTTGAGCTTTTGTTACTGAAGTGATGGATTTCAGACTGAGTATTCCTTTTAGGGTCTGACCAGTCTTCTCAGTATAAGAGTAGCCAAAAGTCTGGAGATGATGAAGCTGAAGAAACAAATTTTTCATCGACGTACTGCACTGTTGCTTCAGAGTGGCTCGCTCAGCTACTTCAGGACCAAAGTCATAATAACCAAGTCAACATGGTGAGGAAAAACTGAGCTAATTTTCATGTACAATCTTTCACAGACACACGGTAACACAATAAATAACACCAAACCTACAAAACACTGAATACTCACTGAATAATTTGATCTATAGATGGATTTGAATGAGAGCATTAAAGATAATAAAAAGAGGAGAAGATGATGTTGATGTACACTCCACAGACTTATAGAGTTATGTGCATCTTCAGGTCATGCACAGGTATACAATAAAACAAAGACATGATTTTTAATGTGGACAAGAACAGACACACACATGTAGGGTTAACTGGTAAAATGTGGATTATTGCATAATATGGGGCCATTGCAGAGTGTAATGGAAATGAAGTAATAACAATCCTAGTAACCTAAACCTGGTGGCTAAAGTTAAACTTGAAGTTCAACAACTAATTCAGTCCAAAACACAGCATACTAATTTAAGATCTTCTCTAGGACTGACCCATAAATCAGATAACATTAATATATCCACAGGATACTGTGATGATATACTGACAAAATGTAATAATGATAAAATGTTGACCACATTGCACTGTGGGCTCAGCTCATTGCACTCTCACTTTCATTCACGTGAACTGTCGTCTCACCTTGTAACCAGTCCACTCCCTCCTGTAAACCTTCTCCTTTTAGCGCATCGGTGGCACTGAAACACATCAACACATCATATTTTAAAAATGACACCTGAAAGTGTCTAAAGATATTGTGATGCTTTTATCGGGTTGCTGTAAAAAGTATAGAATGTTGTTTATTTCATGATTGTTCATGCTAAACATCTGCTCTGACTCACACAGTGTTACTGGTAGCTTGCTTCCTGTATTTAAAGTAGAGTAAAATACGCACATTTCTCAATACAAGTGGGCAGAGATACGCTAAGGGGAAATAATCCAAAGTTCATATAAACATCATCACCCATATATGACCTTTATATGACAAATGACTTTACTACATGCATGTAACCACACTCACTGCACAGCTGATAGTGGAGGTGTGGCTTCACTTTTCTCAATGGCATTTGCATGCATGCGTACTAGGTAAGTACTAAGTATGTGTTTATGTTCATACCAGATGTGCCAGGGTTTGTCTTTGATGTTCTCCAAACACAGGAGCTGTGAGACTTTGACCGAAGACAGAGCATCTCTGACATCCATCTTGTTAGCGAAGAACAGGATGGGGATCCTCCTGTGTTTGATGTCTGTGGTGAGAGCGGGAGGGATGAAACTGGATGGTTAGTGTTAAAAAGCAGTCGTTAGTCATGTCATTCAGTTTTACCCTGCCAAGAAATTTCTTCACAGGGTGCTCAGACAAGTTCATACTGAACATAGTGCAAGAATGAGACACAGACAACAGTGAACGGGGCAGAGATTCACACCAAAGTTTCATATCCATGATTAAATGTATGAACGCACCAGGGTGGTTTAGTAATGTGTCCAGCTCTTCTTTGGCTACCACCATCCTCAGTTTGTCCGCACTATCAATGACAAATATGATGGCCTGGCCTTCCCTGACAAGCACAAAGAGATCACAGGAATTAATATTTATATAAAGGGCAAACAGGACTGATGTGTTCTGCAGCACTGGTACACTCACTTGTAGTAATGTTCCCAAAGGTTTCTGTATCTGCCCTGACCCGACATGTCAAACACTGTGAAGGAAAGACTACAAGAAGAGAAGAGAAGGGTATAAAACACAACTTAATGTATCATATCTGTTCACCTGAGGCAGAAACATGCAACTATGAGAAGATGACAGAACTTTTTTTTTTTTTTTAATGTATTCTTTTATGAACATCTACCTGGACGTCTTGAATTTCTCTATGCTGAAGCCAATGGTGGGGACAATGTCTTGTGCCTGAGCCTGAAAGACAAATACAATGTGTTTAGTAACAGATTAGCAACATGGCTATCTTATAAACCATGCATGGGTGAACTGTAGATAATTCTAAGACATATAATGTAGATGATCATAGGAAAACAAAGACCATTCATGACATTACCTCTGTCAGAAACTTATTATAATGCTATCTTAATCTTTTGAAACATGTGTGTGTAGACTTACATTAGTGGGCTTGAGGTGGTTGATGATGGTGGTCTTGCCGCTGTTGTCCAGACCGAGACACAGCACATTCACCTCCTTCTTCAACCCCAGCCATCCTACCAACTTGTCAAACAGCCCCATTGGCTAGCCAGCAACCATCAGCTGTCTGATCTATACAAGAACAGAGGCATGAACAGTTAGCAGAGATATACTAACACCTTCTTTTGCATGGAGGGCAGGCTGTGTCTCCTGCCCTAGTGGTTTACATCAACAACTGAAGCACATAGCAAGATTCCCAGAGGAGTAGTTGTGCATAGTGATGTGTCAGAAGTGAATGAGGTGGTTCAAAGAACCGGCTCTTTTAAGCAATGGGAGCTGGCTCTTGTCTGTTTTTTTTTTGGAAAGTATTACTGTGCGCTAAGTACACGCAGTGACAATAGCAGTGACTATGCTGAAGTGTTTCTATCTGCTTTGTGTAGCAGAGAGGTCAGTGTAAATGCAATGAAAACAAGAGGCTACAGCATTTTATTGGAATTAGAAAATGTAATTTTTACTTTTGAATGTTTCAGTTCAAAGAATGTATTTAATAATTTAGTAAGGTGTACACATGTCAAAGTCACAAGTCAAAATAGCGCTAAATTTGGCCGAGTCGTTCGGGAGCCGAAAGTGCCGACTCTTCTTGTGGTGAGAAGAGTCAAATAATCCGGCTCACTAAAAAGAACCGAATTTCCCATCACTAGTTGTGCACCTCCACACTGATATCTTTAATCACTTCTTTCTCCGGGTACAAGATGTTAATAGGTAATATGTACATGCGCCATAAATGACTCATTTGTCGTGTCCTCTCACTGCGCTGACACTGTTTTCTGAGCCCCATCAAGAGGCAGCACACTCGACAGTTTCAAATGTAGCTAGTTAAGCTAATTAACTCCCCCGCTCTCTCCTAAAAGACATATAACCCAGTTTAACGCTAAGAGGAGACGTCCGTGTTTATTAGCCTCACAGCAATGGCTGCCTGCAACTATAAGCAAACAGCGTAGCATTATCTCGTCGACTTTTATTCGCTAACCGTAGCTTAAGCTAACGTGCTTAGCGAGCTCTCGCTGGGTTCTAACGTAATTAACATTCGCTAACGGCTATTTAGTTAATCTCTAGCCAGCCTGAGCTAACATTTAGCCACTAATTACTTCAGCTTTCTGCATTTAAACAGGCGGCATCTGACGTTAGACAACTGCTCTGCGTCTGAGTTTTTACGAAACAGCCACAAATATGAGACAGCGCGAAGTAAACAACTTAGCTAACCTTGTTCAAGCTGATATGCTAGCTGGTGACGATATCGCTAACCTTAGCTCGTACTGACTGTTGTGTAGAGGTAGGTTTTACCTGTGATTTAGCCTTGGTATCTTGCTTCCAGAGTGTGCTCGACGCTCCCTTCAGCTAACTCATTAAATAACCAGTGTCAAAGCAGCGTTTCATTCATTTCTCCGCTGCTCTAACATGCTCACTGCTAGCCAACAGCGAAAATAACACCCGAGTTATTTACACTGTGTTGCTGGGAGACCGGCGACTCAAGCCTGCCCCCTGCAGGACAAACAAGGCAGGCCCCTGTCTGATGCTGCCCCCCTGCAGTTGAATTACAACATTTAGTAACTGTAATTAAATCATTTATATGGCACATAGAGCCACGTGCAAGTTTTTTCATCTAAGAGTCCTGATGATCTGTGCACTGATAAAAATATTTTTTTATCCTTGTCTATACATGCAGATATTTAATATATATTTACCTTTTTATATGTACATAGTTTTTGTTCTTGTTCCTGTTTATGTTTAGGTCTACATTTACCTGTCAAGTCCTCTGTTTTTTTTAAAACTGTACTTATGTCTATATATGTTTGATGTTTGTGCTAAGAGAGGAAAGCGTAACCAAATTGTGTGTCCGCACATACCCGGTGAATTAAAGTGACTCTGATTACACTAATGAATGCACTGCACACTGGAAACATACACCTTCCACAAGACAATGGCCAAGATGAATCTATGAAATATATAAGAATAAAACACACAATAAAAAAAATATAGATTGAAATTACAGACACAACAAAGAAAAAAAAAAACCAGTTTGGTGCAAATATGGCAATTTCTGTTTGTTTTACTGCATTTTAAGTTGATTTATGCCAACCCCGACCTCTTAGAGAACATCACACAGTAAAAACATTATTTTCTCTATAAGCATTATAACACATGACATAAAAAAATGTAGACATTGAACAAAAGGAGCCACATTGTTTTTGGCTCTTTAAAGCTGTATGCCTTTCATCTATAACCTGTTATAAGCACCCGTTTGACAAACTCACCTGACAATTCTTCATGTCCAGAAAACGTGTCAGGGTCTCGAGTGACATTTAAGAGGACACTGTTATAGTGCATGTGTGTGTGTGTTTGAGAGAGCATGTGCATCCATGGATACCTGTGAGTGTGTTATATGTGCATGAGCAATTAGCAGTCAGCTTCAGAGAGAGAGCGAGAGAGAGAGAGAGAGAGATGCTCCGACCCGGGGTTAACGTCTGAGAGAAGACAAACTATTAAAATAGGGTTGTTTATTAAGGAACAAACATACTGAATAAAACATACAGCTTTCACAAGACTTTTTGTACAAGACATACTGCATTATCATGAGGATAGAACGTACATTTCTATAAAATCTTTTGACATTCAGCGGTCTTCAGTTCAAAAAAACATGATTGTATTTACCATTCTGTCAATCTTTATTTCTGGTGAATTGTTACAATAACCAGCTGGAAAGGTTGCTGTTAAAATCACATACTTTACCATACATTATCATACCATATATCCACATCTTCTCTGGTCATGAGGTAACAAGAGACCATTCAAAGTCAATAGAAACCATTGGATTGTCACTTGGAAAGAGAAGAGGTATTGGTGAACACTTGAATAGACACTAGAGAAAAGAAGTCCTAAATTCAAGTGAATGCTAGTATTTGCTGAGATAACAAGGAGACCTCATTTGGCCAACGCTGACAGAGGTTGGTTGTTGTGGAGGCTGTATTGATAATGATCCATAAGATGATGAGCGTGTATTCACCAGACCCACATGTCGTGGCCTAGCAGCGGACCGCTGCTCACATGAGCAGTTACCTGCTACACCTAACAGTCTGGTGTTTGTGCAATTAGTTGGATGACGATGCCAAGGAGCTCTGGTTTGTTTCCAGCTCAGTGTGTAGTATACACAGTCTGTCTCAGTGCAACGGTCTCACACTTGAAAGCCACTCTGTTGGATGTGGTGAAGCTGCAGGCGAAGAGACTGTATGCTGCTTATGATTCTCCTCTGGTGACCGATCAAACAGATCCCGATGCGCCTGATGTCGCTGAAGAGGAGAAGACAAACATCAGCAATAACGATGTTCATGTCACTTTAAACTGCAGGAAACACACTTTTATGAACTCATATGTGCTACTACGGGAATAGTAGCTTCTAGAATTTCATTTCAGACTGTCAGAGAGGGTTCCCCTCAGTGGACAAAAGGATAAAGTGCCCTTAAGGGTGTTTTATTCTCATCGTTGTATGAGCTCTTGAGGTTGTTTTAAGTGCAACTTCTCCTCTTATTTTTCTGCAGGATGAGGCTGTTGAGCAGAGAGTGAAGGCTCTCTGAATATATCTTGTATTCCATTATCCTGTCACATTTATTTACTGTTACACGTCTAATAAGAGGTTCCTGGTTCGAACCTCGGTTGGGGCCTTTCTGTGCAGAGTTTGCATGTTCTCTCTGTGTCTGTGTGGGTTCTCTCTGGGTACTCCAGCTTCCTCCCACAGTCCAAAGACATGCATTTAAGAGGTTAATTGGTGACTCCAAATTGGCCATTGGTATGATTGTGAGTGTGAGCGGTTGTTTGTCTCTATGTGCCCTGTGATGAGCTGGCAGCTTGTCCAGGATGTACCCCGCTTCTTGACCTAAGTCAGCTGGAATAAGCTCCAGCCCCACTGTGACCCTGATAAGGATAAGTTTGTACATACTATGGATGGATGTCTAATAAGAAGCATTGGTGACCCCTAGTGGGGACCAGGGCCCCCAGGTTGGCAAGCACTGCTCTGATTTTGGCTCTAAATAGTTAGAAATATCCAGGATTTCTAACTATTTCATCATAAGCACATCACAACTTTCTGCACATCCATTCTCCACTGTATGCAGCTGGTGCCTTTTTTATTTTTTCTCTCCTCACCCTGGAGCAGCCTGAGTCCGCCACTGGAGTGACATATCTGCAGTGTTATGATGGTAGAGTCATAAAGGCAGGACACATGGATCGTATCACAGAGAAAAAGGGCTATATGATACACAGCGTACAGACATTTCCATAACTTATCTGCTCTTCCGATGCTGCTTTCTGTCCTTTTAGTGTACTTTTACACCAGATGCACCATTTATAATTTGGTTTCACTCACTCTATGCTCATGGTTGAAATGGAATCCAGCGTTGTGTATCCCGCTGCAAGGAAGTTGTTCTTATACTGGCTCATCTTGATCGAGTCGAGCCAGTCGCCGATGGAGATGAAAAGAGGGTAGTCTGGCATGTCCTCTGGGGAGTCAGGGAAACTGACAAACAGAAAGTTAAGCAAAGACAAGTTAGCATGTTAGCAAATGTTCTTCAGTGACCATGCGCAGTGTGACGTAGAGTTTGTGGGCCCTCAAATCTAGCAGTGTGATCCTTTCACACAGCGTCTGCATGAACTGATACTTTACCTCTGCACATCGTTCACCAGAGTGAGCAGACTGCTGGGATTGATGATGAGTTTGTCCAGGAAAGAGAGCACGTTGTTGAAGCGTGGGCGCTGGCTTGACTCCTTCTGCCAGCAGTGCAGCATCAACTGGTGCAGTGTCACGGGGCAGCCCATTGGTGCTGGTAGACGGTAGCCTTCTTCGATTGATAAAATGACCTGAGTGCGACATCGGTTAGTTGTGAACAGATGGTAAATCATTGTTGTGTTCATGTTTTAGGGGTAATGGAGTTTTAATGTGATCCGCAGCTTACATCTTGGTTGGACATCTCCCAGTAGGGCCTCTCGCCATATGACATCACTTCCCACATGACAATACCGTAGCTCCATACATCGCTAGCTGAGGAAAATTTCCCATAAGCAATAGCCTCTGGCGCCGTCCAGCGTATTGGTATCTTTCCTCCCTGTCACAGAAGGCAGAGATGTTCAACATTTCTAACAGATTATGACATCCTGTAGTAACGGTTCGATCAGCACTCACTGTCGCAGTGTAGGCTGCTTCACTGTCGTCCTCAAGGATTCTGGACATGCCAAAATCAGACACCTTACACACCAAGTTCTCATCCACCAAGATGTTGCGGGCGGCTAGGTCTCTGTGAACGTAACCCATCTCTGAAAGGTAGGTCATGCCTACCGAGATGCCGCGCATCATGCCAACCAGCTGGAGGACTGTGAACTGACCGTCACGTGTCTGGTTGGGAGAAAGTGGGAGGAAAAATATGATGCATGGAAGACAACATTTCTTCAGAATACAGGTATATTTAATGTATGTAAAGACGTATTCCTCTCACCCTGAGGAAAGAATCAAGCGCTCCATTTTCCATGTACTCAACCACAATCATCACTGGCCTGCCTGGGGAGAAGGAAAAAAGGTATACTTTGCGTGGCAAAGAGACTAAAGTATGTTGTGAAGAAGGTTGTGAACGGATATGAAGCTTACTCTTGGTGACCACTCCCTCCAGCCGGATGATGTTAGGGTTGTTAAACTGTCCCATGATTGAGGCCTCACGTAAAAAGTCTCGCCTCTGTTGATCCATGTAGCCGCCTTTAAGTGTCTTTATTGCCACGGCAATGTCCATCCTTCCAGGTACACGCAGTCGACCACTACAGACCTCTCCGAATTCACCTGTCAAGTCAACACAACGCAATACATATCATATTATCTCTCATATAAAACTTATTCCAGGATGTGTTAAATTTACAATTAGGCATAAATGCATGTTTTTGCTTCCAAGAAAGAAGCATTAGACATTATAATCAGTGTATACATAAGCAGTCAGACAGTCAGAAAGCTTAAGGTTCAAATAAAAAAGAAATGCGGCACTTTGCAGTTGCATTGTTGTTTCAAGTGTCTGCAAGTACACTCTACACACAGCCTCCACTAGATGGTGCCTATGCTACAAAGACAAGACCAACGGGAGGCACCTTAGAAAATTACTCATGGGTTAAACAGCAGAGACAATCTGTTCCATTTAATGAACCATCAAACATCATTATTCATAGTCAGCAACGCTGGCTTTGCTCCTCTAAGGTACAATACAATAAATTACTTTAAAATCAGCTTGCTAAGAGTGGATATAAAAACTTTATGAGGTTTAATATTTCTTGTAAAATGAAAATGTTCAATCAAAGGTGCCGGATAGCCATCACAGGGACATTTTGTTTACAATATGCTTGTGTAATCCTAAATGTGAATTTAGGATATACCCAGACTAAGAATAAATAACCTATTCTACGTCATATATTATTAAAATGGCATGTAATTCTCTTGCACACAGGTGACACACGTGTGTCAGGTGTGGTCCCTGCCATAAATAAAGAACACCCACGTGCAGTATTACTTCATACTGGCATACATCTGTGTGCAGTACAGTATCTACATGTATCTACATGCATCTATTTTTACCTGCTCCGATCACCCTCTCGATGCATATGTATGAGGGCTCTATCTCTTTGGCGAATTCCTCCACAGCCTGAGTGGGGTCTTCATATGTGTCTGGATCCACATACGTCTTTATCCCAGAAAATGGGACTGGAAGAGGAGAAGCACAACATACAGCATGCCATATTACAATATTTTCCATATTATTTCTGAACATGGAACTTCTGACGGTGCCTGTGCAGTCACATTGCAGCAATATATTCAGGACACGATGAAGGCAATAGGGTGAATTCATAAAGAGACACTGACAAAGACATTGATGCACATGTAGATTGTCTCACAGTATTGTGGAAATATAAGTACTGGTATGTAAAAAAAACACATACATGAATCAAACTGGATTCATTGTGCATACCTCTGTGAACACATGGGCATAAGAACGTGAACACCTGTGCAACATGATGTGATCATTGTTGCTCTAAAACTTGAACTTGAATTTTGAATCAGTTCCCTCACCAGATTTGACTTTTCTTAAATGGTTTAATTTATGTAGACAATAAGGTTTCCATTTGACTGCAACATGCATGAACAACATCCGAAAGCTTCGGCTGCATGAAGACATCATCTTTGGACTACAGCACTGCAGTAACTTCTGATATATTGAAGCATAAATTGTTCAATGTTTGTTGTGACTGCGCCAGAGAAGTTATAACTACGTGAGGCCATAATGAATGCTGTATTTGTATTACTACTGTAAGGTTTGTCTGTTATTTCGTCAAGGGTAAAAAAATAAAGAGCTCAGAAAATGCCCCAGAGCAGCATATAAAGACATTGCAGGCAGCCAGTCTTCGGCATTCCCCTCACTGGCTGAGGCTGGGGACGCTGCAGCAGTGAGCACTGTGCACGATGACTGGCACAAATGATAACTTGAAGCCGCCCCTGGTACACCTCGAGCAGATGAGCTGGGGACTAAATGTACTTTATAGCTGTGTCAGCTCATATTGTGGAGGGTTGAAGGCTTTGTCTGAGATAGATTCCAGTTTTGGAGTCTACACTCTACCTCCGTCTCCAGGGTGTCTAAGCACAGCTCTATAATAGAACAAACCTTTTCTACCAGTTTGTTGAGCCTGCTGGCATCCCCTGACTGGGTGATGCCTCCACAGTGCACAACAGCAAAGAACAAACAACAAGAAAAGACTGTTGGCAAGGATTAGAACTATTCAAATAAATGTTTTTTTTTTGAAGAAAAAGCTCATATATGCACATTTGTATCTGCACGACTTTGTCATCTTTGTCACAAGGCTCTGATGACATGCAAATTTAGACTATTAAAAGTGTAACTAAATCACTCTGCGGCAAAAACTCTGTCTAACTTTGTGTTCACTGGAGGAGAAGAAACAGAAGACAGCATGAAGACACGCAGTCGCAGTGCACACATACAGACACAATGTGTGTTTGTGGGAGTATTGACATGTCAGCGTGTTACAATATTTTTATTCACAGTCCTTCATCTTCTTCTCGGATCAATCACTAATCCCCAAATCGAGCCTGCAGATGGTACATCGAGTAGATTTGTCTCAGGAGCCAAATCTTCTGCCTCTGCAGGTCTCGACAAGAGCTCTCACTGAACTGTCGTAGTGAATTACAGGACACCGTTTTGTTTCTCAAGAATGATACGTCTCCCCCCGCGGGGCAATCAATATCCCTGTTTTTATCTGTAATTGTAGCACCGTACTTGGGTCAATTCTGTAATTCTTAAAACGGAACAGCGGTTACCCAAGCATTGTCACAATCCAATAATGGCTGCATGAGACGGTGTTAGCGGTGGATGCCTGAAAAGAATGAAAGATTTAGGACTGAGGGAGAGCCCATCTGTGAGATGTACACTCAATAGTGTGCAGACGGAGAAAGATTTGTAAGAGACAGTTTTTTGTGTAGTTACAAAAAGTTCTGCGTTTCTGAATTGCTGTGCCAAGAACTTAGTTTGATCAACACAGTGGTGTGTGTTTCTGTGTGTGCTTAAAATATTGAAAGAACATGGAGGAAAAACTCTTCACTGATCACAATTTAATCTTTTGTTATCTGGACTAAAGACTGACTGATGCGTTTTTTGTTTTTTTTTGGATTTTCAAGTAGATGAAGCACAAAGCACGTGAAGCCTTTTGAGCTACACACTAGTTTCAGTTTTATTTGTCATATGTAGACTAAGACAGGGTCAACGGTACAATGAAATGTGTGGGACGAGAAAATCAGGTCAGAGCGCAGGTTGCAATAACAGCGCTACATAGCGACATAAAAAATCAAAAATCTGCTAAATAAAATCCAATGAAATAAAATTTTAAGCAAAAACAAAAAACTGTATAAATGAAATAAAACAAAATAAAATATGTATAAATGTACTATATATATATGTAATGTACTACGCACTGTATAAATGAGAAAGAATATGCAAATGTCACAAGTGTATAGAGAAGTATTGCATGAAGCCTATTGGTGCTACAGCAGCAGTCACTAGCTTAACCTTGTGCTCTCACCTTGTCAAACACAAGAAGCCACAAACCTTCAATTATCTCCAACCAATCAACTGAATAAGCAGCCTGTTGAAAAATGCATGTGTAACAGTGTGTATAACCTGTGCTTGCAATCAGACGCAACAACAGAAAAATACACCCACACGCACAGTAAAAAACATCACGCAGTGTACCGTGTCCACTGTGGAAGCGAGTCCTCCTCTTCTCCTCCGATTTCATCCTGGCTTTAATGTACCCCTGACACCTGTACAGGTGAACAAGTTTGCCAAAGAATAAGACCATCAGTGCACAAAACACCTCCTGTACATTCACTCTTTTTCCTCACCTTCTCGTCTCCCTCGGCATGAAAACGTCTCTTTGTTATTGTGCTCAAAAACAGGGTGAATTAGCAGGAAACAAGACACTTAACAGATTTACTGCCCATGTGGCAACATGCAGAAAATCGCACTGTTTATTCTGACATCAGAAACTGCATAAAAACGGTTTTAAACATGCTTTTGCCTGTGATTCCACATCATAAATCTTTTGGTTTGCATAGACGTCCCTGATGAAAAAAACCCAGCCGTTTTCTTCTTTCTATCTTCTATAAGACATTCTTTAGGAGCAATTTTTGTTCTTTCTCCTTTCTCCTTTTTTATTTTCTTCCATTTCCCCCACATTTCTCCTATTCACACTCGCACAAATTCAAGGCTTTCAACGCTCAGTCTCCATAGTGAGAAAGAGTCGGGACAAAAGTAGCCATCAAACACAAGTATTCTACAAAAAGAACAATTTGCGTCCTCCATGTGAAAACCACACTGAATGGTTGCACTATGAAAATGTCTGGGATGTCATGGGATTAAAATGTGTTAATACTTTACAACTTTTGACTTTAAATGTGTCATCTATTTATATAAAAAATAGTCTATAAGACGGTTTAAAGAAAACAACTATTGATATTTCAAAGAGAAATTAGAGATGACGCATGTTGTAAAGTTTTATTCTCTCTGGCTCAGGAGCCGATCTCTGACAGGATAGCTGTGATGTGAGCTCGGCTATACAGTAATGCTGCCAAGTATATTACAGGTGAGAGGATAGGGGTGTGTAAACTGTAGATATTATTATATTATATTTATGATTATTAGATGTTATATTCAGACATTGAAATACAGCAGAATACAGAAATAGCAGGAGTGGATATCTGAGATTTTCTCAAAACATTGAGAACTGCCATAAAATAATACATGTAAGTCAAAATATGGACTAAATACACATGTTCAAGACATACTGTATCTTTGGAAACTTCATATCTTACTGGATGTCTTGAAAGAACAAGTACAAGTGATTTGTACAAGATGTCCACCGCTCTCCACAGAGGAAAAAAACCTCATTTAAAAATTAGAGTGACTAAGTCTGAATACATTTGGAGTTATTTTTGTCAGTTCAGCGTAGCCACAAATTGAGCAGAACACACTTACAAAGCAAGTCCCTGGTATAAAGCGAGACGCTAGTTATGCTAATGGTCAGACCTCACAACTGTGAAGCACCTAATCATGGACAAGGCGGTGCTGATCACGTTTAAACAATTTAAGTCAAGCTTGCTTTACAGTAAAATGTACCAGAGGTTTGGGATAGGAATATAAAAATGTTCCTGCAGGAGGCCTGGTGTCCACCATTTTGTTGTCGTGGAACGTTCTGAATCTAGTGCTTTGTTTGAAGTGAGAAAAATCGCTCCCATTCCGCGTTCAGATGTTTCACGCACATGAATTTTGCAAATTGTATTTTCAAAGATTAACACTTCAGCTCGTATCACAATTAGGCAAAAATCCAGACAAAGCATCGACCGAATCTGGGCCATTTTTCATTGTTTATTAATAAGTGCCACTAATGGTAAAAACCTGTGAACCCAGAAGCAGACTGAAGATAACAGTCTGAGATAACCTGTGGAAGTTAATGGAATGGAGCAAACTGCTGGTACATGCATTACATGCTGAGTAATTAGGCAGAAAATTGGTTCAGCCATTTGGAAAATAAGAGTGTCTGCTTGGTGGCAAAAGAGAGTCCATTAACAGACTTCTGGTTGTAGCGTCACTCTGGAGATTATGAGGAGGGAATCAAAAAGGTGTGTATGTGTGTGTGTGTGTGTGTGTGTGTCTTAAGAGAGCACTGGAGAGAAATGAGGGGGTGTCTTACCGGCCAGTGATGAGGAGGAAAAGGGTAAGGATGACCAGCAGGGAAAAGCCTCCTACAGACGCTGTGACGACCACCAGAACTTGACCCTGATCAGCGATATCAGGATCTGAGGAAATTGAGAAAGCAGAGAGCAAGAGAGACCGATCAGTACCAGTTAATATTAACTCTCTCCCAGAGCTCAGACCAGAGACACTACTTGGTGATACGAAGCTGTCAATACTTACTGCACTCAGAAAATACACTGGAAATGATATTCAGTGCTAAATTAAATCTTTTTTTTTCATAATTATCAAACGCAATTTGCACTTTCAGTGAGCAGAAAGTTAGATTCTGCTCAGTTTTCTTCAGCCTTTCCTTCATAGTATATGAACAACATCAGATTTTAAACTGCACTTTTCTCTGCAGCAGCAGTCCTATAAAACATGTTTTCACATCAGAAAGGCTTCTTTAAAAGAACAGTTGAGACTCCTCTTGGCGACTTAGTGACTAATTGCTTTTTGATAAAACATGACAAGGCATTAGCAAAGTTTACAAAATCATTTATCTTCTTGATTTTGTGCATTTTTGTGCATCAGTGTCTGGCAAGTGCTACATTATCTTTAGCCATGTGCTATTTAATCCTAATGAAAACTGATGGGCTGCAGGAGACAGAGGCCAGAAATATTTACTGCAGTGCAGTGGCCCTGAAACGAATCTGTGCATGTGTTTGATTCACATGACGTCTGTTGAATTTAATACATTTATTCTGTGACACATTTATCTCGGTGAGCCTTTAGACATTTAACTGGATGTCTCAAGGCATTTTTAACAGCCTTGTACTTCTTCAACTGTTGCTGTCTAGTCTAGTCCTCAGAAAATATGAGTCTCTAAGTAGTACAATTATGACAGATGTTAAGATAAAGTAGCATGGGTTGACCCGGTTCAAGACCCACAGCTAATTTGATGGGTGCTCCTGATCAACACTCCTCTTCCTAATATTTCCAATTTGGAGCCATTTCAGTGTCCACTTTCTATCTTCCTTGTAACTAATCATTAAGTATATGTGTGCTTTGTGCATGAATGTCACTGTGTAGCCAGCTGATAAGAACATTTCAGATCATTAGCGTTAGATCATAAGTACCATTAGCGTTACAGGTACCATGCTTTGAGAGCCAGTGATCTAAATCAGTGAGTCGTGTGTCACATGAAGCTATATGAGTGTGTGTGTGTGTGTGTGTGTGTGTGTTGTCTGGGGTTTTTTGAGGAGTGAGACAAATGGCACACTCATAGAATCACAATCTAAGTATATAAATGGGCTCACGTCAGCTGCATGGCTATATGAGGGTATGAGAATGTGAAGGTGGTCATCTACATATTCATCACCTGAAGTGTGTTCTCGTAGGAGGCTGTGCATTTCTGCATATTTCCGGATTAGGATCAGCAGAGCGTTATGTGTGCATCAGGAACTTCCAGAGCTTATAAACTTTTAAGTAAATTGCTCATGCCTGAAGAAGCACTGATGAGTTCCACTGATCCATAACAAAGAATGACCATAAAATGTCTCTGGGGATTTTATAGAGTTCTTGATCAATACGGATGACTTCACGTCTCCCTTCTGCTCGCATTGTTTAAAAAGAAACATCCACTTACATTTGAACACAAATCCAGCTGAAAGAATGACTGAACATCTGTACCACAACCGGTATAAACACAAACACAGGCGCAATTCCCTCACGCTCACTGCTCCACACCCGTACCCTCAGCTGCAGTAGCAAACACAAAGTTGGGGCTGTAAGCTGTGTAGCCGGCAGTGGTGCGAGCGCGCACGTGGAAGACGTATACAGTCGAGGGTCTGAGTCCCGTTACCACCACGCTGGGGGTTTTGGTCCGCGTTGATGAGTAGCTCAGCTGCTCTTGTTCCTAGGAAAGCAGAAGCAGATTGCCAGAAATGAGAAACAAAAGCAGACAGAGTTATTTTTGCATAAACCCATTTTCACAGCAATGTTTGAAACAAAACAATGTTTTTTTGCTATACTATCAGAGCAGCTGGGGAACAAAGCGTAGACAGCAATGCATTATAGGTGGTTCTGCACTTACATTTGGGTGTCTGTACAATAACGCTCGCTCTGTGAGCTGTGATTGTTCTCTGTCTATGTAATCACTCGTGGTGCATTTATGTGCTAAAATAACCGAAGTAAAAACTATTGTTTCCGAAGCAACGAGAAACTGGTGTATAAACAAATATAAAAACATGGTTTTATTTAGCTTGATAAAACTTTACCTTCTCGTAGTATTTAACTTCATAATCCACTATATCTGAAGGCGGCTGTTCCACTTGTGACCAGGAGAGGGCGATGCTGTTTTGAGTGGCCCAGTCTTTCCTGACAACACCCACCAGAGCAGGACCTACATAGGCAGTGGAGGAGTACAGGGACATGAGTCAGCGGTGACTGGGAACCTGTGAGGAGTAGGCCGTCTGGAGGTTTTGAAAAATGATGCACGTGGGAAAGTTCAGATAAACAAAAAAACAAAATGTCAAATCACGGGCAAATATATCCACACTCATGATACTTGTAGATTTAAAAAAAAGGTGATCTTATTTGACTTTTAATATTATAAGAAAGAAGAAAAATGACAAGTTTGCAGCAGGACTGAGCGGCTCAGAGTCCCCTGTCTGACAGTCCCGAGTAATGAGTGACTCCAGCCACTTACCGCTCGAGCCACTGCAGTGAACTCCAGAGTGAATTCACTGAGTTCAGAGACACGACTGCAAAACACATTTCAAAAGTGTCTTCAGCCATCACAAGAAAAAGATGTCAGCTTTGAACAAAAAGTTTCAGAACTACAAACTGGAAACTGGAAAAGAAAAAAAAAAAGCAACAACTTGAAATAGAGTCGGAGGAAAGTGCACGGCGTATACATAGCATCTGCCCTCTCCAGCTTAGAGTAGACTATCTCAAGTAAAACAACTTTTGAGAAATGTAACAACCTTGGTGGCAGTTTGGAAGAGAAATTGTTTCAGTAGCATAGGAATACCCAAAAGGGAAAGGAGGGCCAAGAAAGAACCATTTTACTGTCCAGATGATGTGCAGCCGGAGAAAAAATATTTTTGTTAACCAAACCACTAGACCCACAGCAACTGTTTATCATGTTTGTCATTATTGCTGAATTTGGGGGAATATTTTACACAAGGCTGCTGAGGAGACACAAAATCACCTAGCGGAGATTCAAATATTTACCATCAATTATTCATTAAGCCTTCGCTTGAACAGAATATGACTTGGCAAACTAATAGATCCAGTCCCTCTGTTGTCGAGCGTGCTGTTTGGGAGTTCATTGTCGGAATACAAATTCAAGAGCAGGTTTATGTCTAAAAACTGTCCTCGTGCTCAGAGAAGCAGATAACCTACTACACAGAGAAGGCCACAGACTGGATTGGGTACTTGAGAAAGGTGATGTGTCACCGTTTGAAGTCTTGACATGCTGTCAAGAAGGCGAGATTTTTCTGACTGCAGCTCGGCCCGGACACGGCGCTTCACAGTCCAGCAGCTCGACCGTTTCAACTCGCATTAAAACAAACAAAAGAAAAAAAGAAAAAGGGCACAGGAAGCAGGAGTTTGATGCTGACTCCTGCAAAAATGCACACCCGAGGTGACAAATATGTAAATTTAAGGTGTGTCCAACCATTATATATGATGCACCGATTCAGACTCTAGTCTGTTTGAACATGCATTTCTTCATGAACCTTAACTCTGTGACACAGAGCAGCAAATCCTCATCAAAGTGTTTGAATAACTGAAGCAATTAAATCAAATCAAAGCTTCACACTTCTTACAGGATTATTAAACACAGCATGAGTGTGCCGATCATTAAAATTTCCACACACACACCCCAAACACCCCAAATACAGCCGTGCACACAGAAAGGATCTCAATCCTTCGTCTGTGCTGCCTATTAAACAGTTTTCAGAGCCAGGTATCACACATCTGCCATGTCTGCCATGTTATTCCAGGTAACATGTGCCCTCACTATCCTGGTGGCAGGTGGTGTCTAAGCTGCAGAGCGCCTGGAAATGTTGTGGGAATACCTCAAGCCTCTGAATCTGGCAGCCTGCTGCAGTTATTAATGGCAAACAGCAGACAGACAAACAAAAACATACAGCATGTATTGACAGAACACTACGGTGCAAAAAGTGCATAGGTGAGGCAAGGACAAACTCTGCTCGCTTGTTTTGCAACATCATCTGTGCCTGGATTACTGCCATTATGGCAAAGTGCACAATATTAAACACCACTTCCTATAAAGAAATCTTTCAGCGAGGTGAAATAGACGACAGGTAGCTGAAACCATTTCAGATTCTGATCTGATTGATGTCAATGCAAGGTGTACACTGTTATCCTGAACAAAAGCAAATGAAAAAGTGCCAAGTCAGGCTAAAAGGTGGCTATATGTTATTTTCACTTAACCTGCAGATGATTTCCTTCATTTAAATTGATACATTATTGGTGTAGAGCAGGGGTCGGCAACCTATGGCTCGCGAGCCAGATGTGGCTCTTTTGATGTGGCTCGCAGAGGGGTGAAAGTAAGCCGGTCGATCGCCAGACGTGATCAAGACGATCGCAGAGGCGCCCACCGCCGCAGCCGGCAGTATGGTGGGCCATCCACCCCGCTCCCGTGCGCCAGTATATTGGGCTGTCCACCGCGCCCGCCGCCGCACCAACGTGGAAATGGAAATACATTTTAAAATATGTGGCTTTCGCGGCTCTCTCAGCCAAAAGGGTTGCCTGGGGTAAGGTAATAATACTGTATATAAAATATTTGGTAATTTATTATGGAATATGCCATTTTGGTATAATTTGTGATGATAGGACTACATTGAACACTTTTGTTATTTTTTGAGTAAGAAGGAGGAAGAAACAGAACTGTCAACACACAAAACATACATACACACACACGCGCGCGCACGCACACATGCACACACACGCAATTTTTGGAATGTTTTGATTTGAAATTGTTTTTGTTGTTGTTTTTCGTCCTTTGATGTCCACGGAACTCGATGATGTCACAGTCACATGATCATTTTTATATTGTAAATAGAGCTCAGTCTCCATCTGTTTGCGTTCGAGAGAGAGAGTGTTTACTCGTGAGTTATTCTGTATTTGGAAACATATGACTGGAAAAATGTCTTCTTCAACTTCACTTTCAGATAATTCAAATGAAAACAACAACTATACACCAGGCACACCCTACGAAGTCCAAAAGCATGACGTGCTGTACAGCAGCACCACATGCTATCAGGTTATAGACTTCAGTGGTGAGGGATCTTTCGGCAAAGTCGCCAGATGTGTGAATTTAACAACAGGCACTAAAGTGGCGGTCAAGATCCACAAAGAGAAAGGAGATGTCTCAAAGGTCATTCGAAAAGAGAGAAAGATGCTCAAAGCGATCAGAACTCTGGATGCCGACAAAAACAACATTGTGAATTTCATTGAAGGTTTCAGATTCAACAACCTCTCCTGTCTGGCCTTTGAGATGCTGGAACAGGAGCCTCTGGGACCTGCTGGAAGAAAGAAGGTGGATTCCCTTAAATCTAAATGAAATTCGTCCCATCATCCAGCAGCTCATGGTTGCCTTTGATGCGTTAAAGAGTCGTGGCATCCTCCATACTGATTTAAAACCCGACAATGTAATGTTGGTAAACCACCAGGACCAGCCATTCAAGATTAAACTCATCGACTTTGGTCTGGCCAGACAGGTGAGCAAAGTGTGCATCGGAACAATGATGCAGCCCTCTTCATTCCGGGCTCCAGAGGTGACCTTAGGTTTCCCTCTCACAGAGGCGGTTGATATGTGGGGAGTGGGATGCATCATGGGTTTCCTATATTTTGGTAGGGAGCTTTTCCCCAGAGACTGCTCATATAACTTGATCAGGTCTATAGTACACCTGCTTGGTCAGCCTGATGACGACTTATTAAGTGCCGGACTATACTCCTGGTCGTATTTCAACCTGAATGATGACCCTTACAATCCAGGGTTTATCCTCAGGTCACCAGATGAGTTCACGGAAGTGACAGGCATCAAACCCCAGTTAACGCTCACATTCTTTGACTTCGTTGAGAATTTGGAGGATGCTGTATGGACATACCCAACACAAAAAAGCGATATCGAGTTTGACGATAGGAATGCATTCCTAAGCCTCCTCATGTCAACTCTTGACCTAGATCCTCAAAGGAGACTGACTCCCAGGGACTCTTTAAATAACCCATTTCTGTCAATGTTTCACCTGAAAAACAAGATGGACACGAGTCCATATCTGGATGAGGCACTTCGGTGCATGGCTTTTTTGCCCTTGAATCATCTGGAATCAAAACCAAAGTCAGATGAAAAGAATGACAAGTCAGACCCTCAAGCCATCGAGGCTGACTCCATGGCAAGTCTTCATTTTGATGAAGCTTGTCCGGAAAAAAGAACATCTACTCCGTTTTTCTCTAGAGAGGACTTCCTCCAAGTAAACCACGAGGAGCTGCAAGTGGCCGACATCATCAGTGAGGAGAAGTTCCCCAATGAGCTCCAGGTGGAGAAGAACAAAAACAACCTTCTTCAAGAGGAACTTGAACGAATCTGCATTTCATACCAGCTGCTTATTTCAAGGTATGAAGATGATGTTCTCAAAAACAGAGAGCAGACTGATGCCCTTCGGCATGATCTCAACAACGAGATCTTGCAGAAGAGACAACTGCAATCTCAACTTGATGAAGCCACTGCTGCACTCGAGGAGGAGAGACAGAACCTAGAGAGGGAAGTCGAGCAGAAGAAACTCCTGCGAACAGCCTATGAGGAGCTGCAAGAGAAACACAAAGTGGACCAGGCGAAGAATAACACTCTCCAGCAAGAGGTCGACAGCCTTCAGCATGAGATCCACAACCTGAGGGCAGAGAAGGAAGCCCTCCGTCAAAAGATGGTGGAAGAGATGACTATCCTGCAGCAAAATGCCTTTTTTAAGGAGAAGATTTTTGTTAGAGAGCTGGACGAGCTGAAAGCTCAGCTCAGTATTCAGATCTCACTCAACGTGAAGCTCTCCACTGAGCTCCACGCTGAGAGAGAGGCTCCCCAAAAAATCACCAGCCATGATGACAACTGTGCGGATGAGCCCAGTCAGCAGCAGGTATCTATCCATAATACAGAGCCTCTTGATACACCAAAAGAGGCTGAAGTTTCAGAAGAAATGCCATGCGAACAGCAGGAGACCATCGGCCCTGCACTGACCCTCGAACCCCAGCAAGGTGCTGAGGGAACTCTTCCACAGACAGAAGCACAACCACCTTCTGTGTGGAAGAGAGTCCGTCACTTTCTGGGGTTGAGGAAACCAAAGAGGTGGAAGAGGAGGAGGGAGGAGGAGTAGAATAAGATTTGTGGGTTTTCTCCAGGTGCTCTGGTTTCCCCCACACGTCCAAAGACGTGTGAAAAAAATGTGAAAAAAAAGTCACTGAAGAGAAGCAGTGCGAGCAGCGAGACCATCAGTCCTGCAACCAAAGAGGTGGAAGAAGAAGGAGAACTAAATAACATCAAGTTTTGTGGGTTTTTCTCCAGGTGCTCTGGTTTCCCCCACACGTCCAAAGACGTGTGAAAAAAATGCCACTGAAGAGAAGCAGTGCGAGCAGCGAGACCATCAGTCCTGCAACCAAAGAGGTGGAAGAAGAAGGAGAACTGAATGACATCAAGTTTTGTGGGTTTTTCTCCAGGTGCTCTGGTTTCCCCTAAAAAAAACAAAAAAAAAAAAAAACAAAAACAAAAAAAAAACAAAAAACAAAGTTCAGATGTTGTTATATTTGTTATATTTTGTAAGTTTTTGTAGTTTAATCTCAATTTAGGATGACATTACAGAAATATGTCTCCTAAAATGATTTCTGGATTTGAATCAAATATTTAATTATTTCTGTAATGAATTGTTTAGGCCATATAATCATTTTGGTCCTTCACAGTCATCATGGAAGGGTTTTTTAAAGCTACATTACAATCAGTTCATTAGCAAAAAAAATAAAAAAAGATTACAACATGAAATTATGACATAGAAAGCCTCAGAGTTTTACATATGGAACCTTCAAATATATAGCTCTGGTATTTTGAAGTGGGGATGTATGAGCTAGTTCTAGCTATGGTAGAGATGTAGAGCTATGCACTGCTGTGGACAGGGTCAGTAGGAAAATATATTTTGTCACACAACAATCAATATCTGTAAGTGTACACCATATTAAGAATATTTTCAATGCTTAGCCTTGCTGTCAGACAACCTTTTAATTTGGTGCTAACTTTAGAACTTCCAACAGCTGTCTGATGGCAAAGCAAATATTACAAGCAATCATTTGACATTGAGGGATCACAGAGCACATGGTAAAGACAGTTCACCCAGTAAAATAACATGACATGTTTGGTCATTCAATAATTAAGTCATAAAATGAATTTAACACTGGGCTAAGGGCCTTCAAAAGACAATAATGTTAAAACCAGATGATCCGCCATCATCTGGCCAAATAAACAAAGAACTGAGGAGGAGGAGAATTCCAATATTTATATCATGGTGTTTAATAAGGCAGACTCTGCTAGGATTGTCAGATTCTGTACGGCTGGAAGTGAACATGAGGTGAAGATTTGTACCAACTTCAGGCAAGCTTAAACTGTTCAATAAAATTTATTCTGTGATCTGACTTCAGAAAGGCAGAAATGCTTTTTAGATTTGTTCCACTAACCAGAAGGTCACTTTAAGCAACAATCAACATCTACGTAAATGGCTACCCACCCTACAATTTCTCTGCAGCATTAACATAAACCAGGGGTCGGCAACCTATGGCTCGCGAGCCAGATGTGGCTCTTTTGATGACTGCATGTGGCTCGCAGAGGGGTGAAAGTAAGCCGGTATGGTCCGGTACTGCGCACCACTAAAACAGGGGTGCCCAATACGTCGATCGCCAGACGTGATCAAGTCGATCGCAGAGGCGCCCACCTTCGCAGCCGGCAGTATGGTGGGCCAACCACCCCGCTCCCGTGCCCCCCCCCCCCCGGTACACTTCCAGTATAAAAAAATATTATATGGCTCTCGTGGAAATACATTTTAAAATATGTGGCTTTCGCGGCTCTCTCAGCCAAAAAGGTTGCCGACCCCTGGTGTAGAAGATGTGAGAAACTCCTACAACAAAAGTCAACGTCTTCGAAATCCAAACACATTAAACTTTTTGTCTCATTAAAAACAAAGAAGCAGGAACAAGCTGTAATATTTGCCTTTTTTTTGTTTGTTTGTTTGAAAAATTACATCTAAAATAATAGATTTTCATAATAATTGCTGATTAATTTTCTGCCTCTCAAGTAATCCTTATCGTCTTGATTATTTCAGCTTTAGTTCACCGTACTGAAACATCTGTAGTTGTTCATCCAAGATGAAAATGCATGCAGGTGAAGGCACACACAAAACCCGAGGCAAACATCGACTAATCTGTAGAGGAGCAGCTACAAAATACAGATTAGTCCACGTAAGACCAGCAGAGGTGTCGAAATCAGGCCTGAAGTTTGTCATTTGTAATCAAAGATCACTCTACAATGGCCAAAGGTGTGTTTGTCTGAACCATAGAAGTGCTCCGTGTGTGATTAGACACAACATTTAAATAAATAAGAACAATAATGAGTACACGTTTCCTGCATTTTAAATCAATATGTTAAAACATATCCACGTTGCCCATAAATGTTATGTTCAGCTGAGCAATGATGATGTTTTTCCACCTGCCACAGTGTAACCAGGCAGATAAATATGCATAACCCACTTAGGGGATAGGAATGGTTGCTAGAATCACATTACTAGAGGGGATTTCTGTCTGCAGCATACAGTAGAATGTTATGTGTCTATCACCATGCATGTGTGTGTGTGTGTGAGTGTGTTTGTGGATATTTTTACTAAGTGAGAAAACTCTTTAAAAACCCTCTAAAGTCTTATGCAAGGGGCTATTTTTGGTTCAGGATGAATCAATCCACCGGTTAGAAAGCTACTGTATTGTATGCGTGCATCAAAGAAAACTCTTAGGGTCATTATAGTTTAATCACAATTTACACATCAGAGGATAACGGATATTCTAGTTTTTCGTAACATGTAAAAAAAATAGGCTAACTGCTGCTCAACTACAGATGCCCGAACATATAAAGAGAGGACAGAGGGGGGAAGAAGAGAGAAAGAGTGAACAGGGAGAGCTGGAAAGAAATCCCACGAGATTGCATCTCCCTAGCATCTGAGCATATAAATAGAAGTCAGCCTTATTCCCAGAGCAAGGGAGATGAGAACAGAAGAGAATCCACAGGAGGAAAGGGGGGAAAAGAGCAAAGTAAATGAGAGAAAATCTCCTGAATCAGGACACCACAGAACAGTGGGAAACATTCACACGCATGTGAGAACTTCACATGACTAAATAAATATTTATGATGATAAAGACACAAGAGTCAAAAAACATTTAAAGTTTAACTGGAATTTGTAAAAATAAATAAATAAATAGTCAACAGACAGTAATTTCCAATGTGAGGTTCAAACTCGATGTTCAGACTTGAGGTTATATACATAAACCTCCAACAGAACCTTCCTACCTGAATACTTTCTCATATAAACTCCATAATACAGACATCCATCTGATTGTCAGACTCATGCTCACCTACTGGTAAGAGTTGAGCAAGGGGTGGTGCCTGGGTAGAGCATGCAAGAGAAGTAGTGTTCTCGTATTTGGACGGTGGTAGACTAAATCTGTTTGAGGGGCACTGACTAAAAAGGGCAGCAGCAGTATGTGGTGAGGCCCCAGTGCAGCAAGCTGTGATGCATTTATGGTGAAACAATTCCAAACCCTGCGTAAGACCCTGGATTAAAATTGTTTACTGTTTCTTTGTAATAAAACACACAAGGGAGCTACTACGTATTTAGCTGGAAAGGCACCCTAGAGTGCATTAATCATGCTTTATCTCCCATAGGGGCATCCAAGAGGGCACTTTTGTGGTGTTCTTTTGGAACAAATCTTTTTGACTAATCCATAATACCAACAAAATACTGCAAAGCAACCTACAGGCAAGCAGAAAAGAGTACATAGCAGCTGTTCTATTCACACGTGCTTGGACATCTGACATCGCATACATTTTGGACTAGCTGTTTAACGTCTGCACCAACGGATTCGGACATTCGCATTCTTACAGCTTCCTCTGGGTATAACAGCCACTGCTCGTCTGGGAAGATTTTCCACAACATTTTGGAGAGTGTCCGTGGGAATTTGTGTATATTCAGGCAAAAGAGCATTTGGCATTCTCAGCTCTCCCAAAGGTTCTTCAGCACGGTTGAGGTCACAGCTCTGTATTGGCCAATGAAGTTCTTCCGCACAAAACTGGTGCTTGCGTTGCACACAGGTGCACAGTCATGCTGGATCAGTTAAGGAACTCCTACAAAGTTGGAAGCACACAATTGGCTAAAATGTCTTGTGGCATTAAGAGAAACAGCCCCAGACCATGAGTCCTACTCCACCAAACTTCACTGTAGGCACTACGCATGTTCTCCTGGCATCCGTCAAACCCCAGTTCCATCCACCATACTGCCAGATGCATGAGTCATCACACCAAAGAACATGTTAGCACTACTCCAGAGTCCCGTTGCGATGTGTTTTACACCACAAAGCCGATGTTCATGGTGAACTGAAAGTTGTGTCCAGCTGCTTGGCCACTGAAACCCATTTCATGAAGCTCCCGACGCACAGTTTGTGTGATGGCTTTGCTTCCAGAGGCAGTATGGAACCCTGTACTGAGTGACGCAACAGAACATAGGCGATC
Source organism: Nibea albiflora (assembly GCA_014281875.1). Classification (NCBI taxonomy): domain Eukaryota; kingdom Metazoa; phylum Chordata; class Actinopteri; family Sciaenidae; genus Nibea; species Nibea albiflora. The sequence goes on along the minus strand of CM024795.1, from coordinate 25,854,476 downwards.
TTTACGTGTTTCAGCACTCGTTGGCCCCAATCTGTCAGTTTGCGTGGTCGATCACTTTGTGGCTGAGCTGTTTTTGGCTCCAAGGTGCTTCCACTTCACAATAATAGCACTTCGAGTTAACCCGAGCAGAAGCCGCTGACTTGGCAGGTGGCATTCTATGACAGTGCCACATTTACACATTTTCACTGAGCTCTTTACGACCCATTCGAAATGTTTGAATGTAGAAATCTTGTGGCTATGTGCTGGCTTTGATGCACCTGTTGACAGGGGGTATGGCTGAAACACCTAAAACTTAATGATTAGTTGGAACATTGACTGACCTTTGACCATATGGTGCAACCATAAGTATACTGTATGACTACACATAGACCAGTAGGATCCTGAATGACACACTTATAAATAAATGTATTACTATTATTATTTTATTAATATTATCCTAAATATTTCTTATTTAGTTACATAAAAATAATTTGTACTCACTTATTTACTAAAATCACTTCCATTAATAACCAGTATTATTTATTAATTTTTTTTGGGGGGGTTTACAAAAATTGATTTCACTATATGATTCTATGTGACAGGTAAACTGAATTGGTTCATTACATAACAAAATACTACAGCATAAATTATTTTAATATTTGTTCTTTCAATCAATCTGCTGGTAGGCAAAAACAAATGTGAGCGATTACAAAACCAGGCTGAATTCTTTGCTCGTGCACATTTTGCATTTGTGTGAGAGTAAATAACGAGCTGTACATCAGGGTTTGTAATCTCAGAACATTGCAGTACGACGCACAAAAAGGTACAGCCACTGGTGCGGTAATGTCAGACTGGAGGGAAGCAGAGAGCGGCCGTGCTTGCACTCGTTTCTTTGATCGTCCTAGGGATCACGACTTCATTATCTTTAGATAACAAAGTGTGTTTTCTCAGGATAACAAGGTGATCTAGTATGATGAGGAATGTAGTAGAGCAGTAGAAAGACAATGAGCACAACTCAGCAGGGATTTAACCATTTAAACAAGCAGCTATTCCATTTCGATTATTTCAGTCGTGACTCAACGCATCATTGACTCTCACATTTTACAGCTAATTTGATTCGATTATATATGTAATTCACTTAATTTTGATTCTACCAGCCTCCACAGATATAAAAACTAATCTGACACATGTCAGCTTCGCAGCCTCAGTTTTTCAGTCCAAACCATCAAAGGTTCAATAGCCAATATTAATAAGCAGCCTCTGCTAGGACACGATCTTTCCTTCTTTATCTTACATAAAGATTACTTTCAACACACATCCGATCTTTGTGAGTGTCTCACTGCCCGAGTTGTAGGAGGTGCATGTTTCACAGTTTGCACAGGTTTCTCTGTACCTCTTCACAGAATGCTGCAGTGAACTTTGTGGGAGGAAACTTCAGTGAGAAACGCTCTGCTGAGCAATATCCAGTGTTCATAAACACAGAGTTCATCCTGCTCACTCCGCTCCGCTCCGCTCCGCTCTGCTCTGCGCTGCTGCCTTGAGAGGCGTTGGGACAACAGCTGACCTTCATCAGCTTCAACAAGCAGAAAACCAGCATCCTGCCTCACAAAGTCAAATTAAGTGTGGAGGAGAGTACGCGCAAATAGGCATTCGAGATGATCAAATGTGTTTTCTGAGACTCCATGACTAAAGAGATAACTCCAGTATATCATAACGTCGAAGCGAAGACACTCCACTCCGCGAGTGATCATGCATCTTGCTTAACTGAGCATTATAACTTATCAAGGTTAGACAAGCACACAGGCAATTGGGAAGAGAGATTATTAGTAATTCTGATTAATAGGTTTAGCATAATTAAATGCATAATGAGGCATTAATATGCAATTTACAAATAGATAGCATGCCAGCAGAAAATAAATGGTCCTCTTCGTTCTCAAAGAAAAATCTGGTTAATTGCTAATCCTGCTTTTGATTGGCTATTATTCCATCATTGGAATAATATCACAATCAATTATATGAATCACCTTGCAGTATCTGCGTTAATTGACAATAAGCCTGTCCAGGCAGAGTCCATCCAAACATATTTTGACACAGGCACAGATTTACAACAAACATTTCTTTCAGCTCGATGATTGTTCCAGCTCATTTGAATTCATTGTTAGTTTTGGAGTTATTCAGACACGCAGTGTGTCGCTTTGAAGAGAGACTAAACACATTTTCTAATATTGACCGGTTATTAGACAGCATCATCAAGAAGCTTCCTTGAAGACTTTTCTCTACTTATCCTAAATGCTACCTGCTCACGAGTATTTGTTGCAGTTGCTTTTAAATAATTGAGAACATTAGTGATATAACAAATCTGCTGTGGAAAACATCATTAAAACGGCTAGAATGATGTGTGCTTTTCTTTTTATTTAACCTTTCTCCCCCCCACGTAGAATATACAGGACAGTTATATAACTGCAAACAAGGGATCTGGATCATTCTCTCCTGTATCATTACAGTGAATAGAACTGCTATTGTACACTCTCTAATGAATCTAAATCTTGATATGAAGCTATATATATCTATTGTGTGATTCTGTAATGACACTCAAAGAAAAGGCAGACCTCCTTGACTTGCGACACTGTGAGTGTGTGTGTGTGGGAGAGAGAGAGAGAGAGAGAGAGAGAGAGAGAGAGAGAGAGAGAGAGAGAGAGAGAGAGAGAGAGAGAGAGGGAGGAGAGAGAGAGAGTTCATAAGCTGTAGGTGGTACATGTGTGTGCAAATCTCATATGTGTATGAATTTGTTTGCCTGCTTGTTTGCATGCTTGTCTGGCTGTGTGTGCATACAGTACGTCTGCTGAGGAAAGGCAGTTTGACAAGTTAATCCACTCTAAACATCCTAATGGGAACATCCCCACAGGCTGCTTCTCCTCCTCTACAGAGATTATTTTGCATTCCAACTTCCTCCCATCAGCCTAGCTGCCTTGGCCCGGGAGATGGGTGTGAAGTGACACATATAAACCTGACATCTGGTTTCTGCAGTATGGTGACAGCCAATCAGCACAACATTTCATTTCTAAAAATAATACTTTAATGCATTTTGCACTGTACACTAGCCACGAGGAGAGTTATTAACTTGTCTTGAATGAGCAGGAGCATGAGTCAAGATCATTATGCCTGTGATATGATAAGTGGGAACATTTTTTTTTTTTTCTCACTTATCAACCATGCGCTCCATATTGGCCTTAAAAAATGAAAGGAGCATAAACACAACTACTAAATCCTCAAAGAGAGCCAGTAACTGCAGAAAGGTCGGTGGAAAATCATAAATAAATAAGAGAAGATTTACACTTCAGAGTTCATAAACAAAATGTATCCTGACAACAAATGTGAAATTACTTTATGTCGTCCACTAAGTTCTGGTGCCTTGCTGACGCTCTATCATTAGCCCTGCTTCATTCTCATCTCATGCTTTGAGACACAGGTCCCAGTTTTTAATCATTTGAATCTACCTCAAAGTTCTGAGACATTTATGTCTATATTTAAGTATCTCACAGCTCGTCCAGACTTAAACATTTATTGCATGTGTTGCCGTGAAATTTGGTTCAGACATTCATTATCCACAAAAGATAGATCTTCCTGACTTTAGTGATCTCCAGACTTTATCAGGTCGAAACATTCTTCTGTTAAATATCTCTTTGAAACTAATGACATTGCCGTCAACCTCAGCTGTACTATGTGTGTGTGTGCTAATTGGCAAATGCTAGCATGCTAACAAGCTGGTACACATTATACATGCTAACCAGACCAGACAAGACTTTGTTTCTAACATCTACATGTAGTTATCGGACAAATAAGCCAATGAAGTTTCTGGAACTGTAGAATAAAGAGGTGGGAAAAAGACTATATTTTTTTGCACTTCAAATGCTCTCCTATGCTAATACAACTATGGTTGCTTATTACTGCACACAAAGACGATTTAGCACAGATGTACCTGCTCCCCAAATCCCTATTTTTATAGCTCAGTTACTGATGGCTGAAGAGAGTCTGTCTTGTTCTCATCAGAATTTCACCTCATAGTATAAGTACTGACTCACTGCAAATGCTGAAAGGGGAGGAAATGTGCACATGCATCCCACTATAATTTATTAATCCACTCTTTCCTTTCCTCTTTCGTCTCTACCGTTTCCATTGATTATTCCATCAATATTCTTGCCCTTTAAAATATAAGGTTCAGGTTTCAATAGCTCAGTAACTCAGGTCTCGTATTTTTCCTAATGCAAGCCCAAGACACTGCATTGAGGGCCGCTAGCGGCAGTTGACCTCAGGTCAGCCAGTTTCGAATAATTAGGACTAGGTTCATCCAAAGTAGCTCTGTCAGCTATTCAGGGGTGAGAAATATGCGTCACCTATTGACACATTAATCTGGCTGAGACCTGGAGAGAAAAAAAAATCCTATCTGTCACTGTAGCATACATATCTTCATCTGCTCCCGAACACAGTATTCATGAGCTCTGAATCAGGTATTATGTAACTCCAATATATGCGCATGTCAAGCATAAGCAGGAATGTAATATTTATTCATATTATAGAGCTAAATATGGCTAGCTGAATATTAACCCTCAACAATCTGTTCAGTGAAATGAGAGCAAATGTAATACATGAACTGCAGATGCCCTGTTAACCCAAATTTAAAATTTTTAGGAATAACTACAGTCGTTAGTGTCCTTCAGCCACAATGCAACAAAATAATGGAATTTAAGTCACAGCCTTATACAGTCATATTACCTCAAATTACTAGAAGCATTTGACTGAAACAAGTCCTTCAGGTCCAGTCCAGAGGTACTCCAAACAATGCACAAAAGGTAAAATGTGGATGCGCAAACAGAGCACCATGTCATTTTTGGGGTGTTTTTGGTGAACACCTTGTTAATACAGCGGATATTTTTGGGGAGCGGTAAGATAAACTTGTACTACTCCTGGTAGTTTTGCAAAGTGCTAGTTTTTGCAAGTTTGTAAACTATTTTTTATCGGTATTGCTTGGCTCTCTGCCATCTCACAAGCTGAACGGTCCACAGGGAAAATTCCCACCATTCCAGATGGCCATTTTGCCCATGCCAGCAGGATTAAAATGATGAATGCGTTGCAATATTTTGTAGCTTACCATGTACTATTTCAGCCCAGCAAAATGTTTTCAAATTGATTTATGTAAATATAAATGAATCATGAAATGTAAAAATGAAACAGTAACAGTAACAACAACAACACTAACTGTTTCCATTATTAATCTTCCAAATATTTTTTTAAACTCATAACTTCATCAGAAAATGGTGTTCAAATTAAGACCCTAGAGCCCACTGTGAAATCTCTGAATTGCTTTTTTTTGTCTGACCAACAGTCCAGGGCCCAGTTCTTCAATTGCACTGATGTAATACATAGAAAATCAGCAAATCCACACATACGGGAAGTTAAATTCAGCCAATAGATGGAATTTGTTTGATTCTAAATGTCTTGCAATTAATTGTCTGTTAATAATCAATGAATCCACTACCTGTTTAAGATATTAATCTATTGCAAGTCTTATCGTCAAGTAATCATATCAGTATACGGTAAACAAACACTATAATTCTGTCAGCATAATTCTGACATCTGTCTTTATTGCCACAAAAACAATTGCACTTAAGTGACGAAGATCTCTGCAACTCACCAGCTTGGTGTGTGTTGACCGTAACATTTGCCAGTGAGCGTGCGGCCACGCCCAGCCCGGAGACGCCATTCACGGCCTCTACATGGAAGGTGTAGTTGGCGTGGGTTGCGTAATCAATTATCGCCACGGAGGTACCGGTCAGACCAAGTGGTCTTGGAATGAACCTCAGGTCTGGCTCGCACGGCTCGCACTGTGTCACATCGCCGATACTTCCATCACAGCGCTGGCACAGGATGTTGTAAGTGATGTCCTTCCTGCCTCCCGTATCGCTAGGAGGCATCCACTGCAGGAAGAGAGCCGTGTCGTTGATCAATGAGACCAGGTTCCTGGGAGCTGACGGAGGTCCTGAAGAGAAAGAAGAGGTACTTAGAGAGAGATTACTCATTGACAACTCACTCATTCAACAAATATCTTTCAAATACACTTGTACAGATATAGCATGACACATATAGAGTGCCTGAGTGGACCAAACACATAATCTACAGTATGATCACTGGTAGCAATGGTTTTGGGGTATTTTGTTGAGAGTTTCCTCTTTTTTTGTAATCCTCTCCTCTCCGTGTGTCTTTACTTTCTTACCTTTGTTGTGTTTCCCGCCAGTTTTGATTGTCTGTTCCACCCTTATCCGTTTCACCTGTGTCTTGTTATCCTGCCTTCACTTGCGCATTTAGTCCATGTGTTCCTTGGTCTCAGTGTCAGTTCACCATTATACTATATGTCAAGTCTTCAGCCCTGTGGTTTGCCCTTGTGGTTCTGGATCTTTGCATTTCTAGACGTTCATTTGCACTTTTTGACCCTTGCCTGGGGCGCCTCCTGGTGCAGTGGAAGATTCCTTGTTGGCCTCAGTGTGTCCTGGGCTTCCTCCCAAAGACATGTAGTGAATAGGTAAACTGGTAAGTCTAAACTGAACATGAATGTTTGTTTGTCTCTATGTGTCAGTGCCGTGATGACTTGTCCACGGTGTACCACACCTTTCAAATGTCAGCTGGGATTGGCTCCTCGCAACCTTGATGGAAAATTGGATAGATGGACCCGTTCCTGCCTCACCATCCTGTAAGTCTATGTCTATGTTCTGTGTTCGGACTGCACAAGATCTGCCTCCTGTAGCGTCTGCATTTAGGCCTTTCCTCTTGAGAATCTTCAGCACATCTCTTGAGCGCATATGTGACACTGGTGCCAGTTCACTTTTGGGAGAGTCGCTAGCTTTGTTTACCAAAACTCATGAAATGAGCAGCAATGTCACGTTACGTTAGTGTGTAATTATCAGTTTAAGTGTGCTTAAGTTTAAGAGCCAACACACCACTCTTTGACGATGAAGCTTTAGCGGGCACACGAAACTCTGACAACTCAAAGGACATTTGACAGCAAGTGAGCATAATTTGAAATTGTAGCTTTATAGTTTGTGTGTTTGTGTGGGATGTTGAAATGACTTTCATTTCCCTCCTGCAGGATACAGTTTGGATTTTCCCCTCCAGACTTTCAGAACTGTACATTTGATTTGGCAAAGTGATCGGAACTGAAGTTGAGAGTGCACCTTTGAATATCCATGTGTAGGCGTGTGGGTGGTGAGCTTTTATAGAGCTCTGAGTGTTTCATTACAGCATGCTACTTGTCAATTTCATGGACACAACCGTCAGAATTTGTCATGTCTATGAATCCAAAACAGATGTTTCATTCAAAGTCGACATATGGAGGCATTAATTCATGGAGGCATATATTTAAACTTAGTTATTTGTATTGCTAAAATTAAAAAAAGAGCAGATGGGGGGGGGGGGGGGGGTGAAATGTGGCACGGCAGACTTAAATAAATTACAGACATGCAAACATAAACATTGTCTCAGCTGTTAGTGAAAGTTTAGTTTGGGAAACTGTTCTACTAACTTGTACACGCCATGGCGGAGGAGTCTTTGATAGCTCTGTAGAAGCCTTTGTCACAGTGACAGATGGTGGCAGCCTGGTCATGGCTGGAGCTATGTGGAGGACACTTGGAGCATTTCGTGTTCCCAGCATACGCCTTGAAGGAGCCAGGCTTACAAGCTGGAGAGAAATAGCCATAGAGGAGGAGGAGGAGGAGGAGGAGGAAAAAGTTACGCAAGGTTAATCTTCCTCATACCATTGCATTTCCATCTGCACACAGGCATTTAATTCAAAACCTCAGCTGCTTCACTCCTCACCTGTGGTCTGACCTTATTTCGTAAGGTACTATGGATCACTGTCACCTCCTTATTAGCTCCCTAAGCCTCATGCTTATCGTCCCAACCACTGTCCAGTCCAAAAAATGGCACACACCTGTAATGTAAGGGGCATTACAGGTGTGTGCCATTCTGAATAAAGAATCGTAAATACACACAACCCACGAATATGTTTTGAGACACATTATTAACAGCTCATGGTGCAGATAAGGTAGGCTCGTTTGCAAATGGTAGTCTGCATTTTGAGGGTAATTTCACTGATACAGCTTCACTGAAATATTCAGAATATGTTGTGCAATCGTCTTCCAGTGCAGGAAAAAAAAAAAATCTGTTTAGGGCTTTTAAACCGAACTTTTCTGGGAGTTCAAAAAATAAACTGAGGTGGAAAGGATACTATAAATGATTAAGCTATGGAAAGTCTCTGGAGCCCATTTGTTTTAAACAGAGTCACCATTTTCAGATTCCCTACAGACGGAGCAAAGTTTGTATTGTTTGTGAGGCATTTAAAAAAAAAAGGGAGCTATTAACATACAAATAATGCATTATGAAAATGCAATTATAGCCTGTTTTCAGTCCAAAACCTCCATCCACCTACATGGTCCGTTCTGCTGACCTAAGTATTCTTCAGTTTTCCATCCTTACCTCGGTTCACTTTCCTACCTCATTACTTCCTCCAGTTCTCTCCCGTTATACCTTCGCCTTTCTTTCCCCCCCCCCCCATCAATTCAACCAATTCTCCTTTCCTTATCGCTCCAATTTTTCTCCAACTGTTTTGCTCTGCCACAGTTTTCACCTTTTTCTTGATTTCTTCCAATATTTTCCCTCTTCCCATCTGTCCTCCTGCTTTCCTCTACTTCGCTCTTTCCCTCAAGGCTTATCAGAAGATGGTAAATCCATTGCAGATTGCCTCCTTCTCCCTGGACTTATCTCAGTGGAGAAAAATAAAGCAAACTAATAGCGCAATTATGTAATATTCTGGGAATCATTTTGCGCGTGATTTATATGAGAATATATATGCGTGCGTGGGAGGGGTAATTTCAAAATTATCAAATTAGTATGCAAGCTATAGGCTGGTAATGCATAGAAAAAATGTGACGCACACTGAGAAATTCAATCAAGACCTCATGGCAGACAGCCATTTTAATATTTTCCCCACAGTTACTATAAGTGGGAAGCAAAGATACAGCAGAGAGTCACAATTACCTCTTTTCCTCCTAACATCATCGGACCACATTACATAAGCCTGTTATTATCTGATGCCTGCACAGAGAAACATAACCACTGTAATCCCTCTGTTGATATTAGCCCTTTTTATTACACAGCCACGAGTTTCATACTGTGGCACATGAATGATGTCCAGCTGCTGCCCAGGATTCAGCACTGTACATATGGTCGTTGTTACTGAGTGGGTTATCCTGGAGAAATAAAAGCAAACTGAATGAAATTGCTGCTACGTATATATTCATTCAGTCACAGAGATTCTGATTCAATAAATTCACACGTTGTAAATCCCTCAGATTATGACACGGACCAACTGATGCAGTAGTAGCTACATGTATGTCAGCTTAAGGGACCCATGTGAAAGTACTGGTTGAACGAGGATTAGACTTCCTACCTGCAGGCTACACCGCTGTTACTTGAGTCTACCCGAGGCTAGAAACTTGTTGTAGTATCAACATTTCAGTTGTTCATTCAACTGATACTAACAATTTATGATGTAGACGTGCAGCGTGTTTGCCTGGGTGGATTCAAAGGTCTGGACCCAGGTAAGCAGCCTGGAAATTTAATTTTAGAAAAGGCTAACCAGAAGAAAAGATTGACCTAGCTGAACTTTGACCTACAAAATTGTATTTTCCATTAATGTTACATCCAGCATGAGCAGAGGAACCAAACTAATGACATAACCTGTTAGTATAACTGTAAGTTTACTGCAGGTGGTAGACAATACTAATTTTAAAATTGGCTTTTCAGGTGTTGGGACATGTCAAGCATACTATACATTCACAAGTTTAACCACCATAAAGTGGCAAGCTTGTGCGGGGTGCTGTTTCAGGCAACCCCTGTTTCAGTGGTTAAATAAAAATCCAATTCATTTTCTCCTTAAACAGCACCGGGTGACTAACAACTGGAGCATTCCTGCGGCTTAGATGGGTCTGAAATTAAAGCTGCGATGATGAGTCGATTCATGAGTCAGAAAATGGATCGGCAACTATTTTCATTTTGGTCATTGTTTGAGCAAAAATGAGCAGACTTTGTGCTTTTTTCTGTCATGATAGGACACTGAATCTCTTTATAATGGTATTTTCTGAAATATTAATCAAGAGAACAATCAACAATCAGTTCTCAGTTGAGAAAAGATAACCAAGTGCATCAGAAAATATTGTCATTTTTGCACAGCTGACACGAATGATGATTTTCATTATCAGTTAATTTGCTGATTATTTTCTTGAGTAATCATTTGGACTGTGAAACAACAGAACAGAACAGAAAACAAAAAAATGCCCATCAGAGACCGAGGTCCTGTTGTCAAATGTCTTTTTTTAAACAGTCCAACACCCACAGAGATTCAATTTGCTATAAGGTCACACAAGGAAAAGGTGGCAAATCCACACTTTAAGAACCTGAAATCATGTGAAGTGTTGGCATTTTTATTTAAAAATCGACTCAAGCAATGAATGGATTATCTTCTACATACTGTACATCTGTCGATCATCAAATTGATTAATCGACTAATGAAAGCATCTCTAGTTGTTTGATTCAAAGCAGAAGGCACAAGGCTTCATGTTCATAAAAACCTATGATGAGAGTTAAAGGCAAGAAAGATCCATAAAATGAGCACTCTGTGGCAGTGATATCAGATTTGCTGTTTACTGTACAGCATATATGTACAAAATCTATTTTTCACAGGAATATGTCCTTGAAACGCAGCAGTAAGAGGTCATTGGTCAGTAGTTTTGAAGAGAGAGAAAATGAGAATTTTCAGAGAGAGATGGCATGCAGGGTAAAGAGAAAATAAAGATGGACTTTTGCAAGACGGAAGCAGATACAAGGAAAAAACAATCTGCATAAACAGGTGGACATAATTGAGTATGAAGATGTAAAAGGGATGAGATGAAAGATCGAATCGACACACAAACAAAAATCCTCGCTAGAATCATGTCGCTGCTTAGCTCCTCATGAGAAGAGTAATTTGTCACCCAGTTTTCAATTTTTTTTAGGCCCCTCATTCACTTGGATATTACTTCCCTCCTATGCTGAGCTCCTGCCAAAGGCAACAAACGCACAGATTCATTTGAATTTCCAGCTGCTCCCCGTCCTCTGCTGGGAAGATCACCACCAAAAAGCAATTACAATACTTATACCACTGTTTGTATCGAAAAAGTTAGAAAACATCACACGGACCTGCACAAACACACAGACACATAATGAGATGCAATTTGTTCAGTATCATTGTTTGTCTTTTTGTCTTTTTTCATGAAAGGCACCAAATATGTGTTCACTCAGAGAAACGCTGCTGCACAAACGGAAACATACAATTCTAATTACATATGTTTCAGCAGCTAAAAACTGAAATAGGGATGAAAGTAACGACTATGTTTTCATTATCAGATATTGCGCCAGTCCCTTTTTTTAAATTAATGTCTTAAAAATTTCGTTAAAAAAAAAAGTCTGTTCTAATCTTCCCCAAAAGCCCAAGAGATTTATAGAAGTCTTGTTTTATTCATCCAACAGACAACCTAAAAATATATCATCAGATACCATATTTGACGAGAGAGAGAATCAGCACATTTGAGAAGCAGGAAGCAGTGAGTGTTTAGTATTTTTGCTTAAAAATGACTAAAATTATTTTTTTTTTAAAATAGTTGCCTATTAATTTTCAACACGCCAGTTAATTGCTGCTGCTATAAATAAGTTCCACTGATGGAACTGGCATGGTAACAGTCTTAGTAATTGCCCATTAAAAAGTTAAACTTAACTTAAAGGGGACAAAAAAAATGTATCTGGGCTGTTGACCAACCTTCCAAATGTGGAAACATACAACACTGGTGCTGCTATGTCACAAAACATGTCACTAAACGTGACGCACAGCTTTATAACAATGCTCTCCACTAGTCTCTACTCCACCTGCGAGTTGCTTTGCCGAGGCTCTGCCATGTTTTCCCTCACAAGCAGGAGACTTGCTGGCGATATGTTGAGCAAAGACTAAATGATGGCAGTAGTAGTAGTCCATCGGCCCCAAGCCTTGGAGGACTTAAGAGCTGAGTAGATTGCATTTATTTTTGATGGCAATGTGCTGCTTCTGTCAGCAAAACCTGCACGTGTGTGTGTCAAACATGAAGCTCAGTGTAATGCAGGACTGGCAACAAGACTGGACATGACAGAGGGATTATTACAGATTACCTGCAGATGATTGAAATGAAAGTAAAAAGTTTCATTTGGCCACTTAGCATGAGCTACCACTAAACACATACCACAGTTTAGTTAATGTTTCATTTTAGCATCAAAAAGGTTTTTGGCCATTTTGGGGCAATGCAACAAGCCGTTGGTGTTAAGTGTATTTCCACCAGACAAAAAAGACCAAAGTTCACTCACCTTTTACCGCTGCATTGGTTTCTATCATCTAAGGGGAGTGCTTAGCTCCTAAATGCTCGTCTATGTTCAGAAACTACTCGCTAACTATGCCTGTGTGCCATTTGGTGCTCAGCAGGTGGGTTTTTAGAGTGTGTTCTGCGAAAACAGGAGCCTGCCTGTCCGCTGAAAACACTTTTGATAAGAGCAATGGGTGAATCATAGCTGTAAATTTGTGGGCTGGAAAAACCTGGACAATGAGCTGAAAGGCGCTTTTAAAGCTTTTTTTGAACCGAGGGAGTCAGGTGATGATTAAACATAGTGATCATTAATAATTAAACATTTGAGCCGTACAAATACTGATCAGAGCAACTTCGAAATCAACACCTTGCAGTGATTAAACTTTGGCTTCAGGTTCACAATGCTTGATGTTGGGGTGCCAATAGAAATCCCACAGGGATCCGTCAAAGGAAGTACATCACCTGCACATTTGCAGAAATGTAAAGACATGCCAACTAAGAGATTTGGAGTTGTTTGGGTTTGTGTAGAGTTGAAAGTTTTCTCTCGGCTTTACGTTGTCGGAAACAGATGGAGCCGGAGACTATGTTTACCCTGGTCTCTCAGCTTTGATATGCAGATGGGAAGTTCACAGAGAATGAGTGATGCTCTAATCTGGCTGAGCTGCGTTAGAGGCCGGAGTAAACATGGCCCTTAATGGACAGCAGTGGGGCACAGCAACTCGGATACAACTAAGAGAATTTCATCGATTTCCTCATTTCCCATTCCACTTTACCTGAATTTTAAGGTCAAAAGTTTGTACTTTTCCTGCCTGATCAATCCTGCGTCTCGAGACAGCAGAGGTCATGAGTGAGCAAGCTACAGTAAGTACTGTCGATTTCTGGAGAACTCTGACACACTGGGTCGCAGGGAGGAAGCAAAGAGGGAAAAACTCTTTGTTTGTTTCCTCGCTATTCAGCTCGACAGTCGGTAGAGGAACTGGGCTGTGTCGATATCAACTTCGTGAAAAGCACAGGAACTGTAAGCTGCGAGAGTTGTCATTCAAAAGAGAGTTGAATCCAAAAATATTTGAATATATAGATACAGATTTTTTTTTTTTTTTGCTGTTGAATGTATCCATCATAACATAGGCTGCTGGTGGGCTTTCAGTCTTGTCTGCATCCCACTCTGATCCAAATGAAATTCGAAACGACGTCTCTATTAACTTCCCCCACAATTCACTGCCTACTTTTCAGATGTGGTGGTGTGACGAAAGGATGTGGAACAAATAGCATTAGCACTATGATGTTGCCTTATCTAGGTCATGATATAACCAGCCTCTCTCTGAGTAATCCTCTTGTGGCTGACACTGAATGAAAGGAATAGAATAATAAAGCACTCGATTGAGATGTCAAAACAGTCTGGCAGAATGCTATTGGGGTGGAAAGCGGGGTTTGATAAGCGCTGATGCCTTTGTTTAGGCAGCTGGGAGGGAAAGATGGACGTGTTAGCGCAGAGCTCTGCTTATATTCAGGAGCGCTGGGGTTTTCCCTATTCTGTCTCTCCCTCTCTCACCCTCTCTCCCTCTCCGTCTCTCTCTCTCTCTCCTCTCTCCCTCTTTTGCTCTTTCCCCATGCTGCCTCTCAGACAGCTTTGATCACAGTACCCTTTGAAGCAGTGTTCCAAAATGAAAACGAGGAGAAAGCAGAAGTCATCGCAAGTTCATGCCTAAACTTCCTGCAACTACTTGCAAAGTGCACATCTTCATCGCGGCAAAAGCTCTGCGTAAAAGCTGGAAATTATTGATGAGGGAAAATAATTAGCTATAAATCATTGAGAGCTATAAATCATTCATCGCCAGTCGCAAAAACATGTTGTTACTCGTGATCACCTCTTCTCAGGTAATGTTAGCGGAGCATCATCATCAACGGATCACCGTCGATAGATGTTGTCTGACACTTCTGAACCGGACCATAGCTCACAGCCACAGAGCACAGCAGCGTCTCTGGCTTCCTTCACCCAGCATGCTGCAACTGTGTTTTCAAAGAAGGGTGAATCTTAAAGGAACAGTTATTCTGAGAAATATGTTTTCTTTCAGACTCACAGTGAGATGATCAGATCAATATTAGTTTCATGTCTGTTTGTCCAGTGCAGGGATGGCAGGGAAATGTTTAGCAGACTGGACACAGAGGTGAAACGGCTGTCTAGCTCTTTGAAAAGTGGGAATATAGCCTGCTGTGACTCATGACAGCTTTACTTTTTAGGTCTACTGTGGTTGTTTCTTGCCAACACTGCACATGCAGCAAGTATCACAGCTTGGTCACTGTATACAGTAACTGACTACACCAATTGTGTCAGTAATTGTGTACAACTCTGTGCAATGACCCTTATTAGCACTCTCATTAATAAACCTGAGCCTGAGCATACTCTAAGTAATGGTCTGGGTTTTTAACTCTGTTTTTAATTATTATTGTGAGTGATACCAATTTTCTGCAGTTGTTTGTAGATTGTGATTAATTCCAAGCTAACCTAAATAACCTAACCTTAATGCCAATGCTAAAAGTATTGCCAAGTCACCATTGTTTAAGTGTCGTGTTACATATGCATGTGTATGAGCTAATGTCTGCAGCGGGGAAGCTGCAGGGTAACTGTTAATCATTTATAGGAGATAACAGCTTTTTTTTGGTGCTGTTCCTTCTTTAAAAGCTGCAACACAGCATGTGTTCAGAGATGCAACAACTTTCTCTTCCCTTACTGATTTTGATGCTGAGTTCTGATCTGAAACGAGCCTTTTCCCAAAAATTCTATGTCTGTATATCTCGGTGGTTCTCAAATTTTTTCTGGCATGCCCCGCTTCATAAGCCAAAAAACGTTCAAGCCTCCGAACCCAGCAATTTTTTATCAATCAATAACAATGAAAACACAGCAATGATAGGGGGGCGCCTTGTTTGTTTATTTCCCCTGTCCCCTAAATCATATTCATTCAACTTGCTATCACTCCATATTTTTGCCCCACACTTTGAGAACCACCGCTGAAACTCAAATCATAGGAAGAATGTTCATGTAAGGTAACACGAGGCCAGAGACTGCTGCAGTACAACCTGTGTTGACTGAAAGAATGTAGCCCGATTTTATAATGACATCCACGATACCTGATTAATAAATTCAATACTAATACTGAAATGGATCTTGTCAGATTATATATTATATTATATTATATTATATTATATTATATTATATTATATTATATTATATTATATATAATATTCACCTGCAGTATCATTGTGCAACAATTAATACTTGGAAATATACCATTTACAATAATTTTACCAGAGACAAGAAAGGCAGTCTTTGGCAATATGATTTTTGCATCATACCTCATCAGTTTTGCTGCATTAGCTGGTTATTTGATACATAAACGTAAAGATATAAATATTGTATGTATTTATATCTTGTGTTATTTCTTATATCTTGTATAAATATCCCAATATAAAATCACATTCTTGACTTTAAAAACTTTAGGTTAGTTGGTTCAAAGAATATACAGTACATGACTGATTAAACAGACAAACATGCATAAGTGCCAAGTGGGTTACTACTATTGTAACGGCTCCCCAGATCCCCTTGACACTGTCCCAATGACGGTGCAATCGAGAGAAGCAACTTCTGTCAGCCGAAGGGCTTGAACATAGAGTAAAGAGAGTAAAGATGTAGGACATATACGAGGGACACCATGAGAGCGCTGCTCCTAAGCTGCCTCCTCATCTGTAATCTCTCCTGACAGGCTTCTGTGTTGTTTAACTACTTCTTTGAGATGATTGAGAGAGTGAGAGAGAGGGTGAAAAGATAAATAAAAAAAAGCAGATAAAAGAGACAGAGATAAAAAGAAAAATCGCACCCGAGGAGCAAATAAAGGAGATATTACAGCCTGTCCTACATATCAGCTGTACTAATGACTCTTGGAGTTCTCTCTGTAATAACCCGAGTAACCACATCACCACAGGGGTACCACATGAATTTCACCCCAACCAGCTGAGACTTCTGTAAGTCTGAAAAATGTGGCAAGTAATTGTAATCATGCAGTGTGGCTCAATTTAGCACCTGCCTTAATTACAAGAGTAAGTCTGAGCCGTGTGAATGAAAGAGAGGGTTGGGGAAGGTTTACAAAAGACTAGGTGTGAGCTAAATTAGCTGTGAAACTAACAAATGAAGGCAATTAGCAAGCTAGTCCTCAGTTTGTCTGCACAGTCTAATTGAGAAACCAGGCCAAAGACTATCTGGAACAACTCAACGGTGCTTTTAACTTTTTCATAATCTATTTTGCTGACAATGGGCCACATTTAGGTAATGCTGATGCAACTAATTAGGGAGGAGGCGTCTCAAACAGCCTTTTATAGAAGCTTTGTGGTATTCATCACAGTTTGTGTTTGTTGCGTTTATGTACCACGGCACAGTATCTATCAAGAGAGCTGCATTTCAGAGCGTAGACCAGAAAACAGATTCATATTAACTGAGACTACTTTCCAATTTGAACCAAATGATTCAGAGAGTTCCTCATGAAAGTCAAATGAATGTTGTTGTTTTTTGTTAAATGTCAGGAAACCCTTGGTGACATACTCTAATCTCTTCATATTCACCTTGTTCAGTATCTCATATCAGAGGAGGAGGGTGATGAGACTCGTCGAGTGAGACTTAAATGGGAGGAATGGAAAGAAAGCAAATAAATGGACACGGAGGAGAAAGAAGGGTGAGTGTCAGTGAAGCGTAAACAAAGTAGACAAGAGTCGGGGAGGGGGAGATGATGAGGGGAGGTGGAGCTGCAGGGAGCAGATGAAGGGAGATGTGGATGGAGAGGATCAGACAAGGATACAGGGTCTTAGAATGCGAGGAGGGAATAGCAGTTCTGTAAACTCAAACTCCTGCAGATGACTGGGGAGGCCCTAGAGATCTGTTAATGTGATGCAATGCTTTCTCTTCTCCTCTCTTGTCCCTGTTTCTCTCCCGCTATACAGTATATTTGTTTCCTTCTCTGTATCTGCATCTTCCCTACGCTGTTGGCGAAGTGTACCGCTCTAAAATTAGAACAAACAAATGCACACATGTACACAAAAAAAACATCTAAAACAACTTCTCACCCCGGCAGTAGCCATCCATCTCCTCGTGGCCAATACTACAGACACAGCGGCCCAGCGGTACCAACCAATCTCCATCAGCACCACAGTACAATTTGGGTGTGTCCCTCTCTTCTGCATTCTCCACGCACGCACCCCTCACTTCCACCAGAGAGGACGAGTCCATATGCGGTACCGTGTCTGGAAACGCTGCCAGGTTCCTTAAAGTCGATGGGCAGCGCTTGTAGAACACCTTATGTGAAAGAGAAAAACAGGAAGATGAAGGAACTGCCAGTCGGTTTGTAGTTCATACGAACATAAGTTACACCACCCTCTTCACTGACCTTGACAGACACAAGCGCAATACAAGCTCCCACATCCTGGAAGGCCAAGTAGAAGCCCTTATGTGTCACCGGCCCCACCTCCCTGACCTCAGTATTGAGGCGAAGAACACGATCCCCAAGATCTGTCTGCGTGAAACTCTCATCTGCCGCGATGGTGTCCACCTTAAAGCAAACAACCAACACTTCATTAGCACAGTTCACTGCTACTGAACGGTAACATCAGCGCCGCTGAGACTGTTACGGATAACCAACCTTGGCATAGTCAGAAGGGCGAAACCTCGTCCCTGCTGGGAGCGGTTCATCTGTCTGCAGGTAAAACAGGTTGAAGGTTTCCTTGCAGGTACCAGACACCCAAGGAATGGAGTTGCAGTCTCTCAGAGTGAAACGCAGCTCGACATATACCTAAAGGTAGAGATCACAAGATCATGAGACATTACAAATTCAGGGCCATGAAACATTTTGCAGTCAGCTTGACTGAAAATGAGCTGGTCTCTTTCTTTAGAATACATTCTCTTGGCCACAGTATTCATAGTAGAGGTATGCATGTTGCTATAACTATAAAATGATATTGTGTTTACATATTATACAAAAATCAATTAAGTGCAAGCATCATAGCAATGTATTAATCCATAAAAGATATTTAAAACAAGCAAAAAGACCTCCATAAAATTTGAGAGTACGACCAGGCAACAGTAAAAAGGATCAAAGACAAGCCATGAAAACAGTAAATGTTTCTGCCATTTTAAACGGCACAGAGAGGTTATTTGAAACCTGAAGTCAGCCCGGCCAGACTCACAGGGTTTTCAGTAGTTTGTGAAACAGCTCTGTTTCAGACATAATGAGCTGTGCTCCGGTGTAGTGCAGTGTAAAGAAGTTGTCTTGCTCCGACTTTGATTTAGCGTGGGCTCTTCTGTCTTTACTTCAGTGGAAATCAGCCCATCTCTACCAGAGCTTCATGTTTTTTCTTACTTTACAGGACGCCTGCCTGCCATTTTCTCCTCTCCTGATACAGAAGAGTGCATCTCCTCCAAACGATTCGACCCTTTCCCAGCCTTGAGACAATATCAAAACCAGGCCCAGGCGCTGCTTCAAGACAACTTCATCTGATTCAAATATGTGAATATTGTTCAACAAAGCATAGTGTGTGTGTGTGTGTGTCTGGGTGAGTGTTATGACGTGGTCCGAACCCTCTGTGCAGCCTGCCGTTGGATCCATCCAGACCGTAGCCAGTTGTTCTGGTTTGGTTCCATTACGTGGCAAACCTGGAAGGTGTGAATAGGTCTGTTCTGCTCGTCCATCTCTGTGATAGCGTCCCACTGTAAAAACATAGGAGACATATCACAGTGAGAAAAGTAAAATTATCTTTGGCTCCAGCACTCACAACATGGCATCGAAAAGACATGCAACACAGAACACTGAACTAGTAATCTTAACCTACAGTTCAAACAACTGTGTGCAGAAGGGATTCGACATCGGCCCTATGCAACCTTTTCATGTCAGACTGCACACATTCACTCGTGTTTTATATTACTACAGCTGCAGATTTATGTTTGCAGATCACAACACGTGCACCTACAAATGACTGCTTTCAGAGCTGTTCAATAAAATCAACTCCACTGCATTGCACATCAAACTTAATTTCTATAGAAACGTAACGTTTGAGAGACAGCGACTTCATCTCACCAATGTTTTCAAGCGGTTGCATCAGCCAGACTCTCTCATTTGTCTGCTCCACTCTAACGGTGTGATGATCGGAGTTTCAAGAGGCCTAATGTTTATTGACAGAACCTTCTTTCTCACAACTCCTGTGGCAATAAGTGGGCAGCTGAGATTCTGTCACTTCTCTTATTGTCACAGCTGGACATGTAATTATACCTCAGGAGCAAGAGATTTACAGGAGGCATGGTTGCTGTTCTTCTTTTTAGAGGAGGTAACGTTATGCACTATGAGACTAAACTGCTATATTTGATATGGAGACAAAACTCTGGAGGTTGAGATGCTGTAAGCCAGTGAAAAGGAATTTACATTTAGCATACACACTCCCAGATCTTCCTCATATCCTTTGATATCAATGTGTTCTTCAAAGTCAAGGGATTTCCTTTATCCCGGATAAGCTCACGAAAACGGATGGATGGACTTCTAAAGAAAGGCAGCTTAAGAGAATAGGTGGGTGCTTTCTATCTATCTTTCTAGCTAACATGGCATCATTTATACAGATCTATTTCACTGGAAACTAAACTCACGTTCCAACACAAAGCTTGTTTTGGTTGTGTCTCCACAGTATTGCTGTACTATTTATATAACAGTACAGCTTATTTTCATATTAGGCCACTCTTTACACTCTCATCAGGTCAGCTCTAGTGACCAGTTTATAGCCACGTCCCAATCCAGAGGCTGGGTTCTAGATAGGTCTTTGCTCCCCCTCCCCAAATGAGTCAGTGTAGTCTCACAGACAGCCAAACCTTATGTTGCATTTATGTCTTCTTCATCAAGTGCAAAATTTCTATGTTCATATTCATCACAAAGTCGCAGAGAAAAGTTGGACTCAACAGCATGATTAACAATATACGTGAGCTGCAAACAACAGAACAAACTCGATTCCTCGATTTTAGCTGATGTATTGACATCATGAACTAAGAGAACATATGAAGAGTAAATGCACCGAAGTTATGTGACATTTCTTGACAAAAGGTGCTGTCAAGGATCCCCCGAATGCAGCATTAAATACCGTACCGGGGGGGATATTTGAGTTATGTCCTGATGTGGGCAAAAGGAGGTTACATATCTCAGCCACAAGTTTCAAAATTGGACAGGCTATTACAACGTTTTTGGTCTGGAAATGCCAAACTGTCTTTCCATCCCATGAATTCTGGATTTGAAGGGGTGTGACCAGTCAGTAAATTATTTCTGCATAGGTTACACCTGTGTAACCTTCCTCTGGTAGCCACCTCTCTCCCTGTCACTTTTCCAAGACGCTGAAGACTTCATCCATAATTGCAGACAGTCATTTCCAGGTCCACAGGCTGGTGCATGGAGGACGTGAGAAAGCATAAGTAACTAAATGGAAAGCACTCTCTGACTGCTTATTGATTTCACTCTCCACCATGTTGGTACCTACATTATGCAATTACGTCCCTATGATATCTGAAAAGATGAGGGTGCTCAATAGGAGAAAACGATTCAAAGCTGCTGAATGTGGTATGGATACATTTTCATTTTAGAATGCACAAATGCACACACACACATGCACGTGCGTACACTCTGCACAGTCCTTAATTCATGAATATCTCAAATGTGTTGCACAGAGAAAGACCCAATAAAGTTAGACGACAGACACAACGAATTGAACCAAGACAACTGAGGTAGAGTGTTCTCTAATATAAAATATTTAACAACACTTTAACCTTGACTGGAGTGTGCAAAAGCAATTAATCTTATATTAATTAAGCTATCTAAATTAGCTCTATGTGACACCCAAGGGATAAATGATTAATCAATCATAATCACTCCCCCTTTCATCTGGAACTCCAGTCAGCCAATAGCACTGTGCCGGGGCCTTTATGATGTGAAGTGGACTCAGAGGTAATATGTAATCATGCATATATCATTGCTATGGGAAATATTCAAGGTAAATGAGCATCTAAAAGTGGAGAAAGTTACTCATAATTTAACATACTGTGTTAAGTATAATTAACAGCTGTATACCTACAGTACTATTATTGGAATGTGAGGGATATATTAGCATTTGTAAACATAGAACACACCTTTATTGACATATGGTTATAAGACATAATTAAATATATTATCAGAATTTAGCTCTTTTTTAAAATCCTAAACAAGACCAAAGGTCTACAGCCATACTAACGGGTCAGTTTGTTTCTGTTCATGTTAAATGTTCATATGGGCCACGAGCCATATGTTTGCTATAATCATTCCTTTTGTTAAGAGATGCCATGCAAATGCACTTCCAATGTGTGTGTGTGTGTGTGTATAATTCTGCATAAGTTCCATAATGTAATCTTACCATCCATCCATCTTTCTCTTCCCACTCTTACTGCCTTGGTCCTTTTATAGTAACTTAACCATTACCACCCTCATATATGTGTCCCCTATGCTCTTCATGCTCTCCCTCACTCTCTGGTCGAATTATATTGTACACCAACATCTATAGAATTCTTTCAAACCTTTTTCAGACCTTTCAAACATTTTACTTTTACTTTGTATGCACTATGTTGTATAATCTACTTCACTATTTTTATTAACATAATTCCCTACTGAGCAGGCCTACAATTTAAATTATATTAAAACCTTTCATCTACATTATTTTAGCGGCGGAAGAGCACTGCCAAAAGCGCTGCCTACTTCCTTTCAGCACCCACGTTAACCAATTAGGGTGATCAGAAAGAGTGTGGCACGGAGCTCCGCTGCTGGCTTGTGATCTGCAAAGATATTTTCGGCCACTGTTCTATTTTTTCGCTAATCTGGCAAGAAAACACACTGCGGGCCAATGAAAACAATGAAAAAACCTGCTGCAACAGCACAGATTTGGAGAGGTGACCGCAGTAACTAAAAACAGCGCAGGGGGTGGAAATAATGTAGAGAGTGAAGACTTGGAGAAACAGAAACCAAATAGAGACAGATTGAAGACTGAGTTAAATTTTCACGACACTGGCTTGGCTCAATGATTCCTGCCAAAGCCCAGGTTAAATCTAGCCGAGTTTGTTAAAAAATATATAATAGAAAAAAAAAACAATAACAAAATGTGATATAGGATTTCATGAGGATATTTTCAGGCTGCATCATCCCATAATCTATAGGTATTAGTATTTTAGTTTTAGTCACCAGGCTCTCTGAAATGGGGTTTTTAGTTTAGACAGAGATTATCTTTAAGTTAAAGATGACACACATTCACTATATTATGCACAGATGTAAAATATTGTGTAGTTATCATTGATTAAAATATGAAATGTACTGAATAGCCTACTTCTAACTTAAATGCTTCTGAGCTAGATAGCTAAGATAACTAGCTAAGATTAGTTCATATGAACATAATATAATAGGCAATATTGTGTGACATGAATGAGACATGACAAGCTGATCATTGTTTAGAAACTTAAATGGAGAAATTTATTCACACGGCATACTGATGTTCATTCTGGTAGTATTGTTGTAAGACATGAAAAGATATGACCCTATTCCTAACCATTAGAATACTCACATCCTTACTATGATGCTAACGTGTCTCAGTTTAGTGTGCTAGCATGCTAAAATTTGCTAATTAGCAATAAACACAACTGAGGCTGATGGGAAAAAAAACATTGGATAAACCGATGGTGGGTCTACACGAAAGGTCACTGAATCAAAGTTATTACTAATCATCATCTGGAGGCCATGAATGTTTGGAGCCAATCTCACACATGTCAAGATTTGTAATTGAATGTGAAAACTCTGACCTGCTCATGGCACCATTAAGATTAAAGGAATTGAATGTCTGTAATAAATCTCATGACAATGAATCCAATAGTTGCTGAAATATTTCAGACTCAAAGTGGTCGACCAACTGACAGATCGACATTGCCTAGAGCCATGCCGCTAGCATAGCTAAAAATGTAAAAGTCAGACGTTCATTCAGAGTTCACTAAAGTGAGAAGCCAACTAGTCTACTGCAGGCGTCTGCATTGCTTTGCCATGCGTCATTCAGTCTGGCTGATTTTCTGCTAGTGTATGAAGGTGGAAATTCCAGAAGTCACGGAAAGAAATTGTAACTTAAGCAAGACGCACACACTTGATGTAAAAAGAGTTTCTTTAACCTATGTACTCCGTTCATTCTGTCATTTCAGTGCCCTCCTTACAGACCAGGAACGGAAAACTCAGTATCTTTAAAGAAAGGAGGCTTTCTGGTTTGCATAAGATCAGCATTAAGTAATTGAAGTTCCATTATGCATACAAACAAGAGAAAATGGTAATTTGTCACTCGCTGTGCCTCAGTGTTCTAAAATGCCCCCTTGGGATGTGGCATGGTTCAGAGCAGAGAAAACAAATGCGAACCCCAAGTTTGAAAGATGAGCTGCAGCCCACACTCTCTGAGGCAATCAGATATGCACCTACTAATCGCTCTGCCTATTAGCCCCGAGCTTAGCAGACTGTAGCAGACAGAAACAAGGTTTTTGTAGTGCAAGGTGTAGAACAACTTAATGTATTGACACTAATGTTGCAATATGAGGGTGCAATTTAAGGTTCACTAAAACTAGCCCATAAAAAAGGTTCATTATTGAGTTTGCTAATTGTTAGTTGTGAGGCTGACCTAAATGATGCAAAAATAATTTGCGGCCTAATTTCATAGTTTGGCATCATGACCGAGGAGTTTTCTTTTAAACATTTCCTCACACAAGCAATTAAAACACATTAATATCAACACTATGACACGTACACTACAATTAAACCTGCCCCCATGAAGTGTCCTATTGACTTTTGCTTGTTCTGGTGCACTTACTCCAGGTCCAAATTGATTTTAGCAAAGTTTGCAACAATTAAAGACTATGGCGTCTGCATACAGATGGTGATTTGAAGGAGAGGGTGGGAGGATCGTGGAAGACTTCATCATTAATGCTAAGTAGATGACCATTTACTTCAAGAGTCTCAGTCACTACTCTGACTTGAACTTGTGGCAGTCATATTAATGGAGAGGTAGTGAGTGGATTGGCACGCTGGTGGTTCTGATGTGTAGCATCCTTCAGAGTGGGAAATGCTTCTCTGGCCTGCATGCAGGCAAACATACAGTACACTCGTGTTGTTCAGAGACATTTGCATGGCTGGTTGTTTTAAACACGCCTTGTGACAGGAAGATGTATGAACCAACCAGCATGTTTGATATGCAGTGCTGCAGAACATGTTGTTAGAAGGTATCTGCTCTGTGAGCCTCTGCAACCTCAAAATTTAAAATTCTTTTTTGTCATATCACCAACATTGTGTAACTTTTCTGACAGAATAACAGAATTTAAATCACGCTGATGCTGTTTCTGCACTTTGTGCGCTGGGTACAAACCCCCTGCATTTAATTATCATTATAGAATTCTGATCTTATTTCATTTAATTTGCCTCTTGAAAATAGGGCTTTAAAATAAATAAATAATATTCCACTATGTTTGTAGGAGCACAGTACATCCTGTTTTCACCCATTTCTCCTCCATGTACTCGCTTTTGTCTCAGTACTCAGCAACAATGCTGGACAGAGCAGCTGCATGTCGTGCATGTAAATCCCAATATGTTTATTCCACATCCTGTCTGGACCGGGCCTCAGAGAGGACTCCTACCTCTCAGGTAAAGTCGTGTTCAGCATTCTGCTTTGAATGTGTTTTCAAATTGATGATGCCAGCTTGTAGCAGCTCCTCACTGGCTTCATAAAGACACACTTTAGCCTTCTTCATGACATTTAGAAGCAGTTTCAAATCCCTGTCATTGAGCAAAGACGTGCAGACATTTAAAATGTGGTGAGTTTCTAACTTTACTTGTTGTGATTTATTATGTGTGTGTGTGTTCATATGTGTGTTTGTGTGTACTGTGAGTCCTGGCAGCTTAAGGTATGCACTCAGCTCTTGAGAGGAATCTTTGACAGCCACTGAGCTGAAAAGAGGTTTAGACTGAACTTTTGCCTTGCCATATTCCACATCAGTAATGGCTGCATAAAGATCAGTGAGGTTACATGGCTTCATTTTTTACGGCCAACATTCAATTAAGTGCTTAATTGAATTAGCACCATCATTAAATATTTCTTGATGACAATTTCTGGAAGTAGAGCTAGGTGAGACAGCACGACTAGAGCTTAAGAGCTGTTTGTAGAGTTGGCTGTAGTATGTACTATTGCCTCACACAGCCAGCCCACTTTTGGTTCGTTTATATTATTAAGGTAACTTCACTGCCAGTTATGACAAAGGTAGAACTGTGAGAAGTGAACAAGGAAAATGGAGCAAAAGAGGCAAATAAAATACACACAAAAAAAATCTATTTATTTTTGTATTTTAAAACAATCAGTCACCACTTGGTAGGTGTACAATGACAGTCCACTGTTGGTAAGGGTCGCGTGTATGAGTGTGTGTGTGTCTGTCTGTACTGTGACTCCTGGCAGCTTAAGGTATGCACTCAGCTCCTGACAGGAATCTTTGACAGCCGCTGAGCTTAGTCAGTGGAACGTTGTTCTGAAAGTTGTTTATCGTTGAAAAGAGGTTTAGACTGAACTTTTGCCTCACAGATAAAGACATCATATTCCAATGGTTATGGCTGCATGAAGACCAGACTTACTAACGTGAGCAGAACAGTGAGGCACTATGGCTTCAATCGATGTCTCTATTTTTAGAACCAACATTCAATTAAGTACTTAAGTATTTAATTTAGCACCATCATTAAATGTTTCTTGATGATTTATTTCTGGAAGCAGAGCTAGGCAAGAAAGCACGACTACAAATTTAGACCTGTTTGTAGAGTTGGCTGTAGTATGTAAAGTTATAGCTATATGATCAGAGTTTTTGTATTTGGTTACAACCTATAAACTACAATATCGCTTATGAATAAATCCCACTCGCATACTGACAGTAGGCAAATGCTAGTTCAATGTCTCAGTTTCACAGAATATGTGAGACACTCAGAGCATTTTTCATCATTGTGGGTGGGTGTGATTTTGGGTCTCGGTGTCTTAACTCTACAAAAACTGTTGACTAAGTGTATAAAGATGGGAACCCGTGCTACTTGCCTCATGGTCAAAGATGGAGTAAGCTGGACTTTTTGTACTATATAAAACTACATTCATTTTAGTGCATAAACATGAAGAAGAGGTCTGTGGTTTTGTCAGTCACTGTGATAATTTCCAAAAGCAAAAACACTTTGATAAGATTATACGGCTACATATCAAACTAAAATTTGTAACAATGGTTTTTCCATGGCGCTGGATGTTTATTCATAGGACATAGGTCAGGCACAGGATGTCCCATGCATTACCAGTTTAAACCTATGGCTGTGTTTGAGCCTCCAGAACTCCAGGCTGTGGCTGGCCTTGTGGGTCTGGAGTCCATGGAGGTTCAAGGACAATTGATTCTGGGAAGCAGTGTACTCAAACCTTGTACACTGCCTACCACCTTAGAAAATATTAGGCTCGCAAAGTACCACCATTATGGGAGATTTTAAAATACAGTAGCACAGGTTGACTTCTCTCACTACTCATCTACAGACAGTTGAAGGAAGGAAGGAAGGGTTACTCCCAATTAATCATAATTATTCCTAAAAAAACGTTATTTACTTACTTATTACTTACTTACTTACTTACTTACTTACTTACTTACTTACTTACTTACTTATCTTTCCAAGACATTTTAGTTTAAAACAAATCAGTGATTTATGTGTGCTACATGCATGGATATGGAATAAATATTACAGAAAACATATTTTAAGTCATCTTTATAATCTATTTGACAATGTTAATGTAGTATTTTAATTTAAGTAAGGGGATACTTAGAGTGAGGTTGTGTACCATCAGAGAACCAGAGAGCTAAGTGGAAAAGAGCGGGTAGCCAGTGTTCTGCCTTTTATTCTCCCACAGTCGGGGTCAACAATAGAGGTCGAAGTCTCAGCTATTTCAGCACAGCTAAGTAATGTGGCTTAAATTCCAAGGAGAAACATCAAGCCAGTTTTGAGCAGTTTTTATTTTCATTTATTTATTTTTTTCATACAACATGTGTATTGTTGGGGAAAAAATCACCTGTATCAGTTTAATAGACCAAGAAAATTCTGTGTGTAGAGTAAGAAAAAAAATAATGTTGAGTTTCCCTTTGAGGTGAAAGGAGTATCAATGTTTCATGTCAGTAGGTGTGAAAAAGACATTAGGCCATTAAGAAATCACACACACGCACACCCACACACACATGCGCACACCGCCTACACTCCACACAGATACTGTTGTATTAACAGCAATTGTGGAGGCACTCAACCTGGCTAAGAGGTGTGTGGTTTTGATTAAAACAAGACAATTTGTCACTGTCAGACTAAAGGGAAGAGAGAGAGAAAGGTGTTATAAAAATATCATTAAATCTCTGTAGTTGTGATGAATTATTGATTTGATGGGAATCTGGGTGGTGGCATTTTGTTTTTGTTCAACCAATTAATGGTGTTGTTCTCCCCATAGCAAAAAAAAAAAAAAAAGAAAGAATGAAAGTAAGAAAGAAAGAAAAGAGACAAAAAAGAAAAAACTGTTTAAGCTGTGTGCAAGAGAGAAGAAGCTGTTTCAATATTGGTATTTGGCCCTGAAAATATCTCAGTATTTTGTTTCTATTTATTGTTTTTTCTTCAAAGGATTTATTACACTTTTAATAATAGCCTGAAAGCACAAACAGTCCCGCTACCACTTGTGTCCATAATTAGACACAGCATCACGGAAAAATTATTGTTGTCGCTGATGGTTATTCAGTCCCAGCTGAAATATTTGTATGAATAAAATCTACAGCATTTCCCCCTCAGGCTTAGCCTCCTAAGAGTTATATGCTACAATTAAATTAGTTTAATCTCTGATATTTAAAGGTTTGATCAAATCTCTATTCATTACATATTAACACATATGTGATCTATTAAAAACATGACATGATTGCTTTAGATTTTTTCTCCCTTTTATGGTTCAGCAATGGATTTATATATTATACTGTATATTACCTATGGCTTTGACATTGTCTTTCCTCAACACTGGAAAAGATGGAAAAGCAAATGGGCTGAAATCAGCATCTACATGGCTAGAAGCCACTAAACACTAACCACTGGCCTAATAAGAAACTCATGGAAACTAATAGTCATTGATTGACCTGGTTATTTGCATGCCTGACCACATGATCGGGATGTTTCTGAACACTGTCTGTGGCGCAGTGTAAGCAGCTCCTCAACATCAGCTCAGTCTCTGGACTGACTGAGGCTGATATATTATATATAATATATGACATTATCAGATTCTTAATACTGATGCAATAATATGTAAGCAGCATTTTACTGTTGTAACTAGTTGAGATGGAGTGAGTATATCATAGATACGGACAGGTCAGATCACGCTGAGATGTTCTCATTATTGGGGCAGAAAAGAACAAAAAACTGTCACAAAAATCTGTGTTCATTTTTCACACTATAATCTTTGCTTGTTTGTCGAATAATGGATAATTTTAGCTATTTGGTCCTCAAATTATTTTAATTTAAAAAAAAAAAAAATCAGAGAGGTTTAAAAGGAAGATGTGTCTTTGGCATAGCTGCAAACAATTCGACAAGAAGATCCGGCTAGACACTGCTTTGTGTTTACAAGCCAAACCAAAAATTGTATTTTATAAGCGTTTCATATGTCTCTATGTAAAATATTAATTAATTACTAATAATGAATAACTAGTAAGTAACTAGTAATTATATCTGTTGCTGCTGTGAAGTAAAACATATATTTCCCTCTGAAATGTAGTGGAGTAGAGGTGTAAAGTAACATTAAATTCATATACAATATTAAAATTATGATGTATTTATATTTTACTTCAATACAGTTCTTTAGTAAATGTGTGTATTTTACCTCTGTGTACTGGAATTGACTTCTTATTGGTAGAGATACACTGGTGCCAGGCTCTTGTCTGTATAACACATAAACTGTTATATTCTTAATTATCATATTGTCGAGTCAAAGACGTGCATGCAGACAACCATCAGAAAGCGTGCTTCAGTAACCATGAAAGCAGGATCACACATTCTGGCTTCTTCAAACCAAGGTAATGACATAACATGTTTATCAGCACAAACATGTTGCTTCCGGCATGATTCTAAAAAAGCCACTTCCATAAGACAGCTCCATTTGCTCCCATGCTTTAAAGAATGACATCAGTGTATTATATCTCCACATTTTCCCCACCAACTTTTAAACTTGACGTCCTCCAGACCTGTGCAAGGTCACTGAACATCAAAAGTCATCAGATCTAAGTTAAAACTGGGCTCAGTTTAGTTGAAAAGTAAGACATCAGAGCGCTTCTGCAGCTGCACACTGCCACCTGAAATGTATGTCGTTACTTGGCTGCTACTGATGCCACTGTTCATACAGGATTACAAGAGCCCCACCTCCATCTCAGCATCCACCTATAGGCTAACTTCACACCGGGGGGGGGGGGAGATAGTATCGGCACTCCCTGCTGTTCTCTGCTTGGTGCTTCCTTGCATTGGCAAGGTCAGACGCCAAACATCAATGCCGTACGTAGTCTACATTCAGATAATAATGCTTTCTAGGTGAAACTGAACTATATTTCAGCGTGAAACAGGTACTATATGTTGATATGCAGCACTGAAATACTGTTGAAACAATTATATGTACCTAACTGAAGGTTTACAGTATTTCTACCCCATGGTACGGCTCAACCTCCTTTTGATTCCATGTACTTTTGAAGACTTTGTTTTCCACTGCAGCCAGTACCTCATCGTCTTCATGCGACACAAATGCAGGTGGATGCAGCATGCCCTGATTAGAGTGACTCCTGATTTTATTGATCATTCTCTCTGACCGTCAACATGAAGTTTTGGTTCTGTTCACCTGGAATCTCGACTGAGGTGATCAAAAAAACCCCCAAAAAAACAACTACCAATTACTATCTATATCTTTTGCCAATAAAAAAAGACAAAAAAGAACGGTTCCAAGTGAGTCGAGTCTAGCCGAGCCATACCATGAAGTGGAAATGAGGCAGAATAGACACTGGATGACACATCGGTCTGACTACTGTCAGGTTGGCATGTAAAATATGTCACCTGCTGCTGCTGCTGTATTATTTTTGAGACCCAAGGTCCTGGCTGTCTGTGTCTGACAAGCACAAGAAAAACCTTGAGGACTCAGTGGTTCAGTTTTTGAAAGAAATTGTTGTAGGTCAGGTTTAGGTCAGAGCCGTGCTCTACTAAATGATCAAAAACACTATATCAGAATGTTTGAATACATTTTTGCTATACTTTATTACATTTGCTGACTTGTTTGGCTGATTATAATGAATGAAAGCAAGATGCTTCACAGTGAATATTCATATCTGAAAGAAGTGTCACTCACCCCATTGACGGGATAGGTCTTCCAGTCCAGTTCTCCAAGCACTGTCGTAGTGTCCAACAGAACCACTAGAAAGAGCGAAGAGGTGAAAAAGAAACTCATGTAAAATGGAGGGCAAAAGTTGGACGAGTGAAAGAACGACAGTACAAGCACAAAGAGTGACAGGAGGGAGCAGAAAGGGGAAGAGAGAGAGGGTGCATGAGAGGTTGAGCAGTGAATTTGAAAAGAAGAGAAATGGAGGTGACAAAACAGGAAGAGAGCAGACAATAGTTATCAAGCTGTCAACGAGGAGCTGACAGAGCTGTAAAGCCCTTATCAGACTCAACCACCTATGAAATAACAGCTCTTAGGAAAGTCCAGGACAACAGCAACACTAACACAGATCCACCCTCCGTCTAGGTGAAGTCTGATGATGAAGATTAGTACTCTCCTTCTCAAAGGTCAGGAGTTTTCTGAGCTACATGACATCAAAGATGAGCCAGCGGTGAGTAAAGGGGAAAGATGGAAGGACCATTCAAACTTTCAATGCGTAGCTAAACAAAATATGATTTCATTATAAGACAGACACAGCCAACCTTTATGAATGACAGCCCATTCAGTACCAATATCACATTGTTTCAAATTGGAGGTTTACTCAGATATTTTCCAAGCCGGACCTCATTTTCTCATGTCTTTGTGTCAAAGTGAATTTCAGGCAATTGCGCCCCATCAAAGTACATCTATACAAAGTGCTTGTTTTTCCACTGACAGGATGAGATTGGTATTATAAGTGACAACACAGCCGTAGCACGAAATGAAACGCTTTATGTTCCTCATGGTTAATCCACTGTGTGTCTAGCCAAGTCTCGCTCAAGGAGAAGCTCATTCTCAAATCTTGGGACGGGATCAACCCGGCTGCTGCAAGGCTGCGAAGCTCAGGAGACTGGTGGTGCTCCTGTGGGTGCTGCGATCCTGTGCTGTGATCCTATGCCCACAGAGGAGATTTCACAGACCGATTCAAGCGAAAGGTTCCTAAAATGTTACATTTTCCTGTAAGGTTCTTTCCATAATGATGTCAGACACTCGTAGTCATGATCTGAGCTAGTCAGTGGCAAAAACAAGCACTTTTAATGGACGTATTTTGGTGGTGTGCAATTGCACGCTCTGGTTGTAACCTATTTCGCGGCTGCAGGCTGCAGTGCTTTTACTCACTTTCTGGACTGTATTCTTAACTTGTTGTCCCCATTTGTCACTTTAACACACTGAAAAGTGCCTAAGTTACTCTTTAACTGAAGCTCTCTCTTGAGCCAACAGATATCATTTTGTCACTTGATAGCACAGCCCAGTATTACCAGTAATTACACCCACATCTCTCAATTTACGTCCACTGCCACTTATCAGTGCCAAGGCAGGAAGTAGTGTGGAACTATACTGTATGTAGTGAGGATATTATGGAGATTGGAGTCTGCACAGGTTTGGTTATACCATTTATCATTAATCATTTCCACAATTTGAAAAAAAAACGTGGAGCACTCACGCAACGGCAACTAAACCAAGTTTGGATGCCACAATGTCACAAGACAGAGGGCACAGGTCATTGTGTCTCTGGCTATCCCATCTCTGTATCCCACAGAGGCATGCCTATCAAAGAGTAATAAAGGTCTAACTAGTTGTTGTGGGCAACTCTTTCACACGGCAACAACATCAAAAGTAACGAGTAAGAACTTCAACTTTATCTGGAACAATGCTGCTATGTAGAACAATGTATGGATTAGTAAACAAATGATGCACATGGTGATCTTGGCCTCATTATTTTATATATATATATATGAAATCACAGGGGGATAAATTAATACCCCGAAAGCAAACAAGTAAAAATGTTGAAAATCTGTGCAGTTTCCTGCGTGATGTAGACTGACAAATGGACAGATGGTTTTTATGATGACGGACGCTCACACTCACTTCGACCATACTTATGTTTTGCTGTAGTGTGTGTAGTGTGCATTAGTGGAAAATAACTGACATGGCGCTCCAACAAAGTCACGTTTGATCTTTGTCTTGTTCTGTCTTGTTTTGAACTTCCACAACATCACTTTTGTACGCCACGCAAGTAATGAGCGACAGGACACTGCTGATGGCATTTTCGGGTGAGCATGTTAACAACTGTCTGTGTGCGTCCGTGACCACAATGTGTACCTTCAAGTGTAACAATCTCAAGCTGTCTGCTCTCTGGTCACGGCTCAGGCATGAAAAGAGTCATTATCTGGCCTTTGCTAAGCCCCCTGAGCCAATTTGATATGATGAATGTGCAATTTCCTTTGTCTCCACACAGCCAGTTAATTACAATCTCTATCAATAAAGTGTGTCCCACTTCAGTGGTTGACATTATAGACCAAAGAGGCACATCCTCAGACGACCTGCCACTCCAGTGAACGGTGGACTTTGCCAAATCTGGACTAATTTAATGGGGTTGCCACTGTTTTGAGAACAAGTTAGATAACCGGAGAAGATACACTTTGGTGAGACTAAATGAACCGCTTCAGCATTTACACAGACTTCATTTAGCCTTGATCCCCTGCTGGTAATTAAGGGCTGAATTATAATAAGATGGACTTGCCTCTATTCAAAAGGAGGACATAGAGAGAGGGAGGCAGAGAGAGTGTGAGACAGACCAGGAGAGACAGAGAGATATTGATTTCTGACTAAATTAGAAAAACAATCTTTCATAATCATGAGCAATGATCCATACCTGTGTTTGACAGCGGCAAAACTTTTTCCACCAACCCCCTTCGCTGTCTCCGTCTTACACACACACACACACACACACAAACATACATACACAATAATGTAGTCATAAAATAATTAAATTCCCGCTACTACCTTTGGAGCCAGGAAATAATAGATGACCCAAGACCACGGTGCTGAATTTGATACACAGATTTTCTCACTCAAAGCACACACACACACCGGCGAGAATTTATCAGGAGGCTAAATCACATTACTCTTGTCTGGGTATTGTGTCTGGAAGCATAATAATCTGCAAATGTCCTTTCTAAGTTTTCCTGACCACAGGGAAATGAAATGATCTCATTCTAGAAAATAAGTTGGCCACAGTCTAAATAGCAGTAAATTGTCACAGTTTCTCTTGTGATATGTCATTGCACCAATATTGCAAGGTGAGGTAGTACGTGAATGAACAAGTCTTTAACACTGAATCCTCAAACTTCAGTACAACAATAGTAGCTTTTAGAATCGAGCCTCCCCTCACCAGAAGCACCGCTGTCAGTTCAGTCGACTATCTGGTTAAAGGGAGGCCTGGCTTTTTACCAAACTGAACAACTTTGCAACATTAAACTTAAGTAGCAGCTAACACTGATTACAATGTCATTGCTAAAATTACAATGTCATGAATGTGATTGGATTGCTAATTGCAGAAAAGGGTAACAAACTGCATCATCAGGGACTAGAACTCTTTGACCCAAATTGACCGAAATGATTGGGATCAGCAAAACGATGAGCGGCTATACTACTTTACATTCTCCTGCAGTGTGGAGGCAAAGCTGTATCTTTCCTCCTCTCCAGACATGTTGTGGGTGTGTGTGCGTTTACAAGGTTCAGACTGCAGGTGCTATGTTCTAAACTGTTTCATCTTAAAGGTTCCCCGTGGAGTTTTTGACCTCTAGCAGCTTTGCGGAACAGCTTTTCTATGAGGAGGTCCTGCTTTTGTTCTCTTATGCACACGCATGAGGAAAATATTTCAAAATCAGTGTTGCATATGTTTTATGGAGGAAAGAAATACATTAAATACATTTGCTGGACCTCGAGGATACAAACAATCTGCTTCAGTGAGAAACAATGAATGTAAATGTAACTTTTGTTTGTTTACAGAAAACAGGGAGACTTTAATTGACTGAATAATGCAGTAAATGCACTGCATAGTTTGAGCCATGGTTTAAGAAATGTTTTGCCATCTTAAATAAATAGTTGGACATTTTGGAAAATAGACTTATTGACTGTTTCTTCCTGTAACTCCCCATTAAACCACAACATCACATTTTACATTTCTGTTTGTGTTCAATTTAAACAAAAGATATAATGTAAAGACACCTCTGAACTTTATAGAAAGCTATGGTTAATATAACGTTTTGTTTGTTTGTTTGTTTGTGTTTTATGCTAAGCTAAGCTATGCAAAGCTAATCATCTCATGGCTCCAGTTGAAAAATGTAGCATACAGACCTAAAAGTGGTATCATTTTTCATTCCTAACTCAGTAATAAAACAAACACACATATTTCCTGAAGTGTCAAACTGATCCTGTAACGTGGATACCATGATACAGTTTGATGTGAGGGAGAATTGCCTTTCTTATTTGACCTTTGTATTATCAGGGCTAAACTGGAACCAAGGCCAAGCGACAACACCGTATTATACATCCATGAGAAGGCCAGAGCTGTTGCTAGCCGACACACAGCCTCGGCCTCAGCAGCCAAGGGGATCTCTGGGAAGAAACGGCAGGGGCAGAGCTGAAGCTTGAGGAAAAAACACCCAGAGACACGTCAGACTGTACTCTGATCTGGAGTCATGGGAGGGAGGAGAGCTCAGCGTTTATTTTTTTTTTTTACTTTTGAGATTAAAAAAATGGATTTATGTTCACTCTCGCTTCTCAACCTGTCTGCATCAGCGGAGGTGAGACATCTCTGTCTAATGTAGCTGTCTGGGGGCAACCAGAACTCTATGATACAACTTCATATTTATATAGAGACTGAAAGGAGAAAAGTTAAGCAAGGAAGTTGTACTACTTTACACTTTAACATTTAGTGGTTATACATAACTCCTTTAACTCAGAGGAGAGTGGTCGATATTAAGACATTACATAGACAACATAACTTAAGATTTACCATTGTTTTTAACATGTACCAAATGACCTTTATGTTCACTGCAAAGCAGTTAAATGACCAATAAATACCCTGTTATATAAAGACTCCATCTCATCACTCACCACTCTCACTTTCTCTTACTCTGAGAGGACATACACAAGTGATTCATTCATTAGAAATCTCACACAGATAAATTGCTCCTGGCGAACATACATTAGCTTGTTTTCACTGTATTTTAAACTCCTCACGTTCTCTTTTTTTTTTCAAGTTCCCCCTGTGTGCATCCCCTCCCCTTCAAACCTGTCACCACCACAGGCAGAGAGGCATCCTGTGGGGAAAACTGAGCACACACACACACACACACACAAGACACACAGAAAAATGAAGTGAAGGAGACTTTGACATTTGGCTGGTGAAAGGGCTCCTGTCATCTTTGAAAATGTGCATCCTTAAACATTAAACATTCAAGAAGGAATATTGAACTGACCTCTGTAAATATGCAAAGTGGAAGATGTCAAGAACCAATTACAATACGGCAGCCATTTACCCAGCTGACTGATGAGTACAGCTGAGGGGAGATAACATCATTTCCTGTGTTTCTCAACTGTATTCACACAATGTCCAGATGACTGGAAATTAATTTAGTGAGAAACTATTCAGATCCATTTTGCATCCGCCGCTCGCCCAACACAATGAAATTCACATGTACAGGAGGTGTGAGGAATCGTCTTGAGACTGTATTGACTAAGATCGGTTATATTTTCATCTGCGAATGTGTGAACTCACCACAGAAGACAGAAAGAAGGCAGAAATAGGTAACTCAGAAGCGTCAGTATAGCTGACAGAGTATGCCAGAGGCTGACATTCACTGTAACACTTTGTGGTCCCTATAGCTGCGGCGATGTTTCTGTGCACTCAGATTTTGGAGGTGAAGTATAATGTCAACGTCTCCTCCGTAATTTGCCTGATGGAGCTCTTGTCCGTGGGCCTAACAGTGTACAGAATCTAGGTATGAATTTTTAATTTTTAATATTGTAAACTCTATTTCAGTTCATTGTACAATGAGGAAAATTAATCTATTTTAAGATGAACTGGGCTGAAAGTGTTTGAGTACCATCGCCGTTTAGTCTTTGCAAAGGTCCAGTGTGAGATATATTGGCTGTAATAGGAATAAGCAATGCAATAAGAATTGTTAGAATGAGCCTTTTATATCTGCAGAGGTCAACATGGCGGTTCAACATGTCAGCCTTGTTTCTACCGCAGCCCGGAACAGACAAACCAAACAGTCGATCTAGAGAGTCTTTTAGTTTCGTGGCCACCGTAGTTTCTCCTTCAGACTAGGTACACGAGGGTGCAAGTAGGTCTAGCAATGGATCCACACCAGGTCCAAAGAAGTCAAGACACGCCTACTACATGTCACACCCTTGAAATAGCCAATTTGATTAGGTTTGTGCACAAAAACCTGAAGAAGAAATGAATGTGTCTCATCTCTTGAAGTGGGTATATTGTGTAGTCTTCTGTCGTCTTCTTAGAGCTAAACGGTATTTAGCTGGTTGCAGTTTGCAATTTTACTTCTAGATGCCACTAAATACAAAGTTGTACCATATCACTAATAAAGAGATATCCACTGCATGTAATTTGAAGATCTGAATGTGTTTAAAATGTAATTTTTTTGTAAAATTCGCAGCAAAGTTAGTATAATGTCAGATGCAGTGGGTTGAAAGTCTTTGAAGAATCTGTGATATACAGTGTCAGGGATTGAGAGAACAAATAGATACCACGACCAAGACTGACATCTCTTGGTTCAGGCAACAAATTGACATTTTTTAATGAATTCTGAGACTGTAGAGATAAAAATATGTTCAATATTCTTTATATATTCAGCATTAGTGTTGTATTTTAAGCCAATTTATGTTGATAAAGTCACTAAAACGTCATTATCACTGTCAAAGGCTGACATCTCCTTGGCTCAACCAGCAAATTGACAGCAAAAATGTCTTTGTAATTTATATTTATAAAATCCAAAGCCAAATTCATCTATTTTTCTAACAGAGCAGATGTAAAAAGTATATCTGCAACATCGTATGTGTGTGATATAACTGTAAGGTATACAGAAGCACAATGCATCTACTGAAACCAAGACTGACATCTCTTGGTCCAGCCAACAAGATGACATTTTGAGGCAGTACATCCAAGTCTGTATTTTTTTTTATTATTATTAATTTAGAGCCTGAATAATGTATTTCAAAATAGTTTGATGGGGGTAACAAGTAAATCAAGCTCATTACTGCTATATGTACCCTTTCAAAGATGTGTTTCATAAGCAGTGACTAGGACAACAGATAAAACTGACATCTCTTCAGCTGACAAACTGACATATTTACATGCATTTTGAGGCTATAAATGCATGTATGTGTGTTTCTCTGTGTATATATACTGTAAGGTGCATGTACTGTGCTCTCGTGTTAAAACCAAGAGACCGACATTTATTGATTAAGCCAGCAAATTGATACTGGAGGAAAATATCAAAACATATTAGGCACCCCGATTTAATTATATCATTAAACT
Source organism: Nibea albiflora (assembly GCA_014281875.1). Lineage (NCBI taxonomy): Eukaryota > Metazoa > Chordata > Actinopteri > Sciaenidae > Nibea > Nibea albiflora. The sequence goes on along the minus strand of CM024795.1, from coordinate 25,816,094 downwards.
ATCCTGATATATATATATAAGAGTCTGCTCACTTGTGAGAAGGCTACACTTCTCATCATGGCACCCATGTAAGATAAGTGGAGGCAAATGTTTTATTTAGTCCCCAGCATGTAAATAGGTTACATTGTTCATGGTCGCAGACAGTAAATGAGGCTGTAAAACATGAAGTTGTCTTGTGTTTTTGCGCTTGAGCTTTCAAGTGTGTGTAATGGGCGGAGAGCAGAGAATCAGTTTTGTTGGAAAAGACATTAAAACGGTCAAATGTGATGCATCCGCCCGAGTCTGTGCTCAGATGCAGTCTCTCTCTCTCTCTCTCTCTACACTCACCTCGGTTTGTGGTTCCCGGGTCCGACAGGATACTTTCAAGCAGGAACAGAAACACACAGTATTTCCCACCGAAGCACATCGTTGAGTCAGACACAAAGTGCGCTCTGAACTAAAACGCTGCACAGACTCCTGAACAGATCCCCAAAATGAAAAGGTAAGGAGGATTCATGAAAGAGGCTGAACTGAAATCGTCCCAGTATCCAGACTCGGAAGGTGACTCTCGGCTCCACAGGAGTTGTTTAATTCTTATTTATTTATTTACTAATTTTCAGCCCAGCATCCCGAATCCCTCCATGTGAGCACACAGACGGTAGAAATGTCCAGCCATTGCGCACACAAAAAACCCCGAAACGTCTTGAGCTGGAGCAAGTTGGAGCAAAATGAGTAAATGGGGGAGCAGTTGTCTGGAAATTTCAAAACGCGGAGAGGTTGCACGTCGGCAGGTGCACACTATCCCAAAAGTGTCCAAAAGCGAACTTCCCCGGCGTGCGTTTGCAATAAAGTCAATCTGTTTGTCATTTAATGTTGTTATCCTAAAATGAGAGAGAAGCAGGCGAAGGAAAAAGGGAAATCCCGGACTTCCCGCTTCACTTTGAGCCAGTGCATCCCTCAGTGTCTCTCTATCACTGCGTGCATCTCTCTCTCTCTCTCTCTCTCTCTCTCTCTCTCTCTCTCTCTCTCTGTCCCCTCTGGATAGGAGGGATGCTCTGGCGCAGGAAGAGGAGCCGATATTTATACCACAACCAGATATCCAGGAGAGGTCCACGTACCAAATCTAACTTGGTCTATTTTGGGGGGGTGATATTTGATATTTCACCTTATTTCTCACTTTACATCATGTAAAACACGCGGGTCAGTCTTTTTTCCATCAGACGTTATTGATTCTCGGGACGGAGGGGGATGCTGGGGAGATGGAAGGAAATATGAGGCCATTATTAAACTCGTGTATCACTTCTGTGCTATGATGTAGGTTATACCTGCATTGGATTATGTTGTAGGAATAGTAATGTGTCTGGGGCAGTTTCTATTTATGGTGGCAGGGGAGGAAGACAAGCAGACAAACAGATAAGTTGATATAGGGCATGGTGGGTTGAAGGTGCACACGCACACACACACACACATCATTTACATGCTGTTATGAGTCATTTCATTGCATTGTGAATGAAAATGTTTGTCTTGTCGGCCACCATAGACGGATGCAACACAATCAGCAATTCATTAACATTACTCAGACCGTTGTATCACTTTTAAATCTGTGGTTATGTTTGCAAACAGCTGGTGTTTGGTTATCCAGAGGATAAAATAATGAATGTATTGCATGCACATGAAGTGATGCATATCGGCAGCAACAGCAGCTTGTTTGAAGAAGAAGTCAGAAAATTCAAATGCAAACAGGCATAATGTCAAAAAAGAAAGAACATGGAGGAACAGGATTACAATTTTAATCTTTTAATGCGCCGTTCTTTTTCATATTTCACATTTTATGTCAATTTATGGTCGATATGTCTGTACCTGCTCATTAGAAACAAACATTGTAAGTGAGCTCCTAGTTAAAGCACATCCTGACACAAAGAGGTTTCATCCTACCTGTCTGGACTAATGAGCTTTAATCTGTAACACAATAGTGAAGTGACTGTTAGTAGAAGTCCAGTGGGAGCCACTGTCAGGGAGAAGGTGTAATGACCCTCTGGCCTCCAGAGTCACAGCTCAGCTGTTTGAGGATAAAGGTGCTGCTTATCAGTCAGTCATTGGCTGTTTGACAGACGGCTCAGGTAATTGCTGGCTGCATTGATACTAGTATTGTAGCATTTAGTCAGGACATGCAGCTGCAGGATGTTAGCATGAGGATTCTGACAAGAAATTCTACTTGCTGTGCATCATTTCTTGTCTTAAAAGTGAGTCAGACAAAGCGAGTCACGAAGAAACTGAAACTTAACTTCATTGCTGTCTTAGATTGCAGCACTTTAATGTTATTGTCGTGGCGAACGTCTTCCAAGACTCTTAATTGTCTTCAGGTTGCTAATCAGGGCAAAATAGCAATAACCTTTTCCCAGAGAGAGCCCCAGTTGATCTTTTTCTTTAATTGCCCTCTGGGTTGTGTCCATAAAGTTAACCCAGGTTGTAGATAATTCAGTCATTTTTGAGTCAGCAAATGTTAATTTTCAAGCATGACCTTTTGTTACCTCCTCCAGTTCAGTATTCTCAAAACGGTTTATTTTCTGTAGAAGCTTAGAAGCTGCAGTATGAAATATCTGGGAAACTTTAGGACAAATAGACATAGAAGAGTGTTGACATCTTTTCTCTCACTGCACTTTACGGTACAGTATTTCAGCACCATGGACAGTGACACCAGTATGCAGAATATATCTTTTGTCTTGTTTGGTTCAAAATAAAGTGTCTGTGGGTTCAGACAGTCATTCAACTTTTATTTCTCTAACCTTATTTTCCCAACCTTTTGTTACAAATGGATTTTAGAAGGGGTGAGAGGACTTGTTGCAGGAAGACGACAGTGTAGTAATGTAATGTTTGGAAGAGTTTGTTGTGTCGGGACACAAATGGTGTTTCAGCTACATCATCATCTTACTTCTTCAGTCTGACCAACCACACCTTTAATTACACAAGCAACTGAACAGCACAGCCTCCAGTGAGTGCTAATAGAGGTTTAGAGTTTTATATTTTTTCTGCTGTGTTCTTTAGCGCTCCCCGCCTTCCACGTTTGACATGGTGTTTGTGTTTGGATTAGAGCTTTCTTTAGAGGACAGTCATTTTAAAATGGACAGCTGTACATCCAACATTCACCGTAACTTTAGACAAAAGTGGCAAATGAATAGATGTAAACAGGTAGCTCTTGGCTGTTCTGTAGTGACTTTGGAACTTAATGGTTAGTAATGCATAATTTATTGTGAGAAGAATTCTTGATTATGCGCCATGAAGGGAGATGGTTAATCTAAAAAAAGGTCTGATGCACAGCAGCTGCGTCATGTGTTGACTACCCACCAATTATTTGACTGAATTATTACACAAAACCATGAAAACGGTTTGAATACTTTTCATTACTTTTCCAGCCTTTGGCTTTCACTGTCTTTCTGTCAAAGTCATACCTGTTGTGTTGGAGAGAAAAACATGAAGGTGATACGGAAATCCCTTTCTAAATGAAACATTGTTTGCATTTTTCTTCATTTTATAATGTTATATATTTTTGAATTTTCATTGTACTGTTGTGTGCATCAATGCTTTGCCTTTGAAATAAACAGAGTTGTATCCCAAATGTAAATACAACAATAACTAGAAACTAATGAATTAAAATGAAGAGCAGCTCAGCTCTAAAATAGTTGAACTCTTCAATGAATCTCAGTATGACCCCTTAATTCCTCAAATATGTTTATAGGTATTGTAGAGACAAACTATGTTTGTGTGGCAGTCATTAAAACATTCTACTGCAAGTCATACATTGCATCTTTGCCACAGAAAACACAGAGGGGATAAAGACTAAGAGCTGTTGTCCTGGCACAAAACACATGTATAGGGTGTATAAGTTCATGCATAAATACCTGAGAGTGCCAGATTGATTTTTCCCTTTTTCCAATGGCTAGCAATCACTTTAAATCCACCCACCAGAACACCTTCAGTTTTTATGCATTTTAAATCGACTATGAATGAAAAAAAAATGACACATCTTGGGCAGTTTCCCCCGTGTAATGATAACTTAAAGCTGATCATTTACAGAGTTGCATATAATACATATGTTCCAGTTCACTTAAGGACAAAAGAAATTACACTACTTCACTCTGAATGGAAATAATCACAGAATTATATGTAATTGTGTGCCTTACAGGCAGTAATTGACACTTATACAGTTGCTGTAACTGTGTTACAGCAACTGTATACGTACCTATGTGGGGTCTTTATATGTGCAGCATGTGGCATAAAAAAATAAATTTAAAAAAGGCAGAAGTATAATTCATCCAAGGCCAAGACTCAGTGATCATTCATTCCAATGGGAATACCAGTGCGCATTAACTATTCTTGGGAGAAGCAGAAAAGTTAACAAAAGTAGTTATGTGACGAATGAAAAATTATAGCTTAAGAGAGAAGTTAAATCCTGCTAACCTTCATGCCTCCATACAGCTGGCCAATCAGTAAGAAGTACCCATGAATGTCAGATTGTCAGCTTCAGAAATTTTTGCACAGCAGACATTATGACTGGAAAACCCAACAATCAGTACTTAGCAGTGTGTTTGCGAATTGCAACGCCCTCCACTCACCCTCCTATTCCAACCGTGAAAAAGGCAAAAGGCCTTATCCAGAGCCAGTGTTGGGTTTGTCTGTTCTCAGCTAATGTAAAGATATATCTTCACCGTGGAAGATATATCTGTAGATATAAAAGGCTCATCCTTAGTTAATGAAAACAATTAGTAGGTGATTATACACTCATTAATAACTTTTAATAAAAGTGATAACAACTCAGTTTCCATTAAGTGTCCCAGTAACAGTGACAGTGAACCAGCATCCGACGTAGCAGGAAGTGGAAGGCAGCCATTCCAAACTCTTGTGAGTTTCCTGCTATGACATGTGAAAATGTCTGCTGTGCAGCCGGTACGGAGACAGTAAACTGCTGCTCAAGTATAATTCATGTTAATTACAATGAACTCAAAATAAACTTTCCTCAATTACAATATCAAGTGTCTGAAAAGAGAGAGAAATAATGATCCTTTAAATTCGCAAAGAGAGCAGAGTCAGAGTGAATAGAGCAGCTCTACCAGTGAGCAGTCTTTCAAGATACCAGGACAGAATGACCTGTGAAAGAATAAACCCTCATTAAGTTCTGGATAGGGATTATCACTCCTCAGCTGCAGACTGTCTGGGACTGTAAAGAGCTTTAGAGCATCATTTCCCGCAATCCATTTTACTTTTACACATCTCCTCTGCTGTAGGACACCACACATTGTGCTGCCTGATTATTCCTGATTTTGTCTGCCTGTCAGTCTACATCTTTATTTGTCCTACCCGTCCCTCCTCTCTCTCTCTCTCTCTCTCTCTCTCTCTCTCTCTCTCTCTCTCTCTCTCCTCTCTCTCTCTCTCTCTCTCTCTCTCTCTGCTCCTTTTACTTCTTTCTCTCCTGTCAACTCTTCAACCTCTCTCCTCCCTCCTTTTCTCCCTCCTCAGCCTTCCGCCTCGCTGTTCATTCTCTCTGCCTCCCTCAACACCTCCTCTGCTTTTTCGTCCCTCGTCTCTTCCTCTCCACAAACAACCCATTCCTTTCCTTCAGATCTTTCTGCTGTAGCACCGAGCCACCTACCCACGCACTTTTTTTCCCTTCCGTCCATCTTATTCTGCTGTGACCTCTCTTTCTCTTTCTCTTTCTCATTCCCTCTCTCTCTCTCTCTCTCTCTCTCTCTCTCTCTCTCTCCTTCTCTCTCTTTCCTCTCCCCCTCTCACGCTCACTCTCTCGTTCTCTTCCCTCCACCCATCTCTCTCTCTGAATATTTCATGATTTGGTGGCACAGTGCTGAGGTGAGGAGCCTTCCTCTGTCTAGAGCTTGCGCAGCACAAATATTTACTCCCCATGCTGAGCTTAGTCGAGTGTTAGGACTGACTAACAGTGTCTCTCTTTCCGCGTGTGTGTGTGTGTGTGTGTGTGTGTGTGTGTGTGTGTGTGTGTGTGTGTGTGTGTGTGTGTGTGTGTGTGTTATAAGTAACAGTGATTACATGTGACATAGGCCCCAGAGGGGAAAGGAGGTCTTTGGTGTCTTCCTACATTGATGTTACTGCTCCATTGCACACTCTCTGAAGTCTTCTAGGATAGATAGATAGATAGATAGATAGATAGATAGATAGATAGATAGATAGATAGATAGACAGACAGACAGACAGACAGACAGACAGACAGACAGACAGACAGACAGACAGACAGACAGACAGATAGATAGATAGATAGATAGATAGATAGATAGATAGATAGATAGATAGATAGATAGATAGATAGATAGATAGATAGATAGATAGATACAAAGGAAAAGGAGATGAAATGGAGGGCAACAGCAGAAAGTGTGGGAGACGGAGTGAGGAATCTCACGGTGCCTGTGCATTGACAAATGTCTGTTCTGTTTTGGCTGGCGAGAATGGAGCTCAATTGCAGGTCTGGAGGAACATCAAAACACAATTAAGGGCTGACATGGGACTGGTCATGCAGAAGAGTGAGGACAGGAGACGAAGCCGAGCTGGAGGATGAGGAGGAGGAGGAGGAGGAAGGGGAGGAGGAGACCTGCATGGCTAAAGAGAGAAGGACAGGAAAGTGAAATATTTGGGAAACAAACAGAGAAACACAGACACGTACTTGTGTTTTATTGGATGTGATTAGTGGAAAAGTGTGTATGTGTGTGCAGAGGTTAGACTGAGTTTATTATTGACTGGTCCTGTTCATCACATGAATAATCATTTCTTGTGTACAGGAATTATAATGCATTTAGAGAGGCTAATTTAATTTTCAACTAAGTGATTCTGTAATTTACTATTCATGAACTTGTTTGAAGTCAGTGTGCAGACACGACCGTCAATTCCTCCCGGATTACGAGGAGTGGCACCACTCCAAAATGTAGAAAATTAGCTCTATGGTTCTCTACAGAGCAGACCAGATTTCAGTCCCTGTGTCTGCTGCTCGGTCACTCAGGCCAGACACAAATATCTCATCTTCTGTTGGATGGATTGCCATGAAATAGCCTCGACATTCATGATACCCAAAGGAAAACTACTGAGTTTGGCGGTCCACTGACTTCTCATCTAGCACAACTTGGATGTCAAAATTTCACTTTTATCCAATACTTGGATTTAAAGGATCAGTGTGTAGGATTTAGTGTCATCTAGCGGTGGCAATTGCTATTCCAAGCGTGAAAGAGAGACTTCGGTAACCACAAAATGTGCAAAAAAAACTCGTTATCTAGAGCCAGTGTTTAGTTTGTCTGTTCTGGGCTGCTGTAGTAGCAAATGGCGGACTCAGTGGAAGAGGAGTGTCTGTAGATATAAAGGCCACTCTAAGGTAATAAAAACATAACAATCGCACTGGAACTTTATCAAACAGCTGCAGAACACGACATTCCAATCAAGCTGCAGCTTGTATTTAGTGCTAATTAGCGAATGTTAGCATGCTAATCCGTGAAAATAACATGGTGTACATAGTAAACATTACAAACTGCTGGATTTAAGCATGATTGTGAAGCCTGTGTCAGAATAAGCATTTAGATCAAAACACAGCTGTACAGCCTCACGGGCCAGCTAGCATGTCTGTCGACTCAGTCTTGTTATTTACTGGTGGTCCTCATTCTGCTTATTCTCCATCATTAAAGTAAGAAGTGGAGCTGGGAGGGAATGAACTTGGTGCACAGCAGATGTTTTCACTTGTCAAATCTGGAAAAACACAGGTGGACTTATCAACAGTAATAACGGCTCAGCTCCATTAAGTGTCCCCAGTGTAACATTGACCGTGAACCAGCACACACACACACACACACAACAGTTGGGCTTCACACTTGGAGAAACGCAGCTATCATTAATACACCTTTGAGTTTCCTGCTATAGCACGTCAAAATGTCCGCTGCGCAGCCAGTCCATTAGCTTCGCCTAGCATGGACTGGTAGCGGGTGGGATGTGGCTAATCTTAAAGTGGAGAACATATGCCTACCATCATCTCTAGAGCTCACTAATTAACACAGTGTGTGGGTTGATGTGTTGACAAAGAGTAATGTGATATTTTAACCAGGCTCAGTCTTGTGAGTGTGAGGTTGCCAGTGTGGCCCCATTATTCCCGTACAGAGACCAAAACAAAACCTGTTCTCACCAGCCCTCTCTGGTGCTACAGCAGGAGACTGTACAGAATTGCTGTGTTGACGGATAAACTGTACTTCTGAACTGAATTTCTTAAAGTGAACTATTAGACCATTATAGTGGCAAATCTGTCACTGTGCCCATGGACTCCTTTACTATCTGAACATAGTCTGGTTTGTGTTTATTTCTCCTTTTCTTCAATTCCAGTCAAGTGTATTTTATTTAGGTCTTCATTTTGATGAACATCATCCACCACTTACGATTTTCCATTAACATGCATTCTTTCGAGAACGCATTGTAAATTACATGCTTGAAAAATCTGGATTTGAACATTGAAGTAGCTGTATGTTAGAAACAGAGTATGTTTCTACCTAAAGGCCTGACGGCTATAAAGCTGTGAAGTCAGCAAGAAGAATCCTAACTTCAACATTACAGTCCAGTGGACTAAGCCTACCTCTACTGTGACTATTAGCCACAACTTCATTACTGTTAAATGGAACAGTGAGTATTGAACAAGCTCAGAGCTGAAAGAAAATGGGCCATATGAAAATGAAGTCATGTGTATGTTAAGTTTAATATCCATTCTAGGCTTGTGCTGCCCTTTTTGCAAGCGTGTAGTGTTTGATTGATAAACTTTATTTTCCCTCAGGGAGAAGTTTCATTTTAGTCAAAAGGAAAAAGGTCACAATTAACATTTTGTTAATGTTTTTGGGATCCCTCGGGAGAAAAGCTAGAACCGTGAAAATAAATAAAGGGAGAGCGAATAGATACACGCTAAACACAACAGATAACATACATTAGAATCTCACTGTAAAACAGGGCACTCAGTCATCATCATTATCACATTGTCAAAAAATAAATATCACAAAGTTTCAGTGTAAACAAGATGAGTCATGCTCTGAGTTTGACTCTTTACTCATATATCATATAAAACTGTTTATTGGGGACAGATGGCAGTCTGAATTATTAAAATCTAGACTATTAGTTAGAAAATAATCTGTAAAATATGAACTTTCTTAGTGAAATCAGAGTTTATCTTTATTCCATTGTGCAAGTAGAACTAACTCAGTAAGGGTTGTACTGCATGTAACAGCAAGTCCTCTGTGTTTTCCTTCATATCAGAGGACGTTTTAGGTATTCAGCCCTACACCTCTGGTACAAAGAGAAGGTGACATATCAAACATCTAGAGGACGTCACATAAACTGCGATCCTCCCTCTCCTGCTGCCTACTGAGCTGATTTCCTTTGTTCTAAAGCTGAGAAAGGCTTTCAGTCGATGTGTTACCACATTTGAACACCTGTGAACACCTGTTGTTAGAAGATCGATCGCGGTGGCAGGAGGGGAAGCCCAGATTTGTGGTTTAGGAATTGGATTTAAGCTGTGTCTTAGAGGCCCAGCGGGACGTTGAATCCTCTGAGTGATTAAGGGATGTGAAAGGTTTCATGCCCTTGAAAAGTATTTTATATTTACAGGTCTGTGCACACTTTCCTTTGATGGAACTATAGGCAGTCTCCTGCATTAATCCATAATATAATAAGGATAATATAGTGATGCACTATAAATAGATTAAAACAGTGGTCTGTGTTATGATTTTTGGATTAAAGGCAGGATGGCTCAGTAGCCTGCAACATCCTGTATACCAACCCAAGTCTCAAGTCTGTGTGTTCACGTCCAAATCGCTGTGCCAGGAAAAACAATAAAAACTTGACACTTATGAAAAGCTCCTGTGCCAGCTCTTTCTTGCTTCTTCCCCCTCTCTCTCTCTCTCTGAAGCAAAGTGTCCTGATGAGGATTAAGCTCAGGCTCAGTTTGATAAAGATGAGTCAGTGAGACACTTGTATCACTCCTCCAGGGGAGATTTTAAAAAGGTGGCACCCGGCTGCTGCCCTCTCGCTGACCACAAAGACAGCCAGCAAAGCAATCTTTCAGTATGCTGGATCCTCCCACGAGGTGGTCAAGCAAGGGTCTTTACAACTTATTTCATCAGAGAATATTTTTCTTGGGCCTTGAGATGCATGACCCATAATGCATGAATTATTTGTATATAGTTAGAGAGCCTTGTTTTGTCGATAGGTGCGTCTGCATGGACGCTGTCTACCCCTCTCTCCTCTCTGTCCTGCATATTATCACTCAGTTTAATCTTTTCCTTAAGGATGGACTCGATGACTTGTACACAGCAATCAGTGAGTCCATCCTCATCTCCTCCATCACCATCTGGTACGCTGGCATACTTGCAGTACTTGCTTTCATCTTTATTTATATTTCCTCTCAGGCCTACGCCTACTGTGTTTATTGTTATGCACCAATATACCAAGGCAAATTCCTTATATGAGAAAATCTTCTTGCCAGTAAACCTGATTCTGAGTCCTCGTATTCAAGCTTGCTAGCACTATGACTCTATGAATGGCATTGTCGATCTGTTGGCCTTCCTTGGTGTAAGCTAAGATATCTCTACAACTATTGAATGGATTGCTGTAGCATTTTTACACACATTCATTGTCCCCAGAGGATGAATCCTTCAGACTTTGTTGAACGTGTGACTTTTTTTAGTGCCATTGTGAGGTTAACAGCTGGAATGACTGGACAGGATGACTGAAATGTCATAATCATGTCTCATCTAGCTAAACTGTAAAACAATAGTGATTCTTTAACTTTTACTCTAGCGCCATCATCGAGTCAAAAATTGAATTTGTCCAATATAGTTTGGTTTATGACCAAATACCTGCAAAACTACTGCATTTGCACCAGCCTTAGCTGCTGTGTGTTTTATGCTACTAATCAACAAATGTAAGCATGCCAAGAACCTGTGGTTAATATTACATAATGTTTAGCATTAAGTTCAATGAGTGGCCATTGACAAGTCTTCTCTTTTCTCTATTCTTGTATTATACTTGTATAATTGCAGTGTACTATGAATATCTGGATGGTGTACTCATAACAATCAAAAAGTTGAGTGTGTGGAACGCCAGCAACTTGTAGCGCAAGGCATTGTGGCGCTGTGAAACTCGCTGCTGCTTAGGATGGAGCCAAATTATAATTGTAAGTTGTACATCTGTTTTATATAGCGTTATTTTTTAACGCTTGAAGGAGCTGAAGAAACAGAGAAAGTAGTAATATATTGAGATCGTCATTTCCAGTAAGTGTACAACACCTGTACTATAGCACACTATCCCAGGAAGTACAGAGTGTATAAAGTGACCTAACTACAAGTGAACTAATGGAAGTATCCCAGTTGAGTCTTGTTCACTTCACTTTCATATTCCCTTCATCTTTGACCAATTCTGAGTCTAATGTTGCTGTCCTCTCACCTGCCATCCTTCTTCTTATGGCTCATTGGTCTCATTAAAGGTTAGAGCCTCATATGACCCGCAGTGTCTTTCTACTTCCTGCCAGCTCCATGAGATCTTGCGCCTCATTAACTTTCAGTTAACATGATTAACCTCACTTGTCTTCAAATTGCCTACAACAGCTGTCATACATAGCGTCATGTCTGAATGAGAATCCGTGGCAAAATAGCACTTTTGTAAAGTTGAATTTGGATTTGAATGTTATTTTCTTACGTATAATTCTTTTTTGGTACTTTACCAACTGGATGCCATTTGTTCAACATATTCACTTTAAAATCCCTTCACTTCTCTTTTACTTTCTCTTTTTATCATTAAACCTTAGGCCTTTTCATAAATCAGTCTGGTTTATCTCTTAATTGCCTAAAATTTAAATGTAAAATGATCATTTATCTCTTACAATAAATACTATGGTGCAGTGCATTTGACTAATTATGCATGGTAATGCAAAAGTACAGTTATTATTCATTTGGCTTTGTGTAAAAACTTGGCTCATTTTTCTCAACAGATTTCTCTTTACTCCATCCCTGCACCTCTTCGTCCGAACAGGTGCACTCTGGTAGTTTCTCAAAGAAATTTAGTTTGTGGCCGTGATAACAAAGTGTACATTTCACTGAAATAAAAGAAATGTGTTTGAAAATTTGGAACAGTTGTTGGCTGCACCTCTGATACTGAATCCACTAAAAAGGAGGCACAATATGCAAAATGGACGGATGAAGTTTATCTATTAGGCTTCAGATGGAGTTAAGTCCATTAATAATTGAATTAATAATGTAATTGAAATCAACTCTCATTCAAGTTTTTTAGCTGATGATGATGATGATGATGATGATGATGATGATGATGATGATGATGATGGACATGTAAGTGGGTGAAGAATGACTGGAATAAGTCTGAATGGGGTTGAATGATAGAAACATTAATTAGGAAGTTCCAAGTTGATATTATTTGTGTTTCAGACACACTGATGACTCAGTCTCTTCACATCTTTGTCACATTTTGTTCCTGAAATGATTTCATCTACTTATGCCTGGAAAAAAAATGAAGATGCATGAGTTACCTTGAACAAGTGTGATGTTATTTTCTGTACAAATTAAAAACTTGATATCAGCCTTGTGAAAGTGTTTCGCTGTGCCTGAGAACAGATACTTTGGTGTTTTTTGTGATCGGTAGTTTTCATGTTGAAAAGGAGCTCATTTGCCACACAAGTCTGGCAAAGTAATTATACGCCGCCTCACTGTGTGACTAAAATCTCCAAGCACCTTTTAATAATAAATTTATTATTCATGATGATAATTGAACTACTTCTGTAGAACCATTTAGTCACCTGCATTATTCATTTTAACTAGCTGTGCATAACGAAGCAGCGACAACACAAAAGACTGTCTGTTTGTGCTTTCACAGTTGTTGTTGCCCTCAAGGCTTTGATATTCATGTTTTTCTTTCTTTGCCTGTTGATATATTTCTGCTGGCATGGATTAAAAAAGTAATCTGACATTTCATACTTTCTGTGTATCTGTCTGGGAAATAATAGAAATGGAGGGCAACTGAATTGCTAAAGAAGAATGTCTGTTAATGTTGATCATTCTTTGTGCATCCGATCATGCACATACCTTCATGTGAAGCACGTGTGTGCACTTATAGCAAAGTAATGCCCCCGCAGAGCTGCTGTACCCCCACTGTTGTGTGTGTATGTAGCGTGAAATTAGACACAACAGTTCAAAGAAGAAGACCCTCCGAGACATGAGAAAATTAAATACTAATTTTGGTCCACGGTCTGTAGTTCAGTTAATGTTCAGCCATGAATTCTCCTTATTGCCCCAACCAGTTAAGAGTCTCTTGGTGCTTGTTAACAAGGAAATGGTGCACGGACATGAACGAATCAGCCAATTTGCCTTTCCAATCGCTCATTATCTACGGTTTGATTTACATAGAATAAATTATATATTAATAGCTTTACTGAATTCCCCGAGAATCATTTAAAGAAGGTCTATTACAAGATTTATTAAATGTAACTTCAGTATATTGAATTCCCAAAGCCTTATTCTCCAAATATAGTACTTATTGATCTCAGGGAGGAAAAAAGGCCTCATTCAGTCCAGCTTTGATATTCTGGCCAACAGCCACCTGTCATATCGATGTGATCCACCCCCAGGAAAGAGAAATATGAACACAAAAACACCACCTCTCTGTCTTCTCAGCATCTACACTACAGTCTGTGTGCACCTCCTGAACCAACAATGTTTTTAAAGGAAAGAAACAAACTTTGGACTTTGCTCTTCAGAGACACATGAAGAGTCACACTGATAGGACAGAAACACAGCAGCGCTATGACTTCACTCTTTGCTATTTAATTTACACTGTGTTTCATTTTATTTTAACTATCATTGTGGTTTTATATTTGAGTCATTGGTAGAATTATGATTATGTTTTTTGTCCTGTTATACTTCATTATAGAGAATTATCTCAGCAATGACTTTTCTATCAAAAGGAATTAAAATAATGGACAAATCAGTTTTAATTTTGACATCAAATTTTGATTTGATTAGAGTCTTGTGACTAAAATCTGAATCGTTCCACTTTTAGTTGACTAAACATTACAAGATATTAGTATGCAGTAAATTTAGTTGACTAAAATGGATTTATAGGTTTTGTTAAAGTGTTATGCATTATTTAAATGTTACTCTGCTCATTCCAAGCTCATTATATACTCCCCCTAAGACTCATTTTGGCTCAGCGAGCAGACAGGAATTCTGTGTTAAAGTCTAACTTTGTCTAACTCAGGCCACTCAAGCCAAATATTACATAGAGCTGAGCTTCAGAGGTCATGTTTACACCGAACAAGTGTGGCTCTTGTCCTACATTTCTCACACTGAAAATGAAAAAAATGCAGTGAATAATAGCCCTCTCAACATTGTGCACATTTAAGCATGTGAGTAATTAATACTGACTTGAAAAGAAATGCGAACCTCTCCTTTGGATTTATTATTATCAGCGTTTCTCATCTTGATATTATCAGACCATCAGTTAGGGTTTAACATTTGAGGCAGTGTATTGTGTATTCAGCCATGTGGAAACAACCCAAAAATGTCCCCATAAAGTGATGGCCATGCTTCAGTATTTTTTCTTTTTTTTTTTTTTGTCTGTCCCTGTGTTTACCTCTTCCCCCGCGTTTCCTATTTTCCGCCGTCTGTCTGCCTTCTAGTGCTTCTCCCTCTGCACAGCTGCTCGTCATCTGCAAACAGCACACCTGTCTGCTATCAAGCCATCACCTCTTCCTTCAAGAACTCTGCCCCATCAGCGAGTCCTCGCTGATCATAGTACCACTCACCATTTGTTCATGCTTCCTGTTCTGAAGCTTCTGGTCTTCTCAGTCTGGTTAGTTTGTTTGCCTGCCTACCTCTCTCTCTCTCTACACCTGTTTTCCCACTTTCCAGGATTACCTGCCAGACCTGCAAGCCAGCTGTCATCCCCTGGAAATCTTTCTGCCGAACTCCCTCTGGATTACTCCTCTGCACCTCACAGCCATAAACTCCAGCCAGCCTTCATCTCACCATAGATGCCTTTCATGACAGACATTTTTGACTCATCGAAGTGGGAAAAAAGCTCAGCTGGAAATGATAACATTAAGGCTGGCTTCATTCCATTAAGTGTCTCAGCAAACCATGCCAGAGAGCATACACACCAAAGCCCTGCAACCAGCTTGCCTAAATGGAATGCAGCCATCATTTAATTGTTTCATCTGTGCATTTCCCGCTTTGACAAGACAAAACATCATTTTTTTTTTTTTAATATCTTTTTGTTTGTCTGTCTGAACAGATGTGTTTGCAGTCTTTGAAGGCGGTATGCTTGGAAATTTGGCAGAGTACACCCCGGCCAAGTCACCAGTTCATCACAAATCCATTCACACTCATGTTCACACCTAAGGAGAATTAAGAGGCACCAATTAACCTGCATGTCTTTAGAGGAGGAAGCTCCTCTAAAGACTACCCCGAACCACTGCATCCACACGTTTCCTGTTCAATTTCAGCAATTTTTCAAGAGCATCATTTCTCCTCTTATGAGCCAAAAGTAGCTGATATTAAGTTTAAACCCCCCCTGGCCCACCCACACAGGTGCTATCACTTGTGTTGCTTGATTAGACTTCCTCAGTACAAATTATGCTTGAGTGACATCTCCTTCGCTCTGCTTTTTCTTTTTTTGACAGGACAGCTGTGTCATAATCAGAGTTTGGCAACTTCACATATAATTAGCATCATAACTCTACTCAACATCGACCTGACTGATGGTATAACCTGCCTGGGCCTTCAAACGCTGGACAAGTTGATACTAAATTAAGTTCTGTAATGATTTAAAAGTCAACTAAACAGCTAATACAAAGTTGAGTAATGTCAAATTATATGGTTTCAGTAGGAAATACAATTGGTAGAATCAGTCATGTGTGTCAAATTTGATGTAGCTTGATAATTATAGGAATTGTATAAAGCAAAAAATATATTGGGGTAGTAGCACTCTCCCTGCTCCTTGCAGATTCCAGCTACTCCAGCTTCCTCCCACAGTCCAAAGACATGCAGTTAACAGGTTAATCTGTAACTTTAAATTGCCCATAGATGTGATGAATTGGATACTTGTGTAGTGTGTACCCGCCCAATGTCACGCTGGGATAGGCTCCAACCACCCGCGACCCTTATAAGGATAAGTGCTTACAGAAAATAGATGGATGGATGGGTGGATGGATGGTTGGATGGATGGGTGGATGGATGGATATTGGTAATGGTGTACAGTTTCACGTAGTATACATACAAATAACAAAAAGGTCACGGTAGTTTTCAGTCCAGGGCACTTTGTTCATAATTCAGGACATACAGATGTGTTTCAGAGATTTCCGAATGGATCTAAGACGATCTACAAGATGTTTTTTGTGCCCTCACATGTATAGTAATACACTGATGGTGTGCATATACGCCGCTGCCAGTGTGTACACTGTACTGACAGCCGTAATAGTAAGCACTCTTCCTTTCTCCTCCGTCTCTTTTCCTCCTGGGTGAACGGTCTTGAAAATGTATGTTATGGGTCTTGAGTCCTGAGTGCACTTGTAAGTTTCACAAGAACATCAAAACACAATCAAGTCATGTGGATCCCTGAGGCTCCAGGCTGGGAGCTAGCACTTAGGGAAAGAGAGGATTAAGGTGGGGGAGGTGGAGGGAGAGAGAGGGACTTGAGAAATGGGAAAATGAAGGTATGAAGGGAAGCAGGGGAGAGATGTGCTGCTGGAAAATGGATGGATGTAAAGAGTGGCATAAATTACTTTCCATCATTTAATATCGTTGAAGCCAGATAAGAGATTTCAATACAAAACCTAGATTGGATGATATTGCATGGTTCATATCAGTTTTTTCATGACACGTGGTTCATGACTAATTGATTCCCTCATGCATTCATTTAGAAGTTTTTGCTTTGCTCTGTCGTTAAGCGCTCAGTTCATTGAACTGATCCGAAGCTCGGCTCCAGCCTAGAAACCTCTTAAATTACAGGTGTCAAAATTCACTACTGGGCTGAGTGAACTCTGACAGCCAGAGAGGAGGAGTAAGCCGAAATTAAAAGTCTATTGTTTTACTTTATTCTTTATATGGTCTAGAAATCCCACTCCACTTTGCTCATTTTTGAAGCCCGAGCGTGAGGAATGGTAATTGAGCCATCACTACAGGAAAGAGAAAAAGATGAATAGACAGCAGGGAAAGAGAGAGAAGTGGCGGGGAGAAGAGGAGAAAGATGAGACAGAAAACTGGCTCATAGGGGAGAGGAAGCTTATCTCCTTTAGAATTTTTGTTCATTTGCAGTCATATTTGTATTCACCAAAACATTTTGGAGGAAAACATAAGGATGAAAGATTATTACTGATTACTGAGCGTGTCTGCAAAATCCTCACTGCCAGCTGCTAACAGCTTTTTAAATTAGTTATTTGTTCAAAATCTTATCGTGGGCAACAAGAGTGTAGCTGAGGTTAAACAACTGTAATCACTTGGTCAAGCTTCGGGAAGATTGTGGTCACTGTAAAATAATACAAATGGTGAGGTTATGGAGTGAAATGGGAGCTGGTTAAATTGTGGTTTAGATGTTGGAAATGGTTACTTTCCGAGTAAGATTAGACATGGCTGAGGGTTTCATTTATTGTGTTTTATTATGATTCATAAGAATCAAGAGCAGACTTCCCTCTCTGCTCATGCTTGCTGCGGGATTCATAAAAATAATAATGATAATAATAAAATATATTTTCCTGCTTCATTTCTGCTTTTTAAAGAATTTTGTTCAACTTAACAAAGTAAATCCAAAATAGTCAATTAATCAATTGGTCAACCAGAGAAAGCCCAATCCCAAACTCTTTTGAATGAATGGTTTCAGTCAGAATTGTAAAACATTGCTATTTCCCCTCTGTTGTGTTTGCTGCTCTGTCAAATGCCCCATTATTTTGATTCCCTCACTGTTGGCCAACACTCCCTTTAGTTTCCATTGGTTAAAATTCTGCAACCCCATTGAAATTCATTTTTTATTGCTAATTACTTTTAGTTCTTTCTTGAAATTGTATCCCTACAGCCACAACTCCCAGCTCTGGACTAAGAAATACCATATTACGCAATACAAAGCAAAACAAAATACACATAAGGGAGAAACAAACACAAACGCACAATTAAAAACTATTCTGCGTTACACTGCCTTCATGAAAAGGCTTGTATCCATTCATACAGAGTATCCTAGACAATGTCCATCTTATGGATTTAGTTGCTCTATGTGAGCAGTAAATGAAGTCCATGCCTCCTCGTCTCCGGAAGCTACGCTAGCAAGACTAGCATGATGCACACAAATGTCAGACTTGGGGGACGAGTTGCATGGTGGTGTCAGGTTTTGATGTGGAAGAAGAATGTGTTGAATAAAAATGAGCTGTCTTTGGTTAGTGATAAATCAGCGGAGTACTAGTAAAAGACAAAACAACGCTGACACTTGGACTATGTGCACATTTGTATGCGGCACCATATTCAAAGGTGTTTATGCTTTGCCGTTTGTACATGACCACTGCAGAGGGTGAACGTGTCAGTGTGGCTGAGCTCTCTAACTCCTGAAGATTGTGCGTTCCTGACATTATTTGTTTTGTGTGTGACACTGGGAAAGCAATCTTGGCACCCACCACAATGGATATTTATCTTAATTTACCAGTTTATTGCCTCAAAGAAAATAGTTTCTTCCTATTTTCCTTGAGCAATAATGATTCAGGATTTAGGAGCACAGAGGGATAAAATGATGCCGCGATGAGGTAACGTTTAGAATGAAATATTTAGGTATATTTGTTACATACAGTAATAAAATAGCTTATTGTGTGAGGGTATCATTCAACCTATGTATGTCCTTTAGTGTTTCTCATTCCAGTGTCATTACATTTCAATATTATGTAATCTTATTTATCTATCTTATGCCATAAAATGATTATTTGCATCAGATTACAACTAACCAGTGTATTATCCACGAAAACCAAACAGCAGGCTGCAGTTTGGTGTGTTTGTCACGTTTATTTCAGCATATGTGAATTCTAAACCTGTTCCTCACATCATTTGAATTTACCTTATGTCTTACACACACACACACACACACACACACAGGATACTTGTGATTAAGGATGTCCAGGGCTGTCATTATGCCGCGTGGTGTGGGGAAATTATGTCTCAGTGGACCTCCTGCAAAAGGCAGAGCAAGAGTTAAGACATTAATAGGCAGAGAAAAGCTATACAGCATCACTGTCTACCTCTGTGCTAGGACTGGCAGGATCAAAGGCTGACTCTGAGAGGAGGAGAGAGAGAGAGAGAGGAGGAGAAGAAGAGGGGGGTAGAGAGAGACGGCCAGATACATAGACATAGAGGAAGGGAGAGAAAAAGTCATCCAGCGACAAGGAGACAGAGAGAATAGCAAGTTCTGAAAGCACAGAAGGGACAGGGAGGCAGGTAAAGAAAAAATCGACAGGGAGGATAAATAGAAGACATTTCCCTTCTGCCACCTGCCTTATTGCTGACTTCAGATTATGCGCTGCATTGGCCTCGGTGTCACCTTCTGTACGCCTTGTGAAACCCTTGAAACAAGGCAGGCATTGAACTTGTCTGGTCAGCACCCTGACTACTGAGTCATGCTAATTGGAAATAAGGCTGCAGTGAACATGTTTTCATCGAGGAATGATGCAGCAGTGACAGCTTTTTTTAAGCTTTGGCATTGGCTCTGCGGAGGGCAATGTCAAGTCTGTCTGTTCACTACTTTGGTCCGGACGGAAATATTTCAGAAACTAATGATTGCCAAGAAATTTTCTGCAGACATCCATGTCTCCCTGAGGATGAATCCCACTCATTTTGGTTAGACTTTTCTTCTAGAGCCATCACAAGGTTCACATTTGTAGTTTGAAGTGAAATGTCTCGTCAGTATTGAATGAATTGCCATGAAGTTCATGTTGTCTTGTCTCATAATGTAATCTTATTGTACCAAACAGTATCGTCGTGACGGATCAGGCTTGCCATAGTAGAAAAATCAGTTTATTACTGTAGCGCAGGTACTCTGTGTAATTTTACTAGTGCGAGATTTCACAGGCAAACTGCCCAGGTTTTTATCCAAAATGGAAATAAATGGTGTGAAAAATTTGAGAGGGGAGAGATGGCAGCCTGCAACACTTCACAGCGGCACACATTCCACTACGACCGGCTGAATATGAATAATAAATATGTAAGTGCTTATGTGCTTACATAAAATGTGATGAATAGACTATTGAATATCTAATCTAAACGTTTTAAAGGTAGGCTCCAGGAGGGTTCCATTATTTCTGAATTACCTCAAACCACTCTGAAAAATGTGCTCTTATTTTGAGGACGTGTCACTTATTTGATCCTTTGAATAATGCCCCCCCACTAATGTTTTTATGAAGTTTGAAGCTGAGAGCAGTGGTATGAAATCTATCAGTTTTAATCAGTCCCTTCATACCAGCCTCTCCCCTCTGACTTTCTCTCCCCCTTTTTTTTCCCTTTGGGTGAAGAATCTATTATTCATGTCTTTCCTTCATTCTGGGAGTGTCCACTTCAACAAGGTTTAACAGAAGCAGAGTAAAAAAAATTGAGATGAGGCAACTCAATCTGGGTTTCACCTTTTCTGGATGAATGCTTTATTCTTGGCCACGTGTTCCTCTGGGGTCAATGCAGAGGTCAAACAAGTGTTAAGACTCTTGATTTAACATGTAATGTGTCAGATGAGAGACCAAATCATGTCCAGAGATTGGTTTGTTATCACATGTATTGGAAGAGAATGGCACTTTTCATTAAAACACTGAGCCATCTTTTGTTGTGGGTGGCAAATAAAGCTTCATTAGTTTGGTAGAGCAGTTTTTAAGTCTCAAGTCAAGTTTCCAAGAGTAAATCTGGGTCAAGTCTTTTAGCAATCTGCAAGTCTCGCAGGTCTTTTGCTTTTAAACCTGTGTTGGTTATGTTTTGGGTTTTTTTTCTACATTTCTGCGACCGGGTTCAGTTAATTTACAAGCCTAAAGTTATTGAAATTCCTGGTATGTGGTAATATGAGGCCTTTCTGACAATTTCTCATTTATTTGTCCCAGGATCGTCTCAAAACCTCAGACTGGATTTTTTTTTTTTTTGCTTTCAAGTCTTAAATTACATCATGTCTTCAGGGAGTCAAGTATTACAGCAGTCAAGTCTCAAGGCCTAATTGTTTTGATTAAAGTCTGACTGAAGTCTATGTGGTCCTTGTCTGTCAGGAGACAAATCGTGTGGATTAGATAAGCCCATACAAAAACAAATTCAGTATA
Organism: Nibea albiflora; assembly: GCA_014281875.1. Lineage (NCBI taxonomy): Eukaryota > Metazoa > Chordata > Actinopteri > Sciaenidae > Nibea > Nibea albiflora. Next base: position 25,794,760 of record CM024795.1, on the reverse strand, counting down.
TTTCACATAAGTGATAAATCACACAGTGATTTTTAATTATGGACCTGCTTATCGCCCACTAATTTCAGAAAACATTTTGTGTCATCATCTTAAATATTTAATATTTTGGACCTGTGAAGAAAACTGGAATTCTGCTACACACATTTTAAATGCTTAGTTCTCTTGTTTTTTTCTTCCCTTTGTAATATTGAATTGCTTTGCTGTCACCATTCTGCCTCTGTAAGCCAGACATGGGGGTCACAAATGGAAAAGACTGTGCGAACCCCTGTGGCATAGTTACGGTTTAAGCACTGGGTAGTCTAAACTCACATCCTAATTTGGCATAATTTATGGCTAGTTTTACTGATCTGCTGTTCCAATTTGCATTTAATTTGAGGGAAAATGATGACTTGATACTTAAAACTGAAAAGAGCCGGTAGTTCTGTCTCAAATCCAATTTAGCTGGAAGACTGTCTAAGGTTTTAGTTTTATATCTTCCGATCAATTCTGTCTTTTCCTCAAAGGATGAATGACTGTCCGGGCAAGGGTAATCTGTCCTGCCTTCAGTCTGTTAAGCCAGTGCTTTGTCTTCTCATGCAGCTGTTATGGATGTCTCTTTCCCCGCAGCTGAGGCTCACAGAGGTCTACGGGAAGAAGAACAACACATCTCTTCTTGGGGTAGTTTATCAAGGGCCACACTGCAGTTAGTCGTGAAGTGCTCTTGATTTTCTTTCTTTTGCCCATGAGTCTCTTTTGAATTAAAACTGTCGACAAGTTTTGAAGAAATGCCAATCCTGAATATAGAGTTTTTTCAAAGTTCTGTCACTTCAGTATACCATCCTTTGAAATAGACCTTGATCACTACCCCTAAATCTCTAAACAGCACCACTTAACTTCTCCTTTCTCTCAAGTTTCTTTTGCATTTGGAATGTGTGTGTGAGAGAGAGAAAAGGAGGAGATGAAAGGATGAAAAGATCCATTTATCTTGAAGTAGTTTCAGTTACCCTCTCACTTTCACTCCTGTCCCATTCGTTCTCCTCTGGCGTCGTCTGTCTGCGTTGACACTGATGGTACCTGATGTCTCCCCAGGCCATGAAACTCATGACAGGAAATTTGCTTCTGTATCCAATTTGCCTTCAAATGAAACTCTATTTTTTCTGTCTTCTGTCTTTTGTTTGCATTTCACAAAATTAAGTCATACTGTCTTTCTCTGGTGTGTAGACATGTCACTGCTGCTAGTTCATCATTATATGCAGCCAGAAAAAGTAAAATGATGACTTGAGCAGCATCCCAGGTGCAAAATAGTCGGTGGGCCAAGCCCTATCCATAATGTGTTTCTCTCTCTCAGGGAACCAAGACTGGCAACTTCAGGTTTTCCTGGCAGGCTTGTTCATTCTTTGCAGGAGTGTGTCCTTGTCCTTTTGTTGTATAATATTTCACATGTATTCTAGTAGAAAAACTGTAGCCTAATTAACAAAATTCTGGATTTTTTGTTTTTTTGTGTGCGCACTAACAGTTTGGCTTAACCCCTGTAAGTGTTTTGCTCTCCCCCAGAGATTAGTCGTGTAACAATCAATCAAATGCAGCAATCTCGGTTACTCACTTCCACTGATGGAATATTGACAAATGATGACAGTTGAAATGAATGATGGATACCCCAAACGGTACCAGATCTATAGACTCACTTGTTACCTGTCTGGCACATTCAGTGTCAAACGCTTCGAGTCAAACATTTTTCACAAGTGGGAAAGTATCAGATTGACAGCGTGATTGAATCTGATTGGATTTTAGCAGCACAAATAATGAAAAAAGTGGGTGAATTTCGACTGTATCGTGTTTACGAATATATCATTATGTAAAGAATATTTTACCCATAAACACAATCAGTTCAGCAGTTTACAGCGAACACTGTCTGTAGGCTGCTTTTCATTTTATTTTGAAAATAGCTGCTTGCTGCTGCTAACAGGGTTAATGAGAGCAGCAAATACTGAACCATACATCACATTTACGGGCGGTGAGTGGCTTTAAAGCCTACACATTCTGCCAAATGGCCTTCAGTATGACTGACATATATAGCTGCCTAAATAACTTATCTTGTTACTGACACTTTGCATGCCTCTAAAATAGTACATATAAAATAAATGGCTATGAGCAGTGGTGTTGTGGTGCTTGCAGAAGTGGTTACACTCTTAAGTTATGCTTCATTTTTGGCCCATGCACAAACGATAAACGCCCTGTGGGCCAGTAGTATTTACACGTTGTCACTTAACTTTTGCTGCTTGACTTCAGGGAGTAAGGATCATTACGAAATTAACATAAGCCACAGAAGAGCTGCAGATTTTGCAATAAATACTGGCTGGCAGACGGGCGGGACAACCACATAATTATGCATTTTGAGTCAAGTATTCCTGATTGCTAACTCCATCCGCTCATGAAATTTAGACAAGCATGTCATAAGTTCATCACCATCATAGAAAAAGAAATTCAGCCAGCAAAACACTACTGAAGGATAGTTTGAGAAGTCATGATGACTGAAAAATCAGTATACTGCTGTATACCTGAGTATAACCTGCAGTACACCACTGGTTATGAGAAGTAAGGATTAAAGGTCCAGTGTCTATTTACAGAATATAGCAGAAATGGTATATAAGTTGTTTTCATTAGTGTATAATCAAATGGAGTCCGCCATGTTTCTACAGTAGCCTAGAACAGACAAACCAAACATGATCATGTTGCCTTGGTTGCCCCTTTGAACTTCACAACATAAGAAAAATCAGGCCTGACCTGACTCAACATGCTACGCAACTCGCAACTAGATTACTGTGCCTCCTGACGGGCCTCCCAGCCTGCACAGTGAAACCTTTTCAGATGATCCAGAGCGTGCCAAGCGTCTGGTTTTCCATCTACTCAAAAGGGCACGATGCCCCGCCGCTCATCGAGCTCTGTTGGCTACCTGTAGCAGCCCACATTAAATTCAAATCCCTAATGCTTGCCTACAAAGAAGTCTCCTTTTCTGCACCCACTTACTTGGATGCCCTTATACAGACATGTTACCTCACGACTGTTGGCTCTGCCACCTGTATGCTCAGGGCAATCCAATTTTGTAAATTTTCTCGTCTGTTGTTGCCCGTTGGTGGAACCAGAGCAGGGCATCCCTCACTACCTTTAAAAACCTCAAGGTCCATCTCTTCAGAGAATACCTCCTCTCCAACACTGCCAACATCTGGATATGCTAATTCTACCGCCCTGTAGCACTGTTACTTTATTCTGTGCGAGTAGTACTTACTGCTGCACTAACATGTCCTTGTCACACTCCATCTTGATTGTTTCCCTTTTTTGTAAGTCACTTTGGATAAAAGCATCATAAAATGACTGAATGTCAATGTATGTGAATGCAAACACTGGCTCCACATAGGGTACCCTGCATCTCTCACGTTTCCCTTACACTTGGAATGGCCAGGTGAGTGGAGGGGGTTGCAATCACCAGTTTCGCCACTAGATTCCACTAAATCCTGCACCCTGCTCCTTTAATGCCATGCCAACATGTCCAAACACAGAGTGACAAAGCTGAATGCTACCAAATTGTAAAAAAAAAAAAAAAAATTATAAATCAATCTGGCTTAACAGAGCTGAAGCCAGATTAGCCTGCTTAGCTGTAGTGCCCTCTGGCATTCAGGACCATCCAATGCTCCATATCTGTTTCTCATCCTATCATCTACTGTTCTACAATTCCTCCTCTATTTCGCCCCCCACCTCCTCCTCCCCCCTTTATTGTCAATGACTAGAGTTTTAATGATTACATCTGGCGGTGGCACAAATTAATTCCTGCCTCTCTGGCAAAAAGCTGTTCCCCACCTGATTATGCAAAGCAGGCCTACATTCTCTCCCTTTGAAGTGGAGGGAAAGCTGCTTAGAGATTCTCCCCTTGAGGAAACACTGCAATATGGAGAACATCAACAAACCAGAGTTCACACAGAGGTCAGCAACATGGTTAACCCCCAATGAAGCCCCACTTCATCACCGCATCTCGCTACTTTTAAATTGTGTTGATGTTGTGACAGCGTAATGATGCACTCGCATCAGAGGCTGGAGCTACTTTTCAAAGACACGTAGAAGTGGAGCAAAAGTAGGACAGCCAATAAAAATAGCCATAAAAATTCACCCCGATAATGCATGTGTCTATGGCCACGCAGAGCAGTTGGATGAAACCGGTGTGAGGCTCTTGTAGCTTTCCTATTTCAACAATCATATCTTTGACAGTGTCTCGCTCAGAACCGCCCGCCTTATATAGTATATTTAGAAGGAAGAAATAAGGGTTTCCACACACATAACAGCCTCTGCAACAGCGTGCTTTGTCAGTCTGTCATGTTCAAAAGGTAAAAATATGTGATTTCTCGTGTGTTATTGTCCACAGTTACTTCCAAAACACCTTCGGCTTCTGGTCGGAGCAATCAGAGCGAGATGAAAAGCTACAACACCGCCGTGAAATAGTCTACTTTTCACTCAAGCATGACACAAGAACAGTCCACCCAGGTAATGAGCCCCTACAAGAGATGATACTGCCTTCTGAATCACACTGAAGGGAGGTGCGATGACAGATGTAAGATTACTTCTGGGACATATAGCATGACTTAATTCAGAGAAGGATGCAGGGAGGGAGGAGCAGCCACGAAGGAAAGAGAGAGCACGCGTTAATTATATCATCACTGCCGGTTATTAAACTAATATCTCAAACAGAAAACTCTCAGCCTCCTGTTGAGTATGTCATGTCTGAACACATTTGCAGTGCTGTTACGGCACTCGTTTATTTCAATCCAAACACAGGCCAATAAACATATCAGGTATGGGTGTTCCGATTCAGTGATGACTTAAGTTCAACTTGATTTATTGACTTCAACTACTGAATTCAGGCTTTTCTGGTGCCTAGTCTAGTAACAGCTCACTTTCTAAATACCACTCAGAGTATTTAGAAACTAAAACTCACTCCAAACAGAGTAAACTGTAAATGATTTTTCAATCTTACAATCAGAATTTTGCGGCCTCATGGTATAACTAATAAATTATGTAACGTGGACACACCGTCTGTATATCTGCAGCGTCCGTATCCATGGAGAAATCCATAATAAACAATAATAAAACAATAAATTAAAAGAGTCGATTGCAGCAGTGAAAAGAAATGATTTTTTGGCCACTTGGGGGCAGCGGAAATGGAAAAAAAAAGCTGTGCTACAACACTGACTTATTAGCACTTGAAGTTTAAGTTGAACTTGTTAACAAACAGTTGCTTGTTCACACATTCAGCAATAACAGAGCACCGTTATCATTCATTCAGAGTTATGTCTGTGGTGAGTTTTAGTCCAATCATAACTCGCTTTTAGCTCCGTTTTGGTCTGTAACAACTCCTGTGGAAAATATCTGGCTCTTTAGTTGCTAAGTGCTCCACTTAGAGAGTTTTCAGTGCCAGCTGCAGCCAAAATTGATGCTATGAGAGCAGTGAGAGTGAACCAAAACTGTAAAGTTGCAGGCTGGACAGCTAAACAACTCTTCAAAGCTCTGAAAAACTGAGGGGAGTTACAGATTCAGGTGAATTCTCTGTAGGTTCATCACCACCTTTCACATGTCACTTTGTTTTCACTTTGTCATTTCATTCATTGTTATTACAAAAATATCGATTATTTGCTGCTCGAAATAAATGCAGGTTGTCTACGGTCTATCTTTGGTGCAGATCCCACACGGCTAGTATGAATGATGCGAGCAATGTTCTTTATTTGCTTGCGTGTCAGCTGAAATTGGCACTGTGTAGACTTTGCAGTGCGCTTAAAGTGAATTAGTTTGTCAGTTTGTTTGAGTGGGTTGTAAGCCAGCTCCATGAGGTACCACAAGGTGCTCTGCGTCTTAAAAAAAAGCCCACAGGTGAATGTGTATGTTTAGCCATTTGTTTCTACATATCTTTTCCGCACAGGAGGACACACGCTATTTCCTCCTTCTAATCCGAGACAAAAACATGGGTCCCCAGGTCTTGCCGGGCTGAGGAACCACTAAAATGCCGAGTCTCTGGCGATAAGAGGACACATTCAGCGGCTGCAGGGGCGGCTTGTGAAGTGTCTCTCCCCCATGATCAGCGTGAGCAGGACCAAATGCAAAGTATTTCGATAAAGGAACAGCAATCTCCTCCCACAGGTCTTCGGGTTCAGCCTCGGGACAGTCGTTCAGCACCGTTTCCACCACGCCGTAGTTCTCAGAGCTGGACAGTGTGCAAGTGGAATAGACCACGACGCCCCCTGGACGCACCGCTGTCAGTGCAGACCTGCAGGGAAAAAACAAATAGTGCCGTCCATTACATGGGACTAAATATGCATTTTATACACAGCTGGATACTTTGAAATTGCACACTAATTGCCATACCACTAAATAATTTGCTATTTTTTGCTATTTGACCATGGATGAAACAAGCGCCATTATATTTGTTTTTTTGTTGCCTTTCACGTGGTAAAGAGCTGATTGCCAGACCCCTTTTATTCCTGACAAAATACACTAATAGCCCCAGTCAGTCTGATGTAATTCAACTATAGCACGGTTTGTAATTGCGATTAATTTAAATCCTTTTTCATGCTGGGTGTATTCTGCATGTCACTGAAAACATAGAGAAAAATGTCATGATTATAATGGTGTTGTTTTTCATTTCAATGTTTGGACACATTACAGACATTTCTTTAGGTTTGAATAGGGCTTACCTAAGCAGTTGAGCCTGGAGCGCAGGCAGCCTGGTTCTTTCCTTTAGTCTGTGCTCCCCCTGCTGGCTGCTGCTCGAATACAACCAGCTCCTGTCATTAGAACATGGAGCGTCGACCAAGACCTGCAATAAAGAGAGAGCAAGAAAGGTGAGAGAGTTCAGGAGTGTAAGAGAGAGGGTTTAAAAAAATGCAGATTTAAAAAGGGTGGAGGTGAAAGTGAACAGAAAGACAAATGCTGGAGGTTTTGCGAAATAATCGAATTACGTTATATCTTCCCCACAGCAAGAGATAAGAGCCAATTATATAATCAGCATATAAAATTAAGTAAGACAGTAAGTGATTCTGAAATTTCACACCTCATGCTAAGAATCTTCACGCAAATCTGTCCTCAGTGCAATTTTTACAAACCCATATCACTGCCACAGCGGCGCCTGTTTGTGCTACTCTGTTACCTTTCATTCTTTGTTCACACTGTGTCTAACTCTCAACCTTTTCATTCTGTGCTTTCCTCCTTTTTTTTTCAATATTTTGCTCCATTATCAGTCACTTTGATTCCTCCCAGCCATTTGTCTGCCTCTTCCCAGCTCCTATTTTGAATAAAAGGTTTTCTTCTTTTCCTCTGGGCTTATTAGCTTTTGTTCAAAGGCTTGCTGTTCTCATTCATTTCTAACCACAGCCTTGAAAAAGGAGTGTGACACCTCAATTTGTTGAACACCGCAGAACAATTCATTCGCCTGCTGCCATAAACATGATTCTCCCCCCACCTTGTCATATGTCCCTGCTTCAGTTTGCCCAAAAGACCGTCCATCCTGTGCAGACACAATCACTCTGCTGTTTAGTGAGTGCGGCAAAAAAGACTCCAGGGTTTTGGCCAGCCAGTTCCGTCTGTGAGGGTCTGGTTCATTACAGCAGAGAAGTGCTGGAACACAACACAGTGCAGCATTACCTATTGCCAGTATTCAATGCAAATGGGATATTCACAGCAAACTAAAATATTCCTGAGATTCAACTGCAGCAACTTTCATGCAAAGTATAGTTTTAATATTAACACCCAGGGGCTACATTGTGCCGGGGCTGTCCGGGGCTCAGCCTCTGGCACAAAGGCCTACACTGTTCTGTTATGATGCAGAGCTGGACAGCCTTATACGTTTAGTGTGCAGGTTGGGTCGGGTTAGTGTCACTGTCTACAACTTTGTGTGAGAGTGTCGACTGAGGCCACAGCAAACGGGTAAGTTTGATGTCCGAAAATAACAGTTACTTTAGGTTAATTAAGCCATCTCTGCTTGTGACTTTGTGCCTGGCACAAAAATAAACTTCTGTGGAGGCTAATGCAGACAACACATGCGTTTGATGGCACTCATGACGATCTAGACTCTCTCAGCTAAGGTTTAGTTGATGAAAAGCGATGGACTGACCTGGACTACTGATTAAATATTGAGTTTAAAATGTTGATTAGGTGGACACATTGACCATCAAGTATTCGGCCAAGCCAGAGTACAAAAATGTATAATATTGTGAGGACTGGACTAATTACCAGGAGAGCAGCAGAGGCAAAGCAACACAGCGGGGTGCACTTTCACAAAGATTTTACTGTCATCAGCTGTCAGCTGATTAGTGTTTTAGGGTTCAGAGCAGAGGGTTTCTCACTGTGTTATATCTGAATGATGGCTTCATTGTAATAGAGTGCAATGTACTAGACCGGCCTGGCTCCCATTGTAAAATGTGCGGCACATTATGAAACTCAGTGTACAACAACAGAGAGTCCAGACCGTTGAGCAACTCAAGCTGTACATCAAGTAAGAATAGAAAAGAATTTCACTTTCAAATCTCAAACAATTTGTGTCCTCAGAGTGTGAAAAGGTGATGCAACACCTTGGTAAACACTGTTTCAACTTTTTTGGAGCTATTGCAGGCATCGCATTCAGTGAATGAGTGTGTATTTACAAAAAACAATAAAGTCAGTTTAAAACTTAAATATTGAAGAAGATTATCATTGTGTTTTTACCCACACAGCATGCATACATTCAGCTGTGTATGAGCTATATTACCTTTTTTTATCCTCTACTGGCTTTTTTTAAACACCTGTACATTAACCTACAATCTTCTACCTTTTTGTACGATACAAATAAAATCAAAGAAAAGTTTGCAAAGTCCATTTAAAAGACATGTTTTACCTGGGTTGGCACACTGCATTATGGCTAAGGCTTTGCCCCCGGGAGCAGAGCAAAGATCCAAAACCTTCTCCCCATCTCTGACCTGTAAAGCCAGCACTGGAAGCAGCGAAGCAGCGTTCAGGAGGTAGTACTGCTTCAGCTGGCCAGGCCTGTGAGCCTGAGAGGGAAACCGGTGTGGATATGGGTGGATGTAACACTGTAATGAAGGATGGGGCAAACTGTATGAAGTCTCTGATTGAAGGTCCTGACTGCATGCATGAGAGGTGATGTTAGGTAGGAGATGGGAGTCATTAGAAGGGCCCTTGGAGGTGTAGTGAGGTGGCAACAGAGAGTCTTTTTCAACTTGGTGCTCAGAATTTGACACTGTTGATGGGCCACTACAAAGCAACAAGGACACGTCCGTTTGCGGCAGCAATGCGGAAAAGCCCTGTGATTGGAGAATCTGTGTGATGCCTGTCACAACGCTGAAGCGGTTGAGCATGACCCCATACTGCCATGAGTGAGGGTCCAGGAGCACTGCTCTACAGAAGGAAAGTCATCACAGTTAATCAAAGGTACAAACACTGCCTGTGTGTAAGCTGTGATAATTAGTTCAGACAAAACTTACCTCGCTGACGCCCACAAGTGTCCAAGCTCCTGACTGTACTGCTGGTCAAAATGATCCAGTACTCGTTGACATGAAGCTCTTTCTTTTTTGTGCCCTCTTATTACCTGATACAAAGTGAAAATGTTATCTAGAGATAAATCCTAGAGAGGCACGAGTAAATCCAAAAGTACCACCTATTGAGACTTGAACTGAATTCTTGTTATATTTCCAGTTTAACAGTTCGCTTACTTACTGAAAGATGTACATTCTAGTTAAGATGGATTTTCCCTTTAAATTCCTAAATTCTGGTTTAAAAAAAAACAAAATTAAAGCTGCAAGCAGCGTTGAACGGGCCCTCGCACTCCCACGCAACTCGACGGCTGGCACGTCGGAAGGCACCAGTCGGAAGACGCGCGAACCGCTTTCAAAGCATTTCGCTCAATCGAACACACACATTAGCCATCTTTTCTTTGGCCACTGGGAGGCGCTGTGAAAATCAGCAAATATTTTTATGGAAATGTATTCTAGGCTAGACTGCCGTTATACATCAGAGGTTTGGGGGAGATTGTAGTGTTTTTCGCAAAGTTATAGCACGTGGAAATTTCATGGTAAAACCCCAAAATTCGTGGCCCCGCCCCTCTGACGCAGTAAATCCGGAACTCGCGATTTTGATAACTTTTCATGGTCGAGGCCTTAAGAACACACACGGCAAGTTTCAAACAGATAGGATGAAAGCTCTAGGAGGAGTTCGTTCAAATACGACCCCCGAAAATGAGCCCAAAACCACGAAAACGCCAACTTTGAAACAAAGTGCACGCCGTACGCTTGGCGATAGCCCAGGTCACCAAGAGGCTTTTTTGTGCGTCTCAGTACTTTACATACTCCCGCTAAATTTCGTACACGCGGATCAAAGCGTGTCGAGGGGCTCCTCCGACAACCGAAACGTAGGTGGCGCCGTAGAGCCATTTTTATACGTCCACGTGCGAGACCCCCAAAATACGTAATTTTACGCCCGACTTTGGGGGGGTAGGCAAATTTTCGCAACTTTTCGAGTACATATAGGCCATCGAAAATGCGATTCATTTAGGAGAAGAAAACGTCCAAACGAAAAACAATGGTTTTTTGCTCGGGCCCAAATAATGGTGATTTTCATCCTCAAATATATCGCTTCCTGTTCATTTTAGGCCATTGCTCCAAGAGACTTTTTTGTACGTCTTGCCATGCTCTACAATTCAGATGAGGTTTCATCACTCTGTGTCTAAAACTGTGGCGGGGCTGCCTGAAAGAAAAGTTCAAGGGGGCGCTGCGGGAAAAAGTTCCCCCCCGCCCCTAAGTTTTTTATGCAGCCGAAAGATGCATAATATCGGTCTTAACAACCACAAGAAGTTTCAGACAGGTCTGACGAAATATATGAAAGCAACACCGCCTTTGCCGTATAAAACAGCCAAAAAGCAAATGGAGTTTGGAGGTCGTATCAAAGGGTCAAATTTGACGGAGTGCCACGGCCACGGCGTTTCATCGAAACTCATGATTTTGATAACTTTTAGTCAGGAAGTCTATATGAACGTAACTACCAAGTTTGAAGTCAATTGGACAAAATCCCTGGGAGGAGTTCGTTCAAATATGATCCCTTCTCAGCCGGCCAAAACAGCAAAAATGGTGATTTTCATGCCTAAATATCTCGCTTCCTGATCATTTTAGCCCATTTCTCCAAGAGACTTTTTTGTAGGTCATGCCTTCATCTGCAATTCGGCTAAAGTTTCATAATTCTGTGTCCAAAGCTGTGGTGGGGCTGCGTCAAAGAAATTTTCAAGGGGGCGCTATAGAGCGATTTTGCCCCGCCCCCTAATTAATTATGCAGCCGAATTTTGCATAATGTTGCTCTTATTTACCACAAGAAGGTTCAGACAGCTCTGACATAGTATCTGAAAGCCCAACACTTTTGCCTGAAACACAGCCAAAAAGTCAATGGAGTTCCATTTTTCGTCGAAAAAATCGGCACGCTTGACTTTGAAACGCCGTCACGGCTACACCCTTTGATCTAACGTTGAAATTCTTTCTCAGATGTCAACCCCAAGGCCTTGACAACATCTCCAACTAGTTTGAGGTGGATATGGTCAATATTTTCCGAACTGGACGTCATTTCCTAAAAGTGGTCTTTTCTGTCGCCACTAGGAGGCGCTGTGAAAATCTCCAAATATTTTTATGGAAATGTATTCTAGGCCAGACTACCATTATATATCAGAAGTTTGATGAAGGTTGGAGTATTTTTGGCAAAGTTATAGCACGTCGAAATTTCACGCCAAAACGCCAAATTTCGTGGCCCTGCCCCTCTGACGCAGTAAATCTGAACCTCACGATTTTGATAAGTTTTCATGGTCGAGGCCTTAAGAACACACACGCCAAGTTTCAAACAGATAGGATGAAAGCTGTAGGAGGAGTTTGTTCAAATACGACCCCTGAAAATGACCCCAAAAACACGAAAACGGCAACTTTGAAACAAAGTGCCCGCCGTACGCTTCGCCGTAGCCCGGGTCACCAAGAGACTTTTTTGTGCGGCCTGGGATATTACATACTCCCGCTAAATTTCGTACACGTGGATGAAACCGTGTCGAGGGGCTCCTCCGACAACCGAAACGTAGGTGGCGCCGTAGAGCCATTTTTGTTCGTCCACGTGTGAGACCCCCAAAATACGTAATTTTACGCCTGACTTTGGGGGGGTAGGCAAATTTTCGCAACTTTTCGAGTACATATAGGCCGTCAAAAAGGCGATTTACTTTTAGGAAGAAAAAGGAGAAGAATAAAAAAAAAAAAAAAATAAAAAAAAAAAATAATAAACATTTGAAATGCAATAGGGCCTCGCACACAGTGCGTGCTCGGGCCCTAAAAAACTTCTGTCTTATTTCTGGTATACACATGACCCCTGGTGGATATCTAGTGTATAAACCATCCTGTGCTGTTGTTCGCTACAGTAGTAACAAGCAAAAATCTTTTACTTTGGTGGTCTGAAAGCTGATTTTACATTAAATTAAAATGCATATTTTCATCCAACTATGCACAAGATCTATTTATTTTACTGGAATAATAAGCTTGTTACGCATGAAGAACAAGCCAAATGAATCTCCAATATGAAGAAATATCATAGTAGCATCAGACAACTTAAAGGTCTCATATTTAATACTTTTCCTGTGTTCTTTTTGATATGTTAAAGTTTTTGATATATTGAAGTATATATTATATTTGTGTCATTATATTTTTTTCAATTCTTTTTATTCCCCAGCCCGCCTTTTTTTTGTTGCTCTCACGCTTTTGCAAGAAGAGGGAATTTCGTGTTGCGTTTTGTCTAATTAATATCAATAGGATGCTCTTCTGATTGCCTGTTTTTTGAGTGACACAGCCAGGCCAAACACATGTAAATGATTGTAGCCTGCCCAGACATTGGCTCCTGGTGGGCCTTGGCGAGGATAGTGACTGTATTGCTATGACATCGCAACTTTACTCCTGATGAAGTCCTGATGTCTTCTTTGAAGGCATTACTTCTGAATACATGCTGTGTGTGTCTCACTGTGGCATGAGCATTTTGATAAATTCATAGTATTTATAGAGCATATATACAGTTTATATATATGACTGACTTTTTACAATATAGGACCTTTAAGTTAGCTATCTGACCTTTATGGTGGGCAAATAATTAAGCTAAGCTTCACCTGAGAAGGTAATAACAGGCTGTTGAACAGTGAAGGGTTAATAAACGGTCAGTAATCAGTCAAAGTATCTATCAGCAGCAGACAAGGAGACGTCCATTAAATTATCTATAGAGGTAATATATAAGCAAGCACCCCCTCATGTTTGTTTACCTTATTTGAGCTTCCTTTTTTCACGTGCAGCTGTAAACCAACCACTGGACCCGCGTGACAGTTACACGAGCACAGAGATGTCCACGTGAGCTTTGGACGTTTAGAGACGACTGTCCTCCACGAGCTGTAAAACTGATGTATTGATATCTTATATTTAGACATCAGTCCTCTGTTTACTGCACAGTCTGCATGTGTGTATGTAGCTTTTTTAACGCGGTACGTTACTTAAATCTGTCCGCCTTCAACACTGACCGTGGTTGTTGAGTTCCACCTGCCTGACAAACTAGCCAAGTTATGTGGTGAGTAAAATGTACACGTACAGACACACACACACACACTCGCCCTCGCACTCATTATTAGAGGTGGTCACTGGAAAAAAGAACACTAACAATAAAAGTTTCGGTTTCACACCCGACGCTAAATGTTTGCGCGCCACCAACGTTTGAAATAAAAATGTCCCCAGGCCGCCTTTAATTCAGACGTTGGTTTAACTCTCAGCAAATAGTTATTTAGTCTCTGGAATCACGAGAATACATCATGGAGAACAAGTGAAAGTGTTATTTATTTTTCTATGTGGCCAAATTTAGAGCAAGTTAACATAATTATTCTAATTTAGCTTCTTAGCTAGCTAGGTCACTGGTTCTCAAAGTGGGGGTCGGGATGGATTTTCAGAAATAAAATACAATGTAAAAATTCATAGACATAACACATTTTAACTATAATTGCAACAAAACCTAAAAAAGATAACATTTAAAAAAGCATTTGGATTTTCTTTGCCCCCTCATGTGATTTTGAGATGAATGACATTAGCAGCAACAACATTAGCTAAGGTCTATTAGCATCGTGCTAAACATTAGGACATGTAACAAGGATAAATCATCTGACATCTGGGGATAGTGGGAGTTGCAAATCACTGATAGTCTTGTTTTGAGGTCATGGGCTGAAAAGTTTGGGAACTGGACTAGATTACTGAAGCTTTCAAACTAAGCTAAGGCACACTATGCAGTAAATTACCTGGGGAAATATTCATACTGTGATTTTTCATTTCTTCATTTTTCTGTGTTGCATTAACATGATTTAAGACTTTGAATCTAAGTCAATTGATAAAAATAACCCAAACATTTACAAACGTACAAGGACACATGGTGAATTAAATGTTTTACTTCTGTTATTGGTTGCACGTGTGTTAACAAAAACATTTTTATTAAATATACAATATGATGGCAAAACCCTCATTCACAATGATCTGTGTTTGCCACTTTCATACATCAGCGGGTTCACAAGCTTCTAAGAAACACCAAAGAACAAGAATGGGCCACACGACAAGCTGACACCATCGCACCATTCAAGCACATCTCAGACTGCTAATTCTTGTTAACATTATGATGCATCCCTTTACAGCAAATGCCCGACTGGTTTACATGGCAAACAGAATAAGGAATGCAACCATCAGACAGAAAAGACCCATAGCTTCAGACAGAGCGAAGCCCAGGATGGCGTAAGAGAACAGCTGCTGCTTCAGAGATGGGTTCCTGTTGACACAGAGAGACAGATAGTGTTCAGAGTACAGCTGCCAAAACATTGCAGTGAATAGATAATCACAATATCTTCAAGGTGCCCTGTGAAGGACTTAATACACCTGACTAAATTTCTATCATTAATTGGAGGGAATCCAAAGAAGTCACTAAAAACTTAGCAATTATTCTTTGGGGGGGAAAAGTCTGTCCAACCTATAAACAAGAAGTTAATTGATAGTTTTTTATGACAGGCTGTTAGACGTGTAACATTCTCTCCTTGGTGGATTAAAAAAAAAAAAAAAGACAGATTATGTTTAATTTACCTGGCATATCCAATAATAAGGCTACCAAACACAGTTCCAATTCCAGCACCAGATCCAGCCACTCCCACGGTGGCAGCTCCTGCTCCAATGAACTTTGCAGCAGTGTCGATGTCACGGCTCACAGCGCTAGTCTGGAATCCTCTCACTGCCACCTGCTGGGAGGCTACAATGCTCTGTGGTGGCAGGAGTGAAGCAGTCTGAAATGCAAACATTATGTCAGGTTAGTGCAAAAGAAGAATACAGGATCAGAAAGTGGCACTATACAATTTCTGCTATATACACTGATTTAGATTCCCTAATTGCTATTTGACATAAAAAATAATGTATATTGTGTATGACACATAATGGCTCCCTGCAATCACCTTCTTTGGTCTACAGTCGTTCCTCTTTTTACAAACGGTGACATTAAAAATGCATTTAGTGATATTATGCTTAAACTTTGGCAGGAGTTTGCATGTGTTGCTGCTCTTTTGCTCAATAGTTCATAAGCATCATAATCATTAGTGTTCCATTTGTCTGAAAAAGATTAAGAGAACCTAGAAAATTCAACCCTTGGTGGGCTGAGGGAGTTCGTCAATGATGGTTACTCCAGAGGTGTCTCTCACATCTATTTGAAAGTCTAAATAAATGTGGATAAATGTGCCTTTTATTTTTCATTTTTCACACATTTCTGATGACTTGTGAGGAGATCCATGGTGGTGGGAAGGGACGAATCTGTTCCATTTAAATCTCCCGCTCCTTCCCTGCCCACTTTCCCTCTGCTCTCTCGGTGGCCTCTGTGTGACGTACGCTGTCACCTGATACAGAGGGCTGAGGGGAAGTGGAACTGCTCATGAAATACTAACATCCAAACATGCAGGCCTACTCTATTTACATACGTTATCCAGCTATTGCTGTAGTCTATTGTTGATCCAAAAGTTTGCATTGCTATTGCTGACAAATTACAGTCATCTGGTGGTATTCCTCAATAGGAAACTGGGCTTGCTACATTTAGCTTCTATCCTACCAGCTCATCTGTTTGTTTGTACCGTTGGAATGTAGACAGAACATAATCTGTCAGTGTAAATGTTGTAACTTTGTTGGGTAGCTACATGAAGCAATGTACTTAATGTACTGAAAAAAACATTAAAAAAAAAAACAATTTTAAAATAAAAAATCTAACAAAAAATAAAATATCTAAACATAGGTTTTCACAAGTACTGCGATTTCTTGTCTAGTCATGCTTTGTATGTATGATAGAAACGATATACCCAGAAGAGATAAATGGAGCTGTTAGCTTCAGAGTGCCTCTCTTCTGTGAACACTCAGAGTCAATAAATCAGTTATAAGCCCCGGCAGATAGCTGCTTACCTCTGCCTTCCTGGCATCAGAGACTACTGCTGCTGACAGTGGTCTGTACAGAGCCCGAGATCCAGCACGGACCTGTGTCAAGACAAGGAACGTTGACATTAGTTGAGACAGTCGTTCTCTGGATGCTTTAGCATGACCTTATATCTGCCTGTCTTTAGATTTGCTCAGGATTTCTCCTCAGGTGACACTTGAAGTCAGTTTTGTGTAAAATCCCACAGTAACTCATATTATTGATTTGTTTTAATTCAGCTCGCAGGCATGTAAATTTCCACCATATTGCAGCTTCTCTTGGATTATGGCCTGCATTATATCCTGTAAATTTAGACATTACTGAGTCCTGGTGGTTTTAAAATGTGTACAAACCGTTTCACACATGTATACATCGGACAGGCTGAGTTTCGCCCGCACGGTGTTAAAGCCGGGACGTCCTTGCAGGTGTGAACACTAGCTGACTTTGGCGGAGGGTCAAAGATGGCTACACAGCTGACTGCCACTGTTAGCAGGCTACATTACAGCTAACGCGTATAGCCCTGAACACAGACTGACAGGCAGCTTTCTGTACACTATCAACAGGCACGGTAAAGGACACTAATTGAGTCCGTGTAGTGTTATCTCCATTCATTCATTCATGCAGACTCACCAGAGAGGGCGTGGAGACGAACTTAGCACAGGCGTACATTATGAAGGGACGTAGTGGTCAGGTCAACCAAAGGAGCTGGCGCTGATTCAGTGTCTGCCGTCTGTAAAAAGCAATAGATGGCACACAACAACAGATAATGGTAGTTAGTTTACCGTCTAACCATTTGGCGACAGAAGAAAGAACAAAGTGTGCAAAGTTAAGTGGACACACACACATGTAAGGTCAAGATTAGCTGCAAACCGAAGAACGTCGCTAAAAACGAGTCGGCTGTAAAAGTTAAAGAGCAGCACGGTGCTGTGGTTAACAGAGCTACAAAGACACAGAGTTACACACTAATGTCACTGCTGTATATTGGATTCAAACGCAGTTTGTGACAGAGGAGGTTAGCTCTCACCGGTCTGTAGTAGAGGTCGAAGACGCGAGAGGTATGCGCAAGCGCGGTGTGACGTTAAAGGGGCTGACTTCCTGTTTCCCGAAGAGGGCGCTACTAAACTAGTCACGATCATGGAGCAGCATGCAGCTTGTTGGTACAGCATGTTCAAAACAGGACAGTCCAGAGTGCACAGACATTTGCACTGACTGGGACCAGCTCTGGCACTGCTTGCAAAAATATGGACATAATATTCACCTGCAGATTTAAACAAAAGGCGACTACCCTTAGACCAGGGGTCTGCAACCTTTTTCGGGACCCCTTGAAGAAGAGACAAAGAGAACAGGCACCCCCCCACATCTAAATCATTTTTAAAAAAATGCATCACAATTTATGCCTGGCCTATAATAAATTTTATATTCACATTATTTAACTTTTATTTCACCTTACTGACCTATTTATATACTGGCTTATTAGCCTATATGTGTTTATGATTGATAAAAGATTCATGCATGATTATTGTTAGTTATTAAATGCCAAGAGTTGTGTGTCTTTGAACATGTCCATGGATTCATCCGATTGGAATACATATGCATCCGCCGTTTGTGGTTTCTCAATTGTGTTTGTAGTTTCTCCCAGTCACCATTATTTTGGTGATAATTGTCAATTATTATGACAAAAATTGTCGGACTGCCTGCAGTACCTCTGCGGACCCCCTAGGAGCCGTGGAGCCGTTAGACTTAGATTACACTGCACTTCATTGATCCCTTTGCAATGACTCCCTCAAGGAAATTGGATTTCCAGTAGCATACAATGAAAAGGAATACAATATAAGATAAACAATAGACTCTTATCTAAATATAAATATAAACCTCTGCCCTAGACCCTATTTAAATAGGTACCACAAATGCTCTCATCCTCTTGTCATGTAATTGAATCCAGTATACTATTACTACACAAATGTTTGAACAAAAACTCTGTTGTATTATACCTACTACATATTGTTTCATATGACAGGGTCAGTCAGTAGCTGTGATTAATTTAAATAGGAACCAATTGTCAATTTAGTATGTTATCTATATTAGAGCCACTGACAGCAATCAAACATAGATAGATAGAACATCTGATATTAGCATATTACAGATGTATTGTTTGTGTACACAATATATCCATAAATAAGATGAATCTACAGTAAACAAATGCCAAACAAATGGTCACAATAAAAAATCAGAGAGATATAACAGAAGATTGTTGTTTATGTGTTCAATATATCAGAATTATATATTGACTGTATTTATCATGGCTATTAGTGATTTGCCTTTTTAGAATAATTTGCTCTAACTGAACATAAATACTATCAGCTGTGATGAGCTTTAGCTGTCACATCCATCAAGTAAGGAAGAAGCGTTGTATAGACTGTACAGGTTTTATTTGACTGTACAAATGAAACATCAAAGATGACAAAAGCAACACAGATTTAAAGCTAATTAAAGGGTAAAATCTTTCCACTGGCTCACGCTCACGTTAATGATGGCCCACATTAGCAATGATAAGTAGACTGAAGAATTTCCTTTAATGCATCAAACAGAATGTCACGCAATGTATAGATGAAACATTAAAAAAAACAATATAACCAGAATGAATTTCAGTGAGTTGAGTTTTAAGAAAAAAGAAAAGGTGAAACATTAAAACCAGTAGTTTCAATTGCTATATGAAATATAAGATGACATCAGTATGACAGTCATGTATAGCAGGTGGATGAATCATATTTATTATATGTACGTGTGAAGTCACTCTGAATGGGCTGAGAAAAGAAAGCCCTCTTCACTCTCTCTATTTTGGTCTTCATGCAGCTGTAACGCCTCCCTGAGTGCAGCAGAGAGACGAGTGTGTTGTCCCTTGAGAGGCAGCCTGAAATCTCTTGAGCATCTGAGGACTTTCTTCACCAAGGTGTTGACGTGAGAGGACCACGATAAGCAGCACCTGTGATGAAGACTCTGAGGTATCTGAAGCCGTCCACCCCCCTCCACCAGGTCCCTGCTGGTACTAGTTCCTCCTGCTTCCACCCAAAGTCCACTCTGAGCTCATTAGTCTTACTGACACTCAAAGGATGAGGATGTTCTCCCAGTTCTCCAGTTGAGTCACTTCCTCTAGGGCTTCTTTGTTATCAGAGATGTGGCTCACCTCCGCTGTGTCATCAGCAAACTTGACGATGGTGGTGGAGTCAGACTTGGACACACAGTGGTGTGTTCGCACTCCACCTCAGAAAAACCTTTTAAACCGTGGGGAAATCAAGAGATGTTTGACCAAAGTCTGATCTGAAAGCTGAAAGAGTGTGGTCACAATTCTCACATACGGTGCGTAATATTTATAAAAATCTACAAGCTGTTACAACTCAGGGAGAGCACGTCAACGCAGTGCTTAATTTTGCTATTTAATGTGAATGTGAAGACATTCAAACACAGAATACACTATGAAGATTATCCACATAGTGAGATATCATTATAAGATATGTATTATATTTAATTAAATGTAATTTAACATTTAACATTTGTAAATTTAACATTCATGAATTTAACATTCATGTCTCACCCCTAAATGAAAGAAATCTTTAAAAACAATGAATTATGAGATGCTGATTTGGAAGACCGTGGCCAATTCTGAGGGGAGCATCTGAGATAAATATTAACTATAAGAGGATGTGGAAACAATACAACAACTAACACTAATAGCATAAGTATCAATATCATAATTTATTATTGGTCACGTTTCCTAGCCATTATTAGGTTGGACACATCTACACCACAGTTCAAAAGGTTTAATTGTGATGTGAGCTGTAAAGCCACGAGGGGGCAGCAGCACATCATGCAGAGTGTGTGACATCAACTGGAAAATGACATTTTGACAGTAGAGCGCATCGTGATGGAGGCTTCACTGTGTGAGAAAATCGATTTAAAGCCAAATGTGCGATCAAACATAAAAACACACGCAGGGGTAAATCAAATAAAACTGACGTGAAATCATCTGAGCTCCAACAAGACAATCAAAATTGTTAAGCAGCTTATGTATTTTAAACTGAAAGCATTTTTGCATTATTCATGTTAGGCATGAATCAGTCACACCTGACGTCGTTGGCATGCCCGGCCTGACAGCTGTGAAGAATTACAGCTGCAAATGCACAGAAGTGGGCTTTGTGGCTGCAGCGTTCTTCTCAGACAGTAGGTTGCTGGTGGGTGGAAAGCCAAGGCTGCATGATAAATGAATGCATCCGCGCGTGGATTTCTTTAAATGTTTGTAGATGTGGTCCTATAGTGCTGCCACAGACTAAGGAATTAATCACGAATGTTCTGCATGTTATAATCATTTTTGGTTTAAGTTTACCCACATCCTACCATGCATTTGTGATGTGAACACATTAAAATTCAATCAAAATTCCCACGATAGTGCACAATTATAGACCATGAAGCGATCATATTTCAACAAAAGCTTTCATCTGACCCATGCATTTCGCCTTATCGTGGGTATATCCCTCCATCATCTCTAAATGTATCACCTAAATTCATTTAAAATATTTATATCACTCCGGCTTTAAGTGGGCTTCCCCTCTTCAAGGATTCGTCTCTGGCCGCCCCCTCAGAGGTAAGCTCTTCATTTGGCGATGCGGAAGGGAGATTCCTTAGCTCTTCCAGTCATACACCCCCTCCTCTGTATGATGTTACCGTTACGCACCACTATTAAAAGCGGAGACGTGATGCTCTGGGCGAATCCCTGCCGACGTCACTCGTCAGTCCCATATAAATAGGCTGAGCAGAGCCTGTGGTCAGACTCGAGCAAAAGCGCTTTTTCGGCTACAACAACTCTTCAAATCAAGGATTATTGGATTGCCTTCGTTGGATTTAATTGCCAAAACCGAGTAAGTTTCTTTAATACACTTTAAGCTTTAAGCCTTTATTATTCTGTTGAGTACAGTTTATGAACAGAAAATGTATTTTATATTTGCTTCAATGCATGCTGCTCAACCTTAATAGATGTTTTAATTTTACAATATGACTTACAATGATGTTAAACTGGCACGATCCGCCAATGCATCTATGTACAGACTTTTACGCATAAGATTGGGCATAAGAGCACACATTTACGCATGTTACATCTGCCCACAGAACCTCGGTACAAGCACAATGACTCTGAACAAGGGTGACAAATTGCGGAACATGGACAAGAGAAGAGGAAGCGTGCCGTTCCCCATGAATCTACCGAACCTACACCGGAGAAGCATGCCCGTGGACGACCGGGACCTGCGCGCCACAATGCCACAGACTGGGCAAACCGACGAGCTGTCCAACCTCCTGCGCTGCACGTCCTACTCCCCGAACGAGCAGCACCGAGGCAGCTGCGCCTCAGACTCCTCGGACTCCGTGATTTCCACCGGCAGCGAAACCGAGTCCCAGGTGTACAAAGTGGTTCTCCTCGGGGAGCACGGCGTCGGCAAGTCCAGCCTGGCGCGCGTCTTCGGAGGATTTGAGGATGCTGGTCACGACTTTGATGAAGCAGGTAAATGGTGATGCTGAGGATGAGTCATCAACCTTAGCAACCAACACGCATACACACGCGCGCGCGCACACACACACACACATACTAAAGATATCCATGAAGATGATAATTGCGGCTATGAGAGGTTAATTTAGTCTACTTAATTTACCGAACAATATACAATATATTTCTAATGTATGCTCATAGATACAAGGTTCAGTGACTAAGGTGTAGTTCTGAGATATGAAGCCAAACTTTTGGACTTTAAAAACAAACCACTTAAGCACAAATGCACATTTAAAAATAATGAAGATGTATGAAGATGAATGAAGAGTTTTTAAACTAACATCACGTGGAGCATCAGAAAATCTCTAATGCAGAATTATGTTTGTCTAAGAGGACAGTCATAAAGTTAAGCAGATGTATTTGAAGAACAAAAAAAAACAGAGTTCTTATTTTTGCACGCAAGCGTGTACATGCATTGATTATTGCTGTTTCCATCTACAGCGAGGCACCAGCCCCATGCCCCCTCAGCAGCACAGCTGTCAGAAACACATCCAGTAGTAATGTGAAGGGAAAATATAAAAGGCCAGCGATGGCTTGATGGCAGGCTGTGATTGACTTTTTGCTTCAAATGAAAACAGTGTGCTAAAACCAGCGTGAAGAAAATAAAGACACACACACATGCTGACAACAAACAAACAGAACTGTTCCTTTCTGTCCTTTCTGTCAGTGTCTAACATATTTCTTGTTTCCCCTTCAGGAAACACTTATGACAGATCTATTGTGGTGGATGAAGAAGAGGCATCCATTTTGCTGTATGACATCTGGGAACAGGTGTGTTATATATTAGTTATGTTTTCCCATTGATTCAGAGATATTACATTAGTAAAAGATAGGATCAGCCATGCGTGATGCTAATCTTGGTTTCTGTTTCTTTTCCTGAAGGATAACAGCCAGTGGCTGAAGGAACAGTGCATGAGGATGGGAGACGCCTACATCATCGTGTATTCAGTGACAGACAAATCAAGCTTTGAGAAGGCATCAGAGCTGCGTATTCAGCTGCGCCGGGCCAGGCAGTCAGAGAACATTCCCATAATCCTTGTGGGCAACAAGAGTGACCTGGTGCGGTCCAGAGAAGTGTCTGTAGATGGTAAGTCAGTGTGATTAACCAACTTTGAACCTAAAATGTACTACAGATGTACGATGTGTTTGGCTGATATGAAATCTGGTTACTTTATGAAAATCAAATTTTTATCATTTGAAGTTTAAAAGCTGTTCTTGAGGCTTTTCGTGATCAAATCTGACAGAACTAGATGTGCTTGACCGGCTTTGATGGGGTCAGGCCACATTTCTCACTTGAATGGGCCAGGCCTACTTTCAAATACCACCACAAACTAAAGCCAAAATTTTAAAACGCCTATGACTTAGGGCTAATATATACTATCTAGGGTTACCATTTTCAATTTTCATCTTAGTTTTATATGAGCATTCTACCTTAATGTTTTCTTATTATACAGTGCTAATTGTCCTTTCTCCTCGTCTTCCTTTATTTCAGAGGGAAGTGCCTGCGCAGTGGTATTCGACTGCAAGTTCATCGAGACATCTGCATCCCTTCATCACAATGTGCAGGACCTGTTCGAGGGCATCGTTAGACAGATCCGCCTGAGGAAAGACAGCAAAGAGGAGAACGCACGACGCATGGCCAACTGCAGGCGTAGGGAGAGCATTGGAAAGAAGGCTAAACGGTTTCTGGGGCGCATGGTTGCACGCAAGAACAAGAAGATGGCTTTCAGGCAGAAGTCAAAGTCCTGTCATGACCTGACAGTTCTCTGAGGATCCGATGGGACAGACGGACATTTTTTTCTTTGGCCTCTGAAGACCAGACGCTGTGTGTGTTTTAACACTAACCCTAAAGGACTAATAGAGCTGTACAGAAATATATTTTTATTTTTTAGACACCAACCAAAAGCAAAGAAAGGACTTAATAAATAAAAATGATATCATTATCATGATAATGGTGATAACCTGCATGAAGCTTTGCAAACATTTATTTCATTTTATTTTGTTTGTTTGCCTTAAACATGTTGCTGTCATAATATGATCAGTATGTATGAAAAATCCACAAAGGCTTGTTATTTCTGAGTTGCAAAGATTGCCTTGCTGTTGGGTTACTGATTGTTGTGCTCCTTTACTGGAGGGAATTGATGTATATATTAGAACATGAATGATGCTGAATGCAACATACATCTCATTATCCTAAAAGACACAGTACAGGATCACAATGCCAGGTTGTCTGGAGTCATATTTACTTGAAACGTGGTACGCAGGTTCGTGCCTCGGCCAAGTTCCTGAGAACTAGTCAAAGACGAGAGAACACTGAATTCAGGTTGTGAATGTATGAGTAATGCAATAAGTTATATTAGTCTTGTGAACCTTGACATTATTTGGAATTTTTTTTGTTTACGTTGATCTCCTTTTTCAATAAAATATAAAATCAAATCATAAAATCATCTCTGTCTTTATTCCTGAAGCAAAGTGTTCAGCTGAGTGCAACAGAAAAGAAGTCGATGTTGTTTAGACCATTTACATCCTCATGAATATTCATTTGATCATATCAGTGGAATGGAACCTCACTGGCCATTGGTTTTTTAAAGGAAGGAAACATGGTAGTTAAGCATGTTTATCTGGAGGTGTTAACCATTAATCCACCAAAGGAGTACAAGTGTGCAATTTTTCCACCCAATTTAAACTCCTTTCACAGCTCAGAGGGAGCACACACATCATTTGGAGAAGGTAAGACACAAAGGCTTTTGTTTAAAATGGCTTTGCTGCTTAGTCGATGGCGCTTTTTTTTGGCCATCTTTTATCATTGGAATCATCTGATGTTGTGAAGCAACAGTATATCCAATGCTTGCTGTTAGACTCAATGGGATAATTGGGTATATAGGACATTACTGGTACTTGTACACTGCACTTGTTATTGCTAAAAAGAAAAGCAGCTTTTTCTGAAAGATGTTTGACATTCAGGCTCCAATGAAATGACATAATCCTTGTATCTAGCTTGATTTTAACAGACAAAAGTTTTAACTTCAAATCAAACGTGGCTTTATTGTTCTTCTGTGTTAAAGACTGTAGTTGGGTCTCAGCTGTTACTCTGCAACAGCTTTGTAGGCAGTTATGTGTTTAAATGTAGACTGTCGGACATGTAAAAATGGAGAAAATTCATGTGTATGAAAGAATTCCAGGGTGGTGAATCAGTAACAAGACAGAAATTGTGTTGATTGTTGGGCTGAGGCCATGCGGTTTAAAATGCTGTGAATCTGCCACATCTACAGGCACTCATGGCTGACAGAGGAGCTACACCAATGCTCATCATAGCTCTCATAGTAAGATATTGTTGTTTTCTTTTAATTACTCTTAGCTGTTACACTTTCTTCATGTGCATTAAGATACACTTACTTTCTCGCTTCACAGTTGGTGATACTTACCTTTGCACCATGCTCTGGGTCTAGTGTTAAGATTGGTGTCCCTGAAAACTACGACGGTATTTTCCCATGGTATCTAGCCAAGGTAAGGCTTTTCAACTCACTTGAATTCACCAAATAGATCTTATTATACTCATAGGCTTCTGATTAAAAAGTTTTTATATTCATATTCACAGGAGTAGTCTATATGATGGTATACAGAGTGAGATGGCAAAAATCAATAACTGCTGAACATTTCTAAAATCCTGCTTATGAGAGTGCGTTCAATATTTCATGAGATTCAATTGTGCTGAGGAGTTCTCATAGAATTTCTCCCCAAGTTTAACCAGGTCAATAAATCCTGCCAGCCCTTTGAGCCTGTTTATGTTTGAGTGGTGAGAAGAAAAGATCAGGGTCACTCTTGTGCAGAAAAAAGGTAGATAATAAGCCGGAAGAGCTTCAGTCTTTTTTTCTTTTTTCTTTTTTTTACTTCTCACATCTTCACTTAAGGTTGAAGATGTATGAACATGCTGCCGTCATCACTAGACTATAATTAGAGTGCTCACAATGCTTTTCAGGGATCAGACCCAGCCTCTGCATTCAGACCAGCTGGGTGGCAGGCGGGCTGTTTTGTTCATACATGTCGCTTAGACATCCTCTGGATTGTGCCACAGTATGAGTATCTGGCACTTTAATTGGTTGTATTGTGACGTCAGCACGTCTTGTATGACACATATTTTCATTCTCTTCAAATAGCATGTTAATGGCCAGAATGGAGAAGTTGGATAATAACCCCACTTTGTGTTATGAATAGAAAGGACATAATAATTGCTTCAGATTTGTTCGAGGTAAAAGCTCTTCAAGTCTGTTCATCAGAGAGGGCTGCACTTGTCTGTTCTTCTATTTTAATCTTTTGAATGATCCATTGCGAAAACTCTGCAAGGTACAAAAGCACTGCAAGTGTTTTAATCATCCTGTAGAAAAAAGGATCTAATTGTAGACATTTGGATGCTGGCATATTTTTGCTTTAAGAGGACCTTCATTTTGGAATTTCAAAACATTGGAACCTTGTGGCTACTTATCTAGTTTGAGTCTTTCTGCAAAGTAATACAAAATTGTATGATTTTTTTTAACAATGGTTACGTTGAATGGCAGGATCTTGGCAAAATTTAAAAGATAAAAAATGGCGATATTTTTCTTTTTGTCTACAAATCCCATAAAAAGACTAAAACCAACAATATGCTGGTCTAATTCAATACTTTTTTACTTACCTACCCTGTGCGTAGAACTCAGCCCCAAGTCCATTTATTTCCACCGAAAATATAAATATTTTAAAACAAGTTACATCTATATAGCTTAAATTATAAATATCTCTCTTATTTTCTAAACTAGCTGGGCACTGTAGTTTTTAGCAAACCTGTGTCAAACAGCAATAATTTTTGTATTTGTCAGGGACTATTTTCATCAGTGGAATAATACACAATCAGTGTGCTAGTGGGTATTTGAAGCAACAGGGTGGCGTATGTGGAAGTGACTCAAAATAAACTAAAGTGGCTATGTTTGAAACCCAGTGCAACAACGTGGTTTATTGGTGTTTTCAGTGGAGGTCAGTGGCCCAGAGGAACAAGCTATAAAGCTCTGAAAACACAGACAATACAATCTTTGCACAGGATTTATTGGCAGCAGGAAATATATCCTCCAAGGCATGTGGGGCGAGTGGAGCTCAGTGGTACTGCATTGTTGCATTTCTTGGTCACCATGTCACCACACACAATTTCATTTTAACTGATCATGTGACCTTTCAGTTTCTGCTGGCCTCAAGTGGACTGAAATCGAATCACCGATGGCTGTGGCAACTACCCCACTGCTCCACTCCTCTCACACTGCCTTTAAACACACACAACACAAATGTTTTACTAAATTTGTTCTTTTCTGTACAGCTCCATAGCCTGCCAGTTAATTACAGTGACTTGGTGGTAACAGGAGATGATGAGGGCATATTTGGCATCGACGCTCAGTTTCTGTTTGCTCTCAAACCCCTGGACAGAGAGAAACAACCATCCTACTCTTTGCAGGTAGAGTATTACTGTGTGTTGTATCATATAATGGTGGTATGTGGAATTTCTCATACGTGTCACTCACATAACAAGGTTAGTTTAGCTACTTGTTCATCCTATGAGGTTTGAAGAATTAAACACACTTCATATTCTCATGGGAAGGCTGCATGCCGAGCGTGTTATTTTGAGGGTATGTGTGTGTGCACTGCAGGTGTCCTTCAGAACATCAGTGCAACGACAGAGCTTCACGGTCGAAGTGTGTGTCATCGACAAGAATGACAATGTGCCCACTTTCATAGAGGAGAGCATGAGAGGCAGCGTGCAGCTCGGGCTTCTGAAAGGTACGAGAACCCTGAGCTCTGATGTTATCATGTCGCACAGTCCCGCCACACAGAATACAAAAACTCTGGGAAACATGCCCAATGCAGCTCTGAAAACATCAATTTACCCTTAACCCCAGTATTCATTGAATTAATGAAGTTGCAAACCGGATGATTACATTTTGATTACACTAAAAAAGGACCTTTCAGCAAACTGTCACACGGTTTAGTAATCACATCAGCTCAGATACAATACTCCAATGTGTTTTATGTCCTTTGTTCTGAGATGGACAAAGAAACCATTGTCTGAGAAAACTGAGAAACTGGGGCAGCAGAACCTCTAATAAAATATTATTTGTAGCTCAATGTAGCTAACATTAACAATTCTGACTATGTTTTTCATGTTGTATTTATTACTGCATCATATTTTCATATGTACATCAGGCACTTTGTAGCTGTGTCCTTTCCTCTTGAGTACCAATATGTTTTTACCCCTAAATATGAAATCAATCACATACTTCAAAGGTCTTTGGTTTGGTTCCTCCTGTTTGGCACAGCCCATGTTCTACCCTTTTCTTAAATTGAGAAAGTTAATGTGCTGTGACTTTGTGGAGAGGAGAAATGTTTGTTATACAGAGGATAACATTTTTGACTCTGCACCACCTGTGTCTCAGGGATCCCTTTCATGCAGGTGGAAGCGCTGGATCGTGATGACCGCAACACTGCCCATGCCGAGCTGCGGTTCAGCCTCATGGAACAGACACCCAGGATTCCCTCCAGCCAAATGTTCTTCATCGACTCCATCACCGGAGAGGTTTCCCTCACCGAGGAAGGTCAGTCCCAACTAGTGACTGTAGGGGAAGTATCAAGTTAATGTCACATTTTGTTTGTTTTCGTATTGTTTCTTTTCAGGGAACTCACGAAGCTGAGACAGCAATAGGACAGCACCTCTGATACAGGAACGTCCATACACATCCATACAAAGAGTACTTTCTCATTTCTTTATTGCAAATTAGAAATGCTTGAACATGCCATTTAGTTATGGAACCATTAGTCTTGTTTTAATATCCCATTAGTTTCCATTAACATTGCTACAAATAATTAACTGCAGACCATTAGCATTTATAGCACTTGTGGAAGTTGAGAATCACTTTGTCTGCCAAGCACCAAGTTTATTTTCAGATGCAATATCCTGCTTCAAAGCAAATCTAAATGGATTCTTGTTGATGTGTTGATGGAAAGAAAACATGGTCAATATGTCATTATCAGATTTCTTAAAATAAACCAATAATAAAATTAATAATAAATAGTGTTTTTGGTATCTGCCCTGAAAATCCAGTATTGCTACAGATTGAAAATAAATAATTAAATTTAAAAAAAGGTTCCTGTAGTCGCCAAACATATTAATAAAAAGTATACATATATTATGGACATATATCAAGTTACTCTATGCTATAAAACCAGTATGCAGTTATATTGGCCAATAACACTTCTTTCAGACAAACAGACCTACACATACAGTGCACACACTTACTGACCCCTAGACTGCAGTCCTGGATGCTGGTGCTATTTCTGTAGCTCTGGTATTGCCCTTTGTTATAGCTCGGCAGGAGCTGGATGACTTTCACGCTTGCTGGTCCCTTCCGGCCCACATTGCTGCTGCCACTTTCCACAGAGCATCAGAGTAGCAGTGAAAATTGACAATTACCTCCTTGATTTTCTACTTTATTTTCAGGCTAGCCATAACTGATGGTTATGATTGCCTTTCTAGAGGGATGTTTACTTATTTATTTTCCATTTTAGCAAGAAATTGAGAATTGAGTGGTCAATACAGCCCTCAGATGGCTGAAGTTAGACAGATAGAAGTACGGACATGTTAAATTTAGCAGCCGATATGTGTAACGTCTCAGTTATTTAAGGGAGAATATAGTCCATTAACCACTGTGTATTTGTATTGTAGTTATGTGTCCCTTTAAATTTGTTATTTTCCTTTACATCCCTTGCACCTCATCCTCTGGGACACTGCACAGACAGAGTATCATGTCATCTGACACAGCACAATGTATACTGTTGATGTCTTTGTAAAAGAGGTTCATTCTGAAAAGAAATTGGAAGAGTCGTTTTGAAATAAGGTGTTTGCGTATCACCAGGAGCCTCGACTCTGGACCCGGAGATGTGTGGCCGTTATAAACTCTCAGTGATGGTGAAGGACATGGCTGGGAAGGCGAACGCTTTCTTCACCACTGGCATCGTAACTGTAGAGGTGACTGGAAACACCTGGGCATCGCCGGACCCTGTGAGACTTCAGGAAAACCTCCCGGGCCCTTACCCCATACCCATCTCACAGGTGAGGCAGCACAGCTCTGATCAACATGTATCCACTCTGAAACACTCGAGCACACAAAGTGTTTTAGTCTACATTAAAACCACTTTTACTTATTTGATTTTTCCCCATAAATCGTGCAAACAACTTGGGGTGAGTGCAGACTTTATTGTTAAGCATTTCCAACTGTTGTATCATATTACAATAAAACAAACTCTGTCAATAGCCTGGGCCGAGTAAAGTGGCATCATATTGCCAGTTGCTGTTTTTAGTACCTCTTGGGTCCTCCTAAGTGACCAAATACTGAATTATTGATGGTGTTCAAATGCCATGGATCCTTTCAGGCTACCTCCTGACTGAGTCACTTTAACTCCCATAATCACTCACTCTCCCACCCACCAACCACCATCACCACCACTCTGAGGGGTATTATACAAACCTAACAGCTTAAAGGCAGAAACCACCCTAAAATAGACCTCACATATGTTATTTTAATCACATTGTACAGCTCAGTGTAAATATTTTAGTGTTTCATGTCAGATAGACAAATCCTGGACCAACTCAATAGCATTCTTATTTATTTATATTTTTGCCATTCATGTCTACAGTTCATCTGTTATGTAACCTGGAAGTCTGCTTTGGCAAATTCATTGATTAATCCATCAACAGCTAATCTCAATAATTGAAGACATTTTCTTTTGAGAAACCTTTTCTGGATTCTCAGGATTTCTTTGCTTTATATCATCATAAACTGAATATCTTTGGGATCAGATCTATCTTTGATGAACAAAACAAGACATGTCATCTTGGACTATGGAAAACTGTGATGAGCGTTTTTCACTGTTTTCAGGCATTTCATAGACCAAATGACTAATCAATAATAAATGAAAATAAGTCACCAGATCAGTTGATTATGCAAAAGATTTGCTAGGTGCAGTCATGTAGCTCCAAGGAAGTTACAACAGTAACCATGGTGATTTTATGAGGATATAGGCATATTTTCAGATCGAAAGCTGGAAATCCTCTGTTCAAATAACACTTTGGATGTAGATGTAGTTTGTAAGCCTACAGACTAATCCACCGTGGACCAACTCCAAAAAGTGTCATCTGATAATATCTGGTCATAAATCAGCGCTCAGAGTTCAGGTTAAACAAGACAGCTGGTTGACGCTACAGTCCAACATTTTTGCAGTAATGTAAATTCCGTTTAAAGGTTCTTGTAACATTACTGTGTCTGTCCCTGGACTTGTGTAACCTTTCAGTGGTCAGGATATTAGCCATATCAGCTACAGGTCTATAAATAACTCGAAAGCCTTCAGAGGTTTTGTAGCACTTGAAAAAAACATCAACCAACAACGCCCATTCTCAAGCGTTCCAGCTCGGCGAAAAATAAACTTCATTCATTTGTTACGGAGAGCTGTGGAAACAAAGAGGCTTGTGGAGATGATTCTGATTTAAATGCATTGTGCGAGTTCTGAGAGTCACTGCGGCCAGTAGGTACATCACAATACCTCCCCCCTCCTCCTGTTTTCTCCCACCTCCTCCACACTCGCCCTCAGCCTCTCATCTCTCCTGTTCTAACAGCCCCTTCCACCCACTGAAAACGTGTGGATTTGTGTGTAGGCGCGTCTGATTTTTTATTTTATTTTTTTTGCCATATTTTCAAAGGCCACTTCAAATCTACAATAAAATCTTCATAAATATTTTGTGTCTTCTAGGTTTAACATCTTATCTACATCCACAGCTTGGTGACTTTGAGAGAACAATTCATTTGAATAATTGTGATCGAATTGAATCTCTGCCACTATGTAAATGAGGCTATGTGGAAATATTTCACGGAGCAGATTTCCTCTGTGTATCCGTTTTAATTTTCTAATGAAAAATGTGTTAAGACAGTGAGAAATGAAGCCTCCGTGGCATGGCATTTAGTTACAGTGTGAAATTTGTTCTCATCCGGAACCTAAATCACACAAAACTGGATTAGTTTAACATGGATGTTTACTTTGGGGAAGCCTCGTTTCTCCCACGCTGAGTGATTGCACTGCTGTGCTCAGTAGGTGGTGGGACTAACCGCTGCTATGACACATGCAGAGATAGTCATGCTCAAGGACCCACTCTATGGATCTCACCTCCCCTACTGTCTCAGATAAATGGAACATTCATGTCCACATCCACTCATCTGTAACAAATGCTGTCTTTTGTCCACGGATTTTTGACAGATGCTGCTAGGCGTACTTTATGCATTTATGACATCATCCTCCGCTATGTAAAAGTCACTTATCATACCAAGTCGAGATCACGACTGTTGTGATCAATTTGACTCATTCTACAATCAGATCAAAACAAGCTCTGACTGCAATTTTAGATCTGAAATCCAGGCATTTGTTATCAGTACTTTTGCGTCACTGGAGCTGTGGTGGTTCATTTCAATCGGTTATCTATTGCGTGTTTCTGATTGCCTGCCCAAAACTTTGATTATGTAATGTAATCAGTAGAACTACTAGAACTCAGTAATGCAATCTATTGAGACTTTGGAGTGGAAGTGAGGCCTCAGAGCCTGTAAATGAATGAGTCAAGCCTTTGGCTCCATTGAGTTTTCGGTTTTTCGAGTCAATGGAAATGTCATTATTTTGTTGCAGAAATGATTTCAGCCCCACCAGACATTTGTCATGGCCTCATAATCAATGTTTAATATTATAAATGATGCTTATTTCACCTAACATCTAGTCTTAAGAGAGGATCTTGTGTTGAGAATAACTGCAACATTAAAACTGCTATAATCAAAGAATCAAATCAGATAAACAAAATTAGTGAACAGGTGGTGAAGACATAGAGTTTCATTTGGTAGCTAAATAACCAGATGCTGACCTCAGGAATTGATGAAATGGGGCTTAAAGGAAAGTGTACAGCAAAGTTGCCAGGCTCCAAATAAATGCTAATATTGCTCCAAATCTGCTGGATGTGTAAATAAGCTAACTTAAAGAAACTTTTTGTAACTTTTCTTCCTTAAAATTACAGCTACTCGCTCCATTTGGTGCTACGCTGACTTGTAGCTAGGTAAATGGTGCCTCTGTCATTCCCAGTCTGCGCCCTGTATGCTTGTTATTGCGTTATTCATTTTTTGGGCACTGGGACCGAAGAAGCTTTTGTAACATATTACAGCACTCACAGCAAGTCACATCACCAACTATATCACTGATTTTGGTGAAACTTCATCAACCGCTAAGTTGCTTAGCGCAGTCCTTGCTGTCCAGCCTGGGAGGTAAGGTGGGTACCAGGTGGGTGTTTACACTGCTAGCAAAGTAGCTTTGAACCACCAAGAGGAGGAGATTTTTAGGTCCCAGGCTAGGGGGAGCCAGTGGGGCATGCTGATGGGGGTCGTAGCCAGTGTCATGCCAGAACAGGAGCAGGGTGAGGGCATGCAATGTAATAGAACTCAACAGCCTCTGCAGACATGGCAGATGCTAAGAGACCCAAATAGATGTTGCCACAGGTAGCTAAGAAGAAAAAAAGAGACAGTGTGACAGAGTGAGAGGCTGCTCGACAAGGGTCATCATAAACTTTACTTTAATCACCATCTCAGCTTCATAATGTGATTATATGTTATGATACATTTACAGCTTGTTTAAGTTATTGTAGGTTTAATGTTTCAAACCACAAACAAGACCATCATCCAAAGTACACACTGTAATTTTATCTGTCACATGATAAAGTCAACATCAACTGTTGCTTCTAGATTTGGATACTGATGATCTTGCGAAGAACAAAAGAAGAATATCTCTGCTCCCTCCAACTTATAAAGTGACAGCCTCACATTTGAGAAGCTGTAACCAGCAAATGTTTGGCATTTTTATTTCACAATCAGAATCAGAATCGCTTTATTGGCCAGGTGTGTGTACACACACGAGGAATTGACAAAGACTAGGGACATGATAGGTAGGTGCAGACATGAACATAGAAACATTACAAACAAACAAACAAAAATAACTATATGCTACTATACTATTTAAAAGATATACACTGGAAATAAATGTGGTTTGAAAACAGACGACAAAGATAGTCAAGTCAATAGACAAATTGTTCTCGTTCTGGCTCTGATATTTTGATATTTCCTGTGTTTGCACTATTTCCTGTAATTCAGCAACTGATTACTCTCCAGTCTGCTATGTCTTAGAGAAAAGCACACACACACAGGGTGCTCGTGACGCAGCTCAAGCACAGGCTACCGGGGGGGGGGGGACAGGACGTGCTCTGCAAACTCAAACACCGACAGAGGCAAAACAGATGACTTCATAGATGTGTTGTGTAGAACTTTTTATAGTGCAGTCTGCGATCATTAATCTGCTTTTTAAACATATCTCCTTAAAGTTCTGAGGTCTACAAACACACCATAACACTGGGAGGCGGCCAGCTGTGTGAAGCACCTCTGTTTATACAAGAGCATAGTGTTTGGGCAGCCATCTCCAAAACAAGGGAGGAGTGTGTGACAGTGCGTTGAAGAGACACACATGCCCTGGGTGTGCATCAGCTGTGCTGCGGCTGGGCCCCTCTCCTTGTTGGGTGCTGTTTGATGGCTACTAGGGGCCTTTCAGCCCCACTGCACAGCCCTCTGTCAAGGGCTGTAAAGCAGAGTGGAAAATCCCCTTCAGCCTGCATAGTTAGTTTTGGCTGTGCTCTCTGTTCCACATCATTGTCAGTACATTTGGTGAGCTTCTTATCATGTAAATAAATGGTAGCTCAGCTTTACTTATACATCATGCAGGCCCTGCAGCTTTCTGGTTTATACTGCATGATCTTATTTATTGTAAAAAAACAAAAAGTTTTGTTATATGTGTAATACATTTTGTATAAAGAAAGCATTTTGTTGTGTGTATGTGTGTGTTTATGTAGGTCAAATGGAGTGGAAGTCAAGCAGAGTACAGTCTGGAGGGGGAGTTTCCAGAGATGCTCTTCACCATCAGCAGAGAAGGAGTAATTTATCTCAACGCCCCTCTGGACAGAGAGACACAAGACCAGGTCTGTATAACTGCAAGCTAAATATCTCCAGCACTTAATAATAAATGTCAGTTTCTGATTACAGTTTGGAGCGCCTCAACATCACTGCTCCTTTATGAAAAACAGAGTCTTTATCTCTGTGTTTACTTCACATATGAATAAATGAGTCCAACTCTCTATTAATACTAACATAATCACACGTGATATGTTGTTATGGCACTAAACGATTTCTCATGTCGTTCATTAATTAAACTTAACTTAATTAAAGGCATCCTGGTACACATTATTGCAGCAAGGCTGAGCACTGAGTCTATTTTTAAACCAAACAGGTAATTAAGGAAACAACCCAAATCCTCAAAAGCGCAGCGATGTTCGTTGAACACATCCTGCCTGTGGCAAAAAAATTAAAAAAAATATTATTGTATTATGACAAGGAGTATAAGGCTAAACGCTTTGTTTCAAATCGTGTTCCCTTCAGGCTAAGAGAGGGATCATTATTTGTGGCAGCATTGCAAATTAAAGATCATTTGCCTGCATTTTACTCTGGAGTTTTGAACACAGCTCGAAGCTCCTGAGAGCTCTGAATAACTCACTGAAATATATTCTGACACAAAATGCTCAAGCAGCCAAAGAACAACCCAGAGAGACTGAGCCGCATCAGTGGGTGTGATCAGTGTTTAAACATATGCTTCCAGTATTTTGCATTTTCTGTTGTCTTTAGTGATCATTTGATCAAAAGTTGGAAATCAGCCTGATGCCTTGTCAAGAATAAAATGTAAGATAACTTCAGCTGCGTATTTAACACCTTTCAGGTAGTTTTCAAAAGGTGCATAATATTAATTCAAGTACACTCAGAAGAAAAAGGTGGAGCAGGCATTAGCTTTTTGCTATTCATCTACCCCTGCTACTTACCATCACTCCAGAAATGATTGATTGTCTGTGGATGTGTTACAGAGCCACTGAACGCCAAACGTCTCTTGTCTGAATACAGCTCCATTAATCAGCCTGTATTCTTCATGACTGACGGTGTTGATGGTGCTCTTCCACATTATAAGCTTTGTGCCCCCACCTGCCAGAGATGCAGAATGACAAACATTAAGATGCAATTCAGGCAGCTTGTTTATCATTTCTATCCATCCGTCCGTCATTTTGTTTACCAGTTTACCACTTCTGCAGAATCCTATCCCATCATCACACCCTGCACCGGTCTACCACACACACACACAGGACCAGACATGGTTCACTGCTCTGCTGTTTCTTTCATACTCTGTGAGCAAACGTTGTGTTTCTCTCTTTTTTTTTTTTTGCCTCGTCAGTTCCAGATCAGCATTGTGGTTGAGCGTCCAGATGGCAGAGAGATTGCCAAGCCTGTGGAGTTGAGGGTAATGGTGGGCGACGCCAATGATAACAGACCCACCTTTCCACAGGCACAGTACCACACTGTGGTCAAAGAACTGGCTGCTCGAGGTAACAAAGAATATTTTGGAAACTGACTCTCACCCTTGCTAGCCATGTGTACACGTGTTAGAAAATACTGTCTCATAATATCTCTTGCACAGTGAGATATTAGTTTATTGCATTAGAGGTGATGGTTCAAGTTAAAATCTAAAGCAAAACTAACATGTTATAATGTTTCAGTATGCTTCCATTTTGTAATATAGACTAATAAAGCCGTATGCTTAAAATACTTGCAAACATGATCTCAACACCCTATTTGTTATTTTTAATACATCGAGCATCAAAAAACAACACACAAGACCTCTGAATAATCTTTTGTCACATTTACACTATAATGGGAATATTGTTTTACAACAAGGTAGACGAAACACTGGTTGGAAGGGATGTATCCGTGATGAAAGGGCCACATACCTTTTGTGAAAGCAGAATGGGAATTTTGCCAGGGCACTGGGGGAAAGCACCCTCACTCCTGGCCACGCTCATAAAAAGCACACGGTGTGTTGTGACACGGCATAAAAGCTTTTTTGTTGGTGCTTTAAAACAGTTGATTCTGGGAAATGAATTAAACAGGACAATCTGTTAATCTAAATGGGGTCACTGAGCGAGGATTAAAGGGGGAGAGCTATTGTTTTATCGTTCCTCTCCCTCATTCCCATTCATTGTTGTCAGAGCTATAAAGATGTCAGTTATTGGAAAAAGAAAAAAAACATTTTCAGGTTTGTCCACCGTTGCAGAAACTTGGAAAATCCATCTGACGTGTTTAGTAATCACTAATTAATGTTTTAAGTTTTTGATTTAAAAATGTAGTGAATTAGAAAGATAGATTAGATTTCAACATTAAGTTTAGATGAAGGTTGTGTGCTGTGTATCTTTTTCCCAGGTACGGAAATCCTGACAGTGCAGGCAGCCGATAATGATGATCCCAAGACGGACAACGTGCGGATCTTCTACCGGTTGGTGGGACAAATTCCAGAGAGTCCTCGCGCCCTCTTCAGAGTGGACCGTGACTCAGGGGTCATCTCCGTCCAAGCAGACAGTATGGAGGGCACAGCTCCTCAGTACACCCTCACCATCACGGCTGAGGATGCTAAAGGTGTCTTTTAATCAATGCATCTATAAACACATCTATAAGGATATATAATGAAATAATATGTATACATAAATACTTGAATTACATTAGTGATCACAGTATATCTGTACTTGTATGCACATTTCAAAAATTATTTTTCTTTATTATTACTTCATCATTTTTAGTCTATTGTTTACCTTTGTACAAATATTATGACAGATTTTACATAAAATAATTTCATTTTTTAAATCAAAGAGAAAAGTCGTCAGTTAGACAATTTTTCATGCATGAACAAAAACAGGGTGCAAGCTTAATTTTACCCACTTATTTCTCCTGCTTCCTCCCACTATGCTTCAGCTATTTAGACAAAGGGGCACACTCTGTTGACAGACACATTTCATGTGCTTTTGTTCTATGGAGCTAACACATGGTAGAAAAATCGAATTTGCGGAAGACAGCTAAATGAAGTATGAGTGCTTCCATAAAATAGACTTGTCCTGATTTTCCCACCACTGTTATTCAAGGTGACAATCAAGCTGCAAGTTGTTGCGAGGACATCATGTTCAAGTGCTGATCAAGACTGGAGAGAGAGCAGCGAGAGCGGTGATTAGAAAAACAATTATAAAGCAGCAACTGTGCCAGGAAGTAACATGACATTAGTTTTGTGAGCTAGTGCGTCAGTAGCCTTGTTGCCACTACACTGCCCTGGGGACGCATGTACACTAGCCTCTGGGGGTGACAGATGATGTGGTCTGCATGACTCATGGATCAGGGTGTGAAGGAGGCAAGATGAGGTACTTGCCGTTCCTTCAGCATACTTTATTTGTGTGTTGGGCTGACCCTGAGTCACTAACAGAAGCTGTGATGATGTCCCTGGCAGGTCTGAACAGTTCCTGCACTGTGGTCGTGACGGTGCACGATGAGAACAACAACCCACCAGTCTTCTCCCAACATGAGGTACGAAAGCACATGTTTAAAGAGACACGCGCGTGTGATGTAACGGTCTGCACAGGACATGATAAACAATACTGTAGGAAAACAAGACAGGCCAAACATCGCAGGCCATCGTCCGTGGCTATTGGACTGTGGGCTGTGAATCCGCTCAGCGGGTCACTGATCTAATTTTCCTGGCGGGGAACTAGATATGTCCTCTAATCTCAGGCTTATAGCAATGGCACCATGTTACTGGAGGAGTTTTATTCAGTTCTTTGTACTCTAAGTGGGCTGTGTTTTTAGAGTTTAATCTGATCAAGCTGTCTTTGGAGAGCAGTTTCCACTCATTTATTCATAGTCATTGTCGGGGCTGCACACTGATGCCATTAACGTGTTAGAAGTGATGTAAGAATCAATGCCGTCATAGGTATTACAGTCTCACAGAAACGTCTGTATCAGCTGGTTCTTTACTTCTTATTGGTATGACCCTACAAAAGAAAGCTCTTAAAGTGACTCCCCAGCCAAAGCACTTTAATCATCCATCACATGCTTGAAAAGTGGCTGTAAAATCTTTGTATTGTATTTTCATGAGCTGTGTTCAGAGTGTATGCATTTTAGTTATAATAAACTCCAAAACTGACAGTTTGCCACAACAAACCAGGGGGGGAAATCCAAACATCTATATGAACCTCTCTATGAAAAAGCATCCACAGAAATGTCTCTACTTCTTTTTCACAGCCACCTTTGAAACCTCCATGCATTCTTTACATTTGAAATAATTTTGGCCCCAGAAGAAGAAAAATTAAATGATTTAAGCTTCCATGTAGTCGATGTCCCAGCAGTGTTGCATGGCAGGGGAGAATACTGTTGATAAGCATTTTAAATACGCATTGATTTTGAACTTGTTTTCCAGTCCAGAAAAGTGTAAGTGACCCAAGATCATTACTGAACCACAACCGTGCAATTTGGCTTTAAATATTTTGGGAACCCGTTTGACTTTGGGCCCTCTGCAGTCTACTCAGTGGTCGGATTAAACAGGTTTAAACTGTGATCTGTCAGTTCAGAGTATGTTCAGCTGATATTCTGTGGTCCAGTTCTGTTTCTGTTTCTATTCAGAAGTTTTAAGAAGTCTTTGCTAAAGCAACACATATTTTAATGCTGACCTTTTCCTTTCTTTTTGCCAATGATGGTTCTTATATTCTTATGTAGCTGTTGATCAGAGGGATCTTTGTTCTTTCAGTTGTCGGTCTGGTTGAACACCATACACCATTTTGTTCTTCATTTTGTGAACCCTTCATTCAAAATCACATGTATTTGTGACAAAGACTTTCTACAACCTGAAAACATAAAAGACCATTCAGAAAGATAGAGCGGTCCTCTCAGCCCCGAGTATACCGAATGAAGCCCTTGTGGCAGGCAATTTCTCTTTGAATAGTGGTGTATTTTTTATTTCGATAATAATAAAACATCTTTGGGAACTACCTCCAATATATCTATTATTATCTTGCTGTGATCCAGCTGAGCGAGACTGCAGTCACAGGGCCCAGAATGAAATGGGACAGTGGTTTCCCTCATTTTGGTGTAGGTGCTGGCAAGAAAGTGGCTAAAGATAGGCAGTTACAGAAAATCCCCTCACTTTTCACCCACATGCGCCAGATAATAGAAGGGAGAAAAGCCACGAAGGCTGGGAGTTACGTAGGAGAGCCATCATGCTGTGATAATGGGGAACCAGTCTCTGGCTGTTCTCTCAGTCAGATCATTGTGACACTTAAAGACGGCACGGACATTGTGAGCTGTGAAGGAGCATTTTTATTTTGAGCCAGGAGAAGGTAGAGAAGGTACTGCCTTTGAATTTAACAGCGGAAATTGGCTATAGAGCTTCCAGAGCAATAACAGGAGACAGCATTGTTGAATACAGTCTTAATAAAAGTTACTTTATGTTTTTTATATAACTTCTGCATTTTTTTTACCCAGTTACCCAGCACTAAGATTTGTCCTTCAAACATGGCTGAATGCTCGTTTTCAACCTGTTACAAACCACTGTGTGCAGATAATCGCCGTCACACACACACACACACACACACACACACACACACAGAGGTGGAAAATGCTCTTGAGCAGGTCACGCCTGAGTAGTGCAGCTTTTTCCATGGCCATGTGAAGGCAGCGCTATAGGGGGTGATGTGGGAGGCGAGTGGTGACAGGGCAGGGTTCAGCGTCTCTGTGGATGGGTCAGCCAGATCAGAGGCATGGCTGCTTCACTAGAGGACATCTGTGAGTGGCAGATTAAACGGCTGTCTAAACACACAGTGGTGTGTGAATAAAGGTTAGCTAACACCGGGAGGGCAAGAGGTGGCAAACCTATATTCACAGTGTCACAGCAGCACAGTCAACTGAAAACTGGACACCAGAAAAATTGCAACATCATCCACACTTCTCAATGCTGATATCAGCCTGTTACTGATATGCGGTAACTATTTAAGTGTGTTATTTAACATTTAAAGAAGCTGTTGCAGAGTCGGCTGACAAAAATATATTTATTATTTGACTTTTTTTTACAGTATTCTTTGATTTATTTGATAACTAGATTTTGGAGAAATGTCCCTTTTCACTCTTTACACAAATAGTCCCGGAATATATCCACACACACTCTCTCTCACACACACACAAAGGACTCATAGACATTGCAAATGTGGAGAGATGTTACAAGTTACAAGTCCACGCTCCGTACTTTGCTCCATGCTGGATTTGAACCGACCACCCTCGGGTGGTCCCCATGGACTGAGCTGTCGATAGAATAGAAATGTAATGTGTGTAATGCATAATGTAGATTATTACAGCAAATACAGAGTAATAATACAACCTTTTCTATTATATTTTAATTAGATTACATTTTATAATAATTTTGTACTATACATGGGCATACATGGGTACAAAGTGGATTTCTACATGTCTTGGATAAAAGTGGCAAATGTTTCATACATGTTCTGTCTCCTCCCCATCAGTACGGGCCCTTTCACATCCCAGAGAACGCTCCAGTTGGCACCACAGTAACAGCTGTGCTGGC
Organism: Nibea albiflora; assembly: GCA_014281875.1. Classification (NCBI taxonomy): domain Eukaryota; kingdom Metazoa; phylum Chordata; class Actinopteri; family Sciaenidae; genus Nibea; species Nibea albiflora. Next base: position 25,753,011 of record CM024795.1, on the reverse strand, counting down.
AGGAGATGCAGATGTCCGAGGAGGAGACAGCTGGCAGGTGGACTACCGTTTAGAATCTGGCAACGAGGAAGAGGTCTTTACCTTAGTGACAGACAAGCAGACCAACGAGGTCTCGCTCATCCTCTCAAAGGTAAACAACACAAACCATCATGCAGAATCTCTACGCACATATCGGACCGCCTTATTGATTCGATCCAGATGAGGAAAAACTGTCAAGTCTAAATTAAACCGACCTGTTAAAGGTGGGATAGGAGATTTTTTTCTGGAGCATTTTTTTCCCATATTGCTTGAAAACCTCTTCACGACCCCATTGCAGCTAGTAAAATCGGTTTGTCCAAAAAAAGCTAAATGTTTTAGTCCAGTCTCGAGGGCGAAATCATGGGAAAACACCGTCCAATCACGTTGATGGGGCTGCACATTGCGATTGGATCCTCACACGTCCATCAAACTTCAGTCCGTTTCTCCCGCCCACTCTGTGCGTTCAACCATTCGTGAGCGAATAGAGACCCTTCCATTACGTTGAAGGCGTGGTTTCAACGGGAGGTATGAAGAAAAGGCATGTGTGTGTATTTTCAAAATATAGCTTGCTAGCTTGTTGGGTGTGTTTTCCCAACATCTCCTACCACACCTTTAATTGTTTTCTTTATCCTGTCTCAAGAACGATAGAGTGCAAATACATTTCTGCTTTCAGGACCACAAACATTAATGTCAAGGACAATGTTTGGCATGACGGCTTGTGTCCGCCCTTGGTGTCTGTGCAGTCCTAAGAGATCATTCAGTAGCTGGCCGTATCAAAATAGCAGTCACATGTAACTCAAGTCATTTTTATGAGGACACGATTTTAATATCACAGTGTATACATGTGAGGCACCGACAGAAAGGTTGCAAAAGAATATTCCAATACGTCAATACTTCAGTCCTGCATGCCTCAAAACAAAAAAAGAGTCCAGATGACAATGGAATGTTTTAGCCCAATAATCTCTCCTGTCCCCAGGGCACATCACCCTTCGCCTCCCTCGTATAATCCAGCAGGGTGTTTTAGGGATGTGTGTGGAAATTAGTGTGTGTCTATCTATCTCTGCATGTGTGTGTGTGTGTGTCTGTGTGTGTGTGTGTTTGAGTGAGTATAGTCTGCTCTCTGTAAGTGGGCCAGGCGGGAGACAGTCTATTATTTTCAAACTCTCTGTGGGAGTTGATGTGATTGAACTGTGAGCTGCACACGCTCTGCTGAGATGAAGCAGGAGATGTTGAAGAAGCTAAAAACGGGTCTTGTATTATTTTGGATTAACACACCACGACTTCTGTTTTTCTAGACATGATATCATGCAGATTACATTTTTGCCTCTTTGAGCAGCACTCCTATTGACCTACTGTCTGTATCGCTTCAAAGGATACTGCTATTTATTTAGCTTACTTTAGTAAAAAAGTAAAGCTTAAATCCCTCACAAGTAAAGCCCCAGAAGATTAAAATGCACTTGAGCAAATCCTTTAATTCATCGCGTTACAGTGTGAGGTCAGCACCAGAAGGCAGACACATTTCATTATTAGAAATTACACACTGCTCACAGCCCAAGTGAATAATTAGATTGTGTGAGCAGACACTAATGGCAGTTTACCACACAGGCTAGAAGCTGCCGATTAAGGTAAATGTATAATGAACCAGGGGAAGTGAGGGGAATGGAATCAGGATGAAGAGAACAGGAGACATCGGCCATTACGTCAACTGTAAAAACATTTTGTTAAAGAACAAAAGGGAATGAAACTTCATTTGAAGTTAATGTGAATTGGAGCTTGTTGTAACAGTTAAGGCAGCATGGTGGTGTAGTGTACTGTCACCTCGCAGCAAGAAGGTTCTGGGTTTTCTGTGGCTCGTGTCTGTGTGGGATCTTTGTGGGTGCTCCAACGTCCTCCCACAGCCCAGAGACAAGCAGGCGTGAATCGAGCAGCGAGTTGTAGATGTGAATGTGAGTGTGAACCATTGTTTGTTTCTGTGTGTCAGCCCTGTGATGAAATGGTGACGTGTCCAAGGTGTACCCCGCCTCTCACCCATCGGCTCCAGCCCCCCTGATAAGGCTAAGTGGTCACAGATGATGGACTGATGTAACAGCTGAATTAATCATGATGATGTAATATTTACCATTAATTCATGAATAAATTCAAAGTTAATTTAAAAGCAAATAAATCCATAATACATATTCATCAATTATTAACTGAACGTGTGAGTCAACACTTTGTTATATGCTTAATTTGAACTGAGACAGTGCTTTAAAGCTGTCACAGTAATGACGATGAAGAATGAGTTAATAAAGCTGTGACTGATCACCATGAATCTGCCCACCATGAAGACACTACAGACACACAGGTCTGATTTCAAAAGAAGCTGAAATGTAGACTGGCACCTGTGTTGTGTAGAATAATGTATCTCATAGTTGCACAGTTATTTAAGGCAGCTATAATTGATATATTTGTGTTAACAGCTGGCCACACAGTATGTGAAAGGGGTCACTCAGATTGTGAAATCCACCTAGCACTGCAGTTTCCTTCATGTAGCACCTTTAGTCCTTACTTTGACAATTAAGAGATACCCACATCTCCAGGTTCGGTAGGAGTTGGGAAATGATTTTCACAAAGGAGGGTTGGTATACGAACAGATGATATTTTAATATAACTAGAAATAACAAAATAATAAACATTGACAGCGTAGCTGTACACTTGTTCCAAATTAATAAAGAAATGAATAAGGCGCCGTAAAATAACAAACAAACCAAAAGAACGGAGAATCCTGGACTGAGCTATCCTGCTCAGTATTCGGCAAGTTCAGTTCAGGATGGATCCAATGTGTGTTTGTCAATAAGTCAGTCAATTCAGTTTCCTTGTCCACAGTTTCTTTCATTACTAATATACTCGCTACTATCACTGCTACCCGGGTAGGTGAGTGTGTGAGTATCTTATCTGTGTTTCTCTGTGTGAGAATCAGAAGGTCTGGAGTCGACGAGGTAGGTTCTGCAGCTGGCCACACCGCTTCTCAAACTCTCAGATCCGTTGGGCTGGGCTCGCCATCTTAATCATCTCTGTTTCTCGGACAGTAGTTCAGACTAGCAGAAGAATAATCAAAATAAAAAAACAACCTACACAGAAAATGCATAGGTGTAAGAACTAAGTCTGATTCTGTCAAGTTCTATATGAGACCTCATCTTTTCTCTTAATCATGAAATATATCACCAAAAATCAGGGAAATATATTAACTCACAATAAATGAATTATGAATTAAAACAATTTGCGTTAACCATAAATGTAATCAATTAATCATGAATTCCTATCAATCCATCTCTTTTTAACCTCTATTTATCTTATATCATCAGTTCTTAACTATTTTAATTCACCTTTTAATTATTTAACTCTTAAACATCAAATGAATTACAGTTTTTACACACAAGTGCAAATTCCTTAATAAAAAATGAATTATACTACACCTTAAATGGTACTGTTAACCCTTTTCAATGGTTAACAACACAATTAGGCAGTTCAATGGCACAAAAGAAATAAACTGCATCTCTTCATTGCAGACCGCATGGCAATTAGCTTGGCTTAACGATTAGCATAGCGATTAGCATGAATAAGCATAACAATGGACAGACTAGCAACTAGGAGCTAGCGATTAGCATGTTGCGTTCGCTATTAGCATTTAGCTAACAATTTCTTTCCAACAATAAACTACGAAAAGTGCAAAAAGTGCACGAAAGTAGTTTTAATAAGGTCCAGACTTTGTCCGCAGCACTTAATAACTCTTTGTGTTTGCTTTGCTCTTTTGTTATACTTTTTGCTAGCGACTCACTCGGTATGGTCTGCTGCCGTCTGGCTCGTATCTGAGAGAAAATGGCGTAATATAATATATCACTAACAGGAAACTACTGCCACCTACTGGCGTTTTCTGGAACTGTCTAGATCACAAATACTGGGGCAACTTTTTGATTTTGGTTCACTCTCATATTGATTTCTGCAGCAGGCAGATGTTTTGAATGACTGTAGCAATCTAGCTGGTGAACATTGTGAAGTATTTAGCAGCTAAAGAGCCAGATATTATCCTCAGGAGCTGGTGGAGACCAAAAATAGGACTAAAGGAGTTCATATTTAACTTATACATTCATCAATGACCAGAAACATGACTCCAAGTTAAGGCTAATGTTGCTCCATATCTGCAGGATGTCTAAAGTTCTTTGCTAACAAGCCCAGCATGTCATCATCTTTAGATACTGGGTATTAACATTGAAGGTAAGGTTGATAATGACGTCTCACTGATGCCTAACTCATATCTGAGGGTAACTGTGAGGTCTTTGAGTAATATAGCTGTCCAGGTGACTGTAGCCTGTCGCTGTCCCTGATAACACGCTGAGTAGTCTGATGCGTCACTTCCAGTCAACAGCAGTACTCATGCATGCTCCAAGGTCTGCGTTTCTTCTCCCTGGCAACAGAGACGCACTCAGCCTGAGCAGCATGATGTCAGCCAACGCTGGTTTAATAGACAGGACATGTTTAACGGTAAATCATGACAGCAAATACCAATTCCGGGCAGGATTCAAAAGATTGCATTAAAATAACCGAATTCGTTAGAGATTAAGATCAAATAATATGATTCTTTTGCCTCAAATCGCTGACACTAAACACTATCACAACTGCAGTTAATCTTTCCATACCTGCCCTTTGAAACCACATTTTTAATCCTTGAAACAAAGTCAACAGGTCACAGTTAGTCCAGTGAGTCCAGATTAGAGGAAAATCTGCTACTTCTTACATTGCTGCAAAACTTCCAATCCAAATGTAGTACATACTGTAGAAGTAAAAGTTGATCAATGGATTTATTTGTTTAAATGTCATTTTTACATGTGTTACATGTTGAATAGCTGTCAGTGTCAACATAATTCCATGTTCTATGTTCTATGGTCATACAGATCTTCTTAAAAGTATAAAGGAGTAATTTTGCGCTGTCACACAGCATGTGTTCTCAGTGCATCATCATGGAAAATGTTTCATTAGTGACACAGTGAATCAATTGGCTCATTTCCCTGTGACCAGTGTCTGGTTCATATTGGAAATACAGCAAAACTCTGCCAGTAAATCTTGTTTCCTTGGGAGTAAGATGAAGGGACTGCACACAAGGGACTGTACTGTGTCCCTGTGTCCTGCTGTTAAAGACAACATCCTGTTTTTCTTTCTTCTTCGATGTGTGAGTGCCTATAAAATGTAAGTGAATCCATAGAGATTCAACCACTTACTGTAGTTTACATGTATTTAATTTGCTGCTCATAGATTTCATTGTGCATTTGTTAGATACTGTACATTATTTTAATTAAGAACTGGTGGTAATTTCCTAGTTATACATAAACCTTATTGGTATCTAGCAATACAAATGTCTTGCAGGTAGCATTTAAGTTCAACAGGACTCTATACACTAGGATGTGAACATTGTCAACTGGCCTTCAAACAGATACTGGTGGTGGGTAGTGATTCTACTAGAACCAGAAAGGCAACAAGGGAACTGGCAAGCCCCTGGAAACCAGGGAAAAGTTCCCAAGACATTGTCTTGGCCAGAGTCACCAATACTGTCACAATAATATACACCAGTACTTCGAATGAGAAGATTACAAGCCCAGACAAGCTCCAATTTGTCAAACTGGCTCAGGGAATGTGAGAAATTGGGAGTTCACATAAGAGATTTACTTAAAACATATTGAAAATAAAGTTCTCACAAATCACAATACAAACCAAAAGACAATGATTCAGGGTGGATGCAGCTGAGCTTAATCTGCTGATGACCCTCCAATAGCCCAAGGAGGGGCATCACATGCCACCAATATTTTTAAGGTATGTTTCCCCTCTGTGTGTGCATACGTACACGTAGGTCTTGGACTTTGAACGTGAGAGTGAGTACATCCTCGTGCTCAGTGCTCAGAACCCAGTGGCTCTGGTGCGTGGCCGGTACGGACCTGCATCCACAGCAACAGTCTCCATCTACGTTGACGATGTGAATGAAGGTCCAATCCTGTCTCAGAGCCATTACGAGGTGACTGTCAGAGAGGGCGAGGAACCGGGGCGGGTTATCGCCACCATCCGAGGTTATGACCCTGATTCTCATCCAATTAGGTAAGTCATGAGAACTGATGAATGCTGTAGTAACTTCATGAAGTACAGTTCTGATTTTTACAGAGTTGCATGTGTTTTCTCCTGCAGATATTCTCTTCAAGGAGATACCAAGAAATACTTTTCAATAGGAAAGTATTCTGGTGAACTAAAGACTGTGCAGGCCTTGGACAGAGAGGAGAACAGCACATACACAATGGAGGTTATTGCAGTAGATGGACGTAAGAGTGTTTTTATTATTCCATAGATGCTAAAAGTAAAATTCTGAATAATATTATTTGATCTGTAGATAAATATTCTCTTAAACGACCATTTAGAATGTCCCATTGACAGAATATGGCAGGAATACAATCTGCCTAAGTATGTTTTCATTCATGCACATTTGAACAAATAAACAAAGAGTTAAGAATACAGATTTAAAAGAAGAGAACAGCAAACAACCAGAAAAGGTCATGCAGGGTTAAGAATTGTGTACTGAGCTGATGTACCATGATCATCATCCAGAAAATAAAAAATAACCATTTAATCTAAATATGAAGCTTCAGCATCTGTGTATTTGTCTCTTGTGTTCCTCTCAGGAAACTCTTCTTTATCTGCATCCACCCTGGTGACTGTCCAAATCCTGGACGTGAATGACAACAGTCCAGTGCTCGTTGGAGATTATTCCTGGAAGTACCTGTGTACGCCTCGCTGGGAGGACCAAGCTCTGGTGCTGGCCTCACGAGACAGTGATGGGCCACAGCATGGAGGACGACTCAACTTCTCCCTGCGCAGCGACGCCACAGTCCGACGTAACTGGAAGCTAACGCCTATCAATGGTGAGGGGAACACATGTGAACTCAGTCTACCCACAGTATGTAGGGCCACACTGTTAGAAGAACTTTTCTTGAGCAACCTTTCTGGACTTGGTCCTCAAACATCAGGACAGAGCAAGTTGTGATGACATTTGACATGAGTCTTTACTCAGTAAAGCTGCATACTGGATCATCAAATAGTTTTTTTTACGATATCAGAAGCCATCAGCTCTTATCTGATGATGATTTAGCCTCTGGGGCTAACGCTAATGTTTCTGGGCCTCCAGTATAGCCAGCAGATATCTGAAGAGATTGATTGATAACTCAACGCACAAGAATGACAATAAAGACACATTCTGCTGATCCTTATGAAGAGTATCTGCATATGAGTGCAGATCACTTTAAACTACTAAATGTGCTTAGATGTTGTGTTCTAAGAATGCAGTTCAGCGAATGCTTTCTGCCTCTTTTGACCAACCAAAACCCGCTCAAACGTGTCTGTTGAATACCACTTGGACTACATACTGAAACCAGAACTCTTCCTGTGCCGAAATCTTGGACTCTTGCAGATATTTTTTAATTGCTTTAATATGAACACACGTATGTATGTGAGTGAGTAAATGTGAATGTTGTCTTCTGTTTAATTATTGGAAAATATGGGTTGATTTCTTGCAAGTCCGTGCAATGTGACATTAAATTCAGCCAGTGGACACAACTTTGCCACAGTGTGTGAAATATCACTTTGACCTGTCTGAATTCAAATAGGCAGCATGCAATCCGTGAGTAGACAGTCAAAGAACCAGAGTGAACTGGGCCTGAAGATGTGCAAATTGCCCTGGTCTATTTTCTTACTAGATAATTTCTTCAGTCCTATCTGGAAGGGGAGGTATAATGTAATTATCCTTTTTTTGCAGTTGTAAAACTGCTAGTGTTGGGCTCATTTAGTGCAAACAATTTAGTGCTGTGACGTCTGTCATTAAGTCATTCAAACAGTTCAACCACTTCCCTCTCAGTTTTTTTTTTTTATCTCTCTCTTTCACTCCCCTGTTCCTGTTGGTATTGATTGAGCCCAGCTGTAATTATATCTTCTGTGTAATTTCTTTGGCGTCACCGCTGGGTTCCTGCCAGTTAATGGAAGCTAAAATAGGAATCACCCAGAATGCTTTGCACCTGGTCGCAGCCAGTAATGGTCGTACCAATGATGTGTGCTTTTGCCGGCATAATGTCTGCTGTAGAGTTGAACAGTTTGCGTGAGACAACCACGACCTTTCATGAAAAGAACACCTGTGTGTGTGTGTGCGTGCGTGCATGCGTTCGTGCAGGTGTGTGTGTGTGTGTGTGCATCAGTGTGCACTCCTGTGTGTGTATCGTGGTTATTCATCTCAAGCCTTTCAGAGGCTGTCAAATGTGCCGTGTTCAAATAACTGTCAGTTCTTTTCAATGCAGAAATTCAGTTAATGAGGCAGTACTCCACTCTCCGTCCACTCTCAGTGGCTTTTCATAGCACTAAGGAGAGACATGTGATACATCCAGTCTTCCTGTAACACATTTAACAGCACTGTAATGTAAAAATTACAAGTACCCAAAAGATTTCTGGGTAGGCAGGCGACTGCACATCCAACCTGTGTCATATCGGTGCAGAACTGCTGCACAGCTCGTGTTTTCCCGACTACGTGAAGCAACATGAAGGGGCACGATGGTAAGCGTGGAGTTTAAGACCCTCAGATAAGGGTTCAAACAGCTTGATAAAACACTCCTCTTAACACGGCAGGGCTTTTACGTCATGAAGCCAGGCGTGTATTTTAGACTGATTTACAGAGATAAGATAAAGAGTCACACACTCCAGACCTCCATCCACACATCACTGTCCCTCTTTCTGTGTGTGGCGTACTTGCATCGATGCGTTTTGGCTTGATTTTTCCCCCTTTGGTGGTAGAAAATTGTGAAATATTGTAAAGCTGCATGAGGTGACATTTTTATGAGAAAATATTGACATGTGCACTTGTTGACTCCTGCAGGACGTAGGAAAGCATTTAACTTTTCAGAATTGACTTCTGTGATACGTGACAGACTGCATAGTGCACTGGCAATCAGTTGTAGTGCAGAAATCCTTGGTTAACAACGGCAGGAGTATCCCATGGCAACGACTACCTCATCCTTCAAGCAAAAATGAAAAGTGCCTTTGTCTAAGATCTTTTTTTGTTGTTGTTGTTTTTTATGTTACATGTTCATGCATCATTTTCAAGAAAATGCCTTGTCCCTCAGATACTCACACCAACCTGTCCTTAAACATCCAATACCTGGCCCCCGAGGTCTACACTGTGCCCTTCACCATCTCCGACAGCAGCTCTCCTCCCAGGAGCACCTTCATAAACTTGCCAGGTAATGCAGACTCTCCTGCTGATCAGCTAAAGCGAGGACAGAGAGGTTATGGGACATGAGCCTAGGAACAATCAATAAAGATCAACCCCTGTGTGCCAGCTTGTCCGAGCACTGTTCTTGTTTGATAATGATGCAATGGTGCTTTACAAATGATTTTTCCAGGCTTGTGATTACACAGCTCTCTTAAGATTGTGCTCTGCCCAGTATAGCCTGCTGACACCTTATATAAATATCACATAACTCCTCATTACAGTGTAAATATGGTTAAGGGAATAAGGGGTGTGTGTGCTTTACTTTCCATGCCTGCAGTTATGCAATTAAATTAGACCCCACATTTATATGAAATTCAGTTTTCATACATAATATAAGAAAAAATTACTGAGCAGTGTTTAAGTGTTTTTTTTAGGAACCTGTCCACCAAATATGAATCATAGAAAAAACACAGATTCTTTCAGTGAGTTGTATTTCCTGTTTAGTCAGGACTACTCTGTTGTATGACGTTAAAAAGCCCAAATCACTGAGCTGTTTTTTTTGTTTTTCTCTCCTCTGTTAGTGACAGTGTGTCCCTGCAACGTCAGAGGGAACTGCAAAATGGCTGCCAAGCAGCTGCAGGGCATGCCAACGATTCAGTCTGCAGTGGGTATTCTGCTTGGCACCTTTGCATTCATAGGTAAGCAGAGAGGCTGAAAACAGTTTCACTGGCACTATGAAACAGCTCATAAACGTCTGTTGAGAATGCATTATGAACTCAATTATAAGCTTCACAGGCTTCACAACACTGTGCAGATTCACTGTATTTTACAGACAAATAAGCAATAACACAGCGATGTTGCTGAATTTCAGTGTTTTGTTATGTTTTTTTTTTATCTCCAGGAACTATCCTCATTGTTGTATTCGTGAGACTGTCCTACCAGAACCCCAAACGGCCGAGCAAAACTAACCAGGAGAGAGTTCCCCTGAAGATTTCAATCTAACTTAGATGAGACCATCTGTCCTGCTTACCGCCGATGTTTCTCGCAGGGCGTGGAATTCGTTAGGTGACTGTGAATGTCTAAAAATGAATGTATATTTCAGTTATTAGATCAAAGTTGTACACTGACCTCAGAGCACAACTACAAGATATTTTAGATTAATCAAGATGTCTACTGTTGAGTGCTTAAGCCTGTGCCTGGGACATGAAGTTGACTTGTGCTTTAAGTTAGTCATTTTTTTTATTGCTGTTGATTTGTGTATTTGTTTCAAAGTGCTGCGTCTTTATTACGACACATTATTAGGACCATAGTTAGTAAAAAAAAAAAAGAAGTTATAACTTTATGAGAAGAAAGCCCCAACATTTTGAGATTAAAGACGGAAGGTTTTAACATTTCAAGCTTCCTTCTTGTAAACTATTTACTTTCTTATCTCAAAATATTGTAACTTTATTCTCACTTTTTCTAACCTTGGCCCCAATAGTTGTTGTAATTTATACTGCACGTACCCCTGTTATTATTTTGTGCTCATCACATCTAAATTGTCACAAAAGCTTTGCTGTAAAATCATAAATCAGAAGAAACATGCCTGTAAATGCTAACATTTGATTTAATCTAATGGAACACATGAAAATAATTAAAACATGTTGCAAGAACCATAACTGCATAAATGAATTTAAATTCAAAGTTTCATATCAATACTTTTGTTCTGTTAATTCCATCCAAGTATCTCTGTTTAAAAGTTGGAGCAGTCTGAGCTTTTATACCCGCAGCAATGCAACTGGTCATAACTCTTTCACTGCATAAAATCTTTTCTTTCTTTCTGCTCGCTTTCACATTTTAAATCAAAACAATTTCATTGGATTAAAATACTTAGGCAACCTCAAAGTGTCCTGTGTTTGGAATTACACTGGCAGCACACTCCAGGCTCTGTGATTAAGGCTTTATAAATGCTGACCCAGATGACCTAACAGGCAAGCAAAGCTATATTCAGACCAAAGTGTTGCTATGAATAGCTGAATGACACTCACCCAGCAGTGTCCAACAAACTAATCACCCCTCATTCACAAAAGACAAACCTTTCAAATTGCATAGATGCCATGCACTCATCCATTAGCCCGCTGCAACGAAAGTTGAATTCATTTTGGATAATTTTTCCTCTCAGAAACCATATTTGAAACTGGGCGGCTAAAAGCTACCAATACAGAGAAGTTAGATGAAGATCATTTTGTCAGCAACTGTTGACATTTAAATGAATTTGAGGTTCATCAATCAATATTCTTTGTGAAATGTCTAGAAATAATTAATAATAGTATTAATTATTAGTTAAAATTATTAGTTCAAAGTCAAACTAGTAGCAGGATAAAGACCCAGATGTGTTTCCCAGGAGTTGGTGGAGACCAAACCAGAGGTAAAAGATGAGTGAATATTGGACTTCGATTGAACTCCAATGGGAATATAATCTTGCTCCATTGGAGTTGAATGGGCTGTGAACTGTTTGCTTACACATACTGTATATGACAGGACTGTTCCTGTAGTCTCCCAAAATCAATCAATGCAGCTTTAAAGCGACAACTTTTATACCATAAGCTAGCAGATTCTAAACAATTTTGATGCTACACTGACTTGTAATGAAGTCAGTGGTGTCTCTGTCATTCGTACATCTGTCACACTATGTAACTTGGGAACCAGGTACAATCGCCCACGAGACGTTAATACACTAAAAACCAAAAAACAAGAATGTTTAGATATGCATTGTACTGTAGTATCGGTAATAGACAAATCAAAATACTGTTGTGCGTTATTCAGTCTTTTTTTTTTTTAAATAGATCAAAAAGAACAATGATGCTGACACACACAGGAGCAGGCATCATCTGTGTGAAGGTTAGCAGCTGTATTTTTTTTTGCTCCAAATTTAGAGTTAGCAGACTGTTATGAACAACCACATTTCCAGTTGCTCGTCATCTGCACCGTTCCAGCATGCATGAAATGAAGGGAAAAAACACAGCAACAATGGAACAGAAATGAGATGGCTCTTCTAAAAATAACCACATATTCACTTTTACAAGTACATGTGTGTAAAGACTGGATGCTCCCTCGACTGGACATTTTCAATGCGTATTGACTCACCAAATATACAGACAATGCTGCTGATAGCCTATCCGCCTACTGCCCATTTATATTAGGCTATTTATTTCTCCAGCTATTACAACAGTTCCAGTCAAAGCACAACCTAGCTCCAAGTAGAAGAGAAGTACACTGAAGAGGACCCTGAGGGAGACGAGAGAGCAGGAGAGAAGGGATTAGCGACTGACATGGGGTCAAGCGTTACATTTGGGAGGTAATGAGGCTCCAACTTTAGCCTTGATGTGTCCCAGCAGATCCTCACAGGACTGGGATGGCCAGCGTGGGGTGCAAGGCCGCACAGAGAAATTTCCAATCACATCAAGTAGCTCGGGAATTGAGAGATAATAATTCACCACATATAGACGGACGCTCAGGGACAGGAACAGTGGAGCAGTGGCCCCTGTTCCCCAGCAGGCTAGCCCGTTTTCCATTGCTCGGTTTACTGACACAGGCGAGTGTTTTTCCTAATCCCTCCTCCCTCTGTCCTGAGTTTCCCCACAGCTTCGGCTATTTTGAGCTTGTTTTAAGATCGTGTAGTTTCACTTTGGCTCTGAACTTGACAGTTTCCCCATCCGTAGCTGTTAGAGGCTTATATCAGGACTGCTGGATATTCCTGACAAGTCTTCCATGAATATGACACTTAACCAGACAACATTTTGCAACAGCAAATTTTACACCTGAATGTCACTGAATCACTGAAGGAATTATATTCAATAATTTATATTAATATGGATTACATGATATGTATGTGAAAAGGGGTTGCACACACTGATGAACCCACCCCTCTTAAGCCCCACAGAGCGTTTTAGTTTCTTTCAGCCAATTGTTGGTTTTCTTGTCTGCAGCTGTTAGGGTTTAGCCAGCTGTTCACAATGAATAACTCCAAAGGAGCAACGAATTGGCTGCTTTATACATAATAATATGTCAGTCTGGTGTTTTTTGCCATTTTTTTCTAATCAACATGTTATATCTTATTTACTTAATCATTTGTTTAATTCATTCATCATAGTTCTTGGCGAGGAGCCGAAACTTCACAGTGTCCACTTGACATCTCTTTGACAGTAAGACTCATTAGTGAACCACAGAGCTGAGAATTAAGCTGCCTTCACACAGACCCAGGTTAGCTGTTTCTCCACGTTTTAAGATTCGTATTTACTGTCCAGACATGACAGTAGCATCGAGTTTCTCATCAAAGTCTCTGCAAGAAAGCAAATAAGCCATTTCTGTAACGACAGACAGCACCAGGCGCGCACTAAATGTTGTTTTATTCAATCGGTCATCCCAGAAGTGGATGACATCATTTTCTTTTGACTGGGTGAAATAACTGATCTCCTGCTGCCAAATGGCTTTGAAGATGAGAGTCAAAATCTGCCTCCTTGGAAGGACTTCACTGCCATTATCAACATTCATAACCACCTACTGCTTCAAAGTGACAACTCCATTTTGTGCTTCAGCCTAACACTTCCCCACTACCTGCTGCTCCTCTTTGTTGTTGTTCATTAGGCAGAGGTCAACTGAAGATTAAATGATTAAGAAAAAATAAATATATATATATATATATATATATATATCTTTTCTAGAATTAGAAACTTCTAAATGTCCTGGTCTGATGAATATTTAATCAGGATGAGCATCTCAATCTCTTGTAGGAGAGGTCAGGCACAAGATCCAGTTAGCATTTGTTGTGATATGGATCTCCTCTGAGCATGAGGACCAGTTCATTGTTCAGTCAAGTGATTTGTCCATACCTTACAGAGGGGTGGAGATGAAGCACAGATTCATATACCGTGCTCATTTGCATTTTGATTGCGGCATGTCTGATTATCCTTTCTGTGGAGACAAACATCTTTTTATCATCTTGTTTAACACCACTGATTACATTCAGAGTATCATTTGAATGCCCAACGAGGGTAGTGGAGCACGTCGAACGCCTGCCTCCTGCTAATCTTTTACTAATGGAAACTTAAACCTTAAAAAGGTTGAAAACAGGAGCTTTCTCTCTTTTAAATGACCTCGAGAAATTCTGCACTAAATGGCTCGCCGAGTATGGGAATAAACTTGCGCTTCGATGTTTCAGCAGCTCTTTCAGTAAATTATATTTGACTAATATAAATTGCCTGCAATTACTGGCAGTTGAGAAAGGTCGGGGGCTATTAGGGTTTTTCCATTTGCACAATAATTGATTCGCTGACAGGAATGGTGATGTGGAACACGTGCGTTATGTTGCATCAGTGAGACTGATGTGCTCCAGCTGTCCACTTTTACTGTAAACTCACTTCTAACAGGCGATCAGGCGGAAACTTTGAGATCCACTGCAGAGTGTTAACCATGAGCGGTCGCCTCTCTGACGGAATCGTGAATGAACGAATGAAAATACTGAAAGGCAAAACTACTGGCAGGACGTGGCCTTCCTCTGACTTTAAACCTGGGTTGAGTGGAGTTGACCTGTGATTGTAGGAGGCTTGAAGGCTGTCTTGCTTCACGTAACACTGTCACTGGCAGCGTGAGAAGCTGCTCATTATGTTTGCTACATGCTCGGCTGCAGCAGAGCTGGAATGTAAATAAGTACTGTTACTCAAGCATTGTACTTAAAATTGAATTACTGCAAGAGGTACTTGTACTTTATACTTGTAGTGCACTTTTTACTTCACAGCTCATAGTTAGTTTCAAAAAATATGATGCATTTTTTCATAGATTAAATTACCCAGAAGTACATAAAGTGATTAAACTTAGCTTTATCTCAATAAGCTACAACAATAAAAAGCTATTTAAACATTTCAGGTCCAATGTATAATATTTAGGACATCTATTGTCAGAATATGATAGAAATGGAATATAATATGACTTCTGTCCTTTTGTTACTTTAGAATGAGCCTTTATTTCTAAGCAGCCAAATTAGCCCAGAATGGACAGACCAAATACTGTCTCCAGATGGTGAGGGGAGGGGTGTTCAGATTTCTACATGCACTAAAACATGAGCTTTAATGCAATTAGCAATAATACTCCAATAATATAATGTATTTAACATTATCACTGTACTATACTTAATTTAGTTACAGTTTCATAGAGGACCTTCAGCTGTAATGCTCTATATTTTTCTTTTTCTTTTTTTTTGGGCATTTTCTTCTTTATTGGACAGTTGGAGAGATGGACCAGAAATTCAGGGGATAAATCAAGCCTGTGTCACCACAGTGAGGATTTAGCCTTGATACATGGCGCTTACGCTCTACCAGGTGAGCTCTGCAGGCGAGTATTTTTATATGGCAGTATTGTTATTTTTACTGAACCGAATGATCTGAGTCCTTTCCTCACCACTGTGCCCCAGAATGAGAACAAAAACAGATTCTTAATTCATCCCCATTCTCATTAAAATGTTAAACTCTTGAAGGGTTATACGCTCGGCTGAAACATCAACTTATTGTATTAATAATGATGTTTACGGCTTTAGAGCCGCCACATGAAGAGGGTGAAGGTGTTTTTTTTGTTCAGCAGAAGAGTCATGAGAACTGAAATGTTTACAAAGAAAGAAAGGGTCAAACTGCAGCCCTGTTTTCTGTTTTCTATTATTCAATTCAGTAATTTGATGTTCTAAACAGGAAAACAGTTTAAACTGCCTGTCACACAAAATGGACATTTGACAGACTACGTGCGTCACTCCTGCTATTTATGGCATTTTCAGAGACTGTAATTACGCTTACATTTCTGACTATCAAGACAGGAAGCTGGAAATCAAGAATATGATTCACGAAGCAACGGGGATCTGTGCACATAAAAGCAAACCAGACGTCTACCACAATGCACTGTGAAAATGGAGCCATCTGCCTCTGATATGTGAGGTTGTTCAGTGTTCAGTGTTAATGGAGCAGCATAGTTAATCAGTCATTGTCAATACATGTGTTTAGGTTCATCTGATATACTCTTCTATTGTTTGCAAAATATCTAATTCTAATATTTAATCTAATTATTTCAAAAAAAAAAAAAATTCTAAAACACTCAAAATTTCTAAAACAACCTTCATGAAATACACTCATTGTCATTTTTTTACTTGTTTAAAGTTTAAAAAATTACAATGTTATTGACAGCAAATCCCACAAATATACAAAGTCTATCTTTCACTGCTTTCTGACTTTTCCAGCCTGTTTGTGGCTCTCAGCTCCAGGACCATGAATTCCTACTGAAGATCTGCTGTTTCAAAATGTGTCATGAATATATATTTTCTTTCTTTGGCTCACTGATTTCCTGAAGCAGCTGGGCACTGTAATTTATAGCAAACTCAAACAGGAGTAAAAAAGTGCACTATTCTCTGTGTGTCCAGATTTGGTGCACTGGGGAGTATTTCCAGCAATGCGATGTATGTGTATGTGTGACTGACCAAAAATAAACTACAGTGTTCACTGTCATGCAGAAATGTGTCACCCAGTGCAACTGTTTGGCTCACTGATGTGTCTGGGGGTGACAATGGAGATTTATGACACTGAGACATACAGATAACGCTTGTCAGGATCGGTTCATTTTTGGGATTTGTTGACAATGAGAATTATAGCATCAGCAGCGCTTCAAATACAACTCAGTTCATCAAACTGGGGACAAAGGCACATTATGATTATGGCTTTAATATATTCCACGTAGCACTTGTGAAAAAGCCACGTGAGAGTGACAGAGGCACTGAGCAAGGTGTGCTCTCTACCACTGGAGAGCACCATGAAAGAGAGGATTACAAAAGGTTCACACCAGGGATCAGGACAAAGGGTGCTGAATGATGCAATATGCAGAAGGTGTTTATGAGAGCGTCATAAAAACTATTTTCAATAAGCATTCTAAATACACTGTACATTATTTTCTGGGTAGCTCATATGAGATCAATCCCAGCATGACTAAAAGAGCATTAATAAGTCTGACACAAAAAAAAGAAACAAAATGAGCTTTTCTCATCAACATCTTTAATTCTTTTAACCGTACTTCCCTCCCTTTTTGTACCCGGCAACCCGTTTCTATGGTAACAAAAAGGGTTACATGTCTCTCTTCACTTGGGCATTCCACTCTCTGTCATTTCAACGCTGATGAATATTCAACAACATTCATGAGGATTACTATATTTATAATTAAAACAAAACAAAACAAAAAAAAACGATTCAGACATCAGTAGCTGTTCTGGAGCTTTGAGGAGTTCAAGTTTGAGATTCCACAACCTTCAAAACAATCTCACCTCCAAGTCCATTTAGTTCCATCCTGGATCGTTTTCCCTTTACAGGAAGTGTTCATTATCATTTCAAAATACGTCTTTATTCATACCATGTTTGTAATCAAGGGGAAAACCTCTACAGAGCATCCACAGACCTACATATCCTACAAGTGGCAGCAGAAACTGCAAATTAGCAGCCAAACAATCATTCATTCCTCTCAGACTCACTCATCCCACACACATCATCTACACGCGCTGACACATCTCCATCTTGGCACAAGCATTTGCATGATTGCACTCCTCAGACTCAACACAGATCAATGTAAGGTTCAATAAGGGATTATAAATAGAAATGATGGACACCTTTTCGCTGTGTTAGAATGATCCTTTCATGGAGACGCTGAAAGAGCCACAGGACGTGACGGCCCCCACATTTGGAAGCTTCCGAGGCTTTAGTGTAACAATGCTGTCGTCTTGAGGGGAGAGTAACAAGCCCACACACACGGACACAGACACAGATGCAGACACACGCATACAAACAGTCCACCTACACCAGCTCTGTTCACTGTGAATGTGGCCTCTGCCATCAGTCATGGACTGAAGCTTGAGTGGGATGAGAACTACTGCCCTTGTGTGGGCAAACTTGCTCTGAAATCTTCTCAACAAAACACATGAGAGATGGAGGTTAGAATTAGGGAGGGAGAGGAGAAAGGGTTGAGGAGGAGTTGTAACTCATTTTTTCCATGAAGGTCCTCTGACCTTCGCTTCAGAGTTTCCTTTATGTGAAGTGCGCAGGCCGGCCTGATCTCTGACTCCCAAAGGAGTTCGTCTTTGTTACAGTTTTAATCGTACTGTCTTCACAGCTCAGCTCATGCTGCATCATGATTTCACTCATTCATAATTAGATGCTAGACGCTGTTTGATCTGCCACTCTGTACTGTATTTCATGACATTTGTTCAGTGAGTTACTTGGAGGATCTCCAGCTGTCCACATCATTCACTTGAACTCCTGGGTAACACTGAGGAATACAGTACATATACAGTATACTGAATACACAAACAAATCCCCTACCCCCTCTTAAAAAGACAGAAACAGGAGCAACAAACACTAGAGGACCACAACTGCTGAACAAAACATAATATGCTTATTAGCCTCATATAGCTCAGTCTAGGCCAATAAAGATGATTGCTGGACATTCACATCAACAACAAAAAGCAAGTCTTGACAGGGAAACCATGACAGTTTGAGGAATAAGTGCTAAAAAAAATCTTTGACTGAAAGATTAAATAAGAATAAAATCGATTAGATAAAGATAATGAGCTACTTCATTTTGTGTTGACGGCTGCTGGAGGATGCTGTGGACAGAGGCAGTAAGATTTCAC
Source organism: Nibea albiflora (assembly GCA_014281875.1). NCBI lineage: Eukaryota > Metazoa > Chordata > Actinopteri > Sciaenidae > Nibea > Nibea albiflora. The sequence goes on along the minus strand of CM024795.1, from coordinate 25,734,037 downwards.
AGCCTTGTTTTATTTAATTCTGAAGAGGATTCAATCCGGTGGCAGAAATAAGAAATAGTCCTGTAGAAACTGACAGCTGTGTCACAGTTGCTTGTGTGCTGTTTTGCGGCATTGTCTTGTATTTTTAATAGATTTTATAACTGTTATAAATGTCCAGATGGAACAGATGGAACAATAAAGGCATCCATCCACTCTCTTAACTGCTTATTTGGTTCAGGGTCACAGGAAACTCGACTCCTATCCCAACATGTATTGGTACAACCCCCGACAGGTCACTGGTCCGGCACAGGACTACAGTAAAGGAACTGAACTGACAAAAAAATATTCTGAATATAACCAGTCAGCAAGATCATCATCATGTTTTTTGCAAATACATCTGTTCTTTCTGAAAGACACTGAAACACTTGAATGACTCATCTAACCTTGTGTTATATTTGAAAGTATTTTTCCATTCAGCTAAACTGCAGAGCCACACATAATAGTGTATTTCAAGTAAAACATATCCCCACCCTATATTCATCTGTATTTCATCACTGTCTGTATTGATCCAGCATATAGCATCTATTGCTCTTTTTATATCTTGTTTTATAGTCGAAACTGAGCCTCATAATAATGCTGTCTGCTGTTTGCATTCCTGGATAAGATGTTATTCAAGGACCAGGCTGCAAAATATGAGGCTCTCACTGAAAAGGCCAGGCATGAGTGTCTATATGCAGTGAAAAAGTAAAGTGAAATAGCATACAGCAAAGTTTGACCCACATTAGTCAAATAAAGCCACAGTTATTGATCTTTCTATTTTTACAGCTCTCATATAACAATAGTTCTTGTCATGTGACTATTTTAATAATGCCAATCATCATTTTACAATAGTGGACATGCTTATCTGTCATCAGAAGAGAGCTCCATAAACACTAAGTGGATGGAAAGAATCTGAGGGCAAGAATCATCAGGCCGTTAACTCGGCAGCTGTTAGGCGGTTTGTTTCTCTAAGGGATGCAGGCTGACCAACACTGTAAGCCTGCTGATTACCGTTTTTTACTCGATGGTGCTTTCCAACATCGGGCCGAGGGCTCGGCACACATGTGACCCATTGAACGGTGACTGGAAAGCTTTGCAAGTGGTGCTGTCAACACCAGGACATAAATAAAGCTAAAGATAGGGTGATGTGGCTTCAGCCCTTCAGTTTCTGGGCAGCCAAAGGCTTTTTATAGAAACACTCTGATTTATAAAAGGCTAACAGGGGCTATTTTTGACCCAGTGGGCTTCGGGGATAGGGATCTTGGAAACTTGTGACGCTTCTGGGTGCATGACTGACCCCTCTGACTTGAATGTGTCGGTGGTGGTTGGTTGTGGGAGTTGTAGCAGATAGCAAATGCTGCATGGATCAAACCGGCCAAAGGCCTGTGATGTTTTTGGAGATGATCCAGAGGCACAGAGAGAGAAATGATCACATGGGTCTATCCCAGTCAGACCCATTAAGTTATCAGATCACTCTTTGATTGCTCTGTCTGGGGATGGAATTTAAATAAAGATTTGATCCACTCTGCTTCACTTGAATTCAAATTAAGTATAATTTGAAAGTAAAATGTGCTTTATATAGCTCATCATTGGCATCTATTATATTTGACTAGAAAAATACAACCAGACTTAAGATAGGCAGCCTTCACATTATAGAATAGAATAGTCCTGATTTATGGGTTATATAAGATACTTAAGCCTAGTCAGTGTGTAAAACAGAGTGCTGCTGTGCACAGGCTCAGCAGAAAAATGTGTTTTAGCCATAAAATAAAGTGTGTACCAATAAAGTGTGAATGTTCTCACCTCGTTACCTTGTCATCAGACATCTCTTTCCCATGGTGCTATGTTGCCTCAAATGTAGAACTTAACACGATCCCAGACTTATGTCTAACTGTGCTGTATACAGTGTTTCACACCACTGATCTGATGCTTATTATGGCGTATGCTTAAACAGATATTGATTTATTTGATCTTTTTTATGAGCCTGTTTTCCTGCTGAACCTGTCCACAGCTGTGCTTAGATCTGTGCTGGGACATCTGTCTGCTTCTCTGCAAAATCACTGACCGCTGTCTGTTACTGTAGGAAACACACTGACTATGGATGAGTACCTCATAAGAACACATTTCAAAAAATACTGAACTACCCCATTAAAAAGTATGTTTCTTTTCTACTTTGGTCCAGATCTGAAACCTCAAAACTTGACTTGACTTTTGAGGTTGACATTTGCGGTTTTGTGAATGTCTCAACAACTATTTGATGCAATGCCAACATTTAGTATATGATATGATATGATAGTATATTTGTAATGACTGGTGATCCCTTAACATTTCCTGTTATGATATCATCAGGTCAAAACTTCAGTATACTGAAAAGCATAATTAGCAAATGTTGCTAATGAAATGAAAAATGAAAACATAATGTCTAATAAGTAATTCAAAAGAAATGATGGAATAGGGAGAGATGGCTAAACGAATGAATGAATGAATGAAGTGTGTGTCATCGTAATGGCACACCATTAAAAGAAATCTGCCACATTGCCAATAAAGATGCCTCTTAAATGCGTCATGTCAGTGCTCATTAGTGGAAAAATAATTTGGTCCATTAGTAATTCATGCCAATTAAATGACAATGCAATAAAGCAAAAAAAAAAAACAACTGTCCAGCCAATTTTAACCCTTGTTTATTATAATAGTGGGCTTCTGTGGCCACTGGTTTATATCAAGTCTCATCAACCTTGACTGAAATAGCTCTGAATATAAATCTCTGGTTTTCTACGGGAATTAGTTTTATATATCCACTCAGGAAGCCAAATGTATCTGACGCTGATTTTAAACAGACGTGTGTGAAATAAATAGGGGTTGACTGTGATGCAGCACTGACTGTGTGTGTTGCCATGGTCACCCTGTGCAAACAGTGGATCTTGGATTGACTCTATGGGTCACTGAGTAAAGTCAGTCGAGTTCCCTGAAGACCACGTAGGTATCTGTTGCCCACTCAGAATGTCACGGGTAACCCCGTCAATATCACATGTCAGGGTGCAACTGTGTGTCACTATGACTGTAGCTAACTGAAATATGAGCCCAAAAATCAAATACCAAGGCCAGAGGATAGCAGATATTTTCTGTAAAATAGTCCATAGATCAAAGGCTTTATGGTATATGAGCTGACAGCCAAGTATAGAATTACAGATCATGACCTCTCTCCCATGGCAGCAAAGCTCTGTTTGCTTTAGTTATCATAACAGACCACCAACACAGTGACCAAGAGAGAGGACCTCATCACCTCTCTTCTGCTGTGATTTATATAATCCACCGTGGATCAAGGCCACGGCCTGACAACCTTAATGTTGTTTGGTGTATATACGTAACCCATAAAAGGTGTATATTGTTTGGCAAGTTGTTGGTGTTGCACCTTAAACTCGACCCTGAACCTGAGTGAAGGCCAGCCATCCAGGAAAAGACAGGTGGCGTGTGTGTGTGTGTGTAAGGTTGGGTTGGCTGGAATAAGTTGGAGATCACGGGCTTGCTCACTGAACGTCCCCACAAAATAGATAACATGCTGCTAAATAAAGCTTGCTAATGAATACAGAAACACACACGTGTCACTGGAGGGGTCTTTAGGGGAAGGAAGCATCAGATACATTTGCAGTATGGTTTTATTTTTTGACAGGGTGATGGCGATGGATCACTGGCTCACAGACAAGTAGGGGAGATATGAGCTGGCCAAGCGTTTGTTTTGTGCTACATGTGCTGTTTGTATCCATGGTAACTGCACCGCGGCCATGTTCCCTGATTGCCAGATAGAGTCGCTGCCGTGGACAATATTAAGAAAGTTAAAATGATTTAAGAGTGGAGCATCCCGTTCTCGTCTTTAGTGGGGAAACAGAAGAAGTGACTCAGTGTGTGTAGGCAGTGGCGTCTGAGATGTCAAGATTAGATATAGCAGTTTGGTCCAGATAAAGTAGTAATGGTTGACATGTGGTTTGAGCCTTTGCAGCTTTGTGAACTGTCAAACATGTTTTGATCTATTATATTTTGTTACTAAATATAATGATTCAGCTTCACTTAAAGGGGCTCTACGGCACTTTGCTTCAGGGATTCACAAATAAGAGGGAGACAAATAACAGCATAGCAGCAGAGACCAGGATATTCTGACATTTGGTCCTTAGTGTGGGCTAAGCTCCAAAAACACTGGATCATAGAGTGCATTTCCCATAAAGCAAATCAATAGCATCTTCTATTGATCTCTTTCTGGCTGGTACATGTCTATATCTTTCAAACTTCACGCCCTCAGTAGCAGTGGAATGTGACATTTACTCAAGCACAGTTTTGAGATTTTTGTACTGTATGTTAAGTATTTACATTTTATGCTACTTTATTCTGTACTATTAATCAGCCACATCTCAGAAGGAGATACTGCATGTTTACATATTACATATATATATATATATATATATATATATATATATATATATATATATATATATATATATATATATATATATATATATATATATATATATATATATATACACATATAACATTTACACCTATAGTTACTTTGCATTTTAAGTTATCAAATACAAAGCCTATGACAAAGACAATGCTATAGTTTAATCTACTCACAGGATATGAATTAAAATTAGCAGCATAAACCGCTACTTACTCCCTAATAATGATCCAATAATATACAAATAATGAAGGGCCTTTACTTGTAATACTTACTAATAATTACTTGTAATTTGTTTACATTTGTGGACAGTTGTGAGCAATTTCCTCAGTCTTATCAAACCTCCTTCAGAGCCACAGAAGACCATTACTCCTCATCGACTTTGACATGAAATTAGAATTCCATGTTTTTTTTGAGAGATTGAGAGATATATTTCATATATATTATTTATTTCATATATATTTAATTTATTTATTTTTTAGTGGTATACACGACTTGACATGTTTGGTACCAATGAAGCAATGCAGTGCAGGAGGAAAGTAATATGGGTTCTCATCATCTAACAAACCTGTACTCTCTCTCTCTCTCTCTCTCTCTCTCTCTCTCTCTCTCTCTCTCTCTCTCTCTCTCTCTCTCTCTCTCTCAAAAAAAAAAAAAAAACTTTCATTGTTTTGTCCGACCAGCAACTTTTTCTGCTGCTAGTTTGTGCCGCAGGTTTGTATTTCACAAGTTCCTCAGATGTTGCTGTGTCTGGAAAAAATCACTACAACAAGCAAGTAGATATCCCGTTGCTATAAATACATGTGACTGACTCTATTTCTGAGGCCTGACTGTAATATCTTATTACATGGCACATCGATCGCGGCTGAGGATGATGTGCCCGCTCAGGTATTCTCGGTCTCAATAAAGCTCCCCGGTGCTATTTTGGAAGGATTATTTGAGAATACGTGTTAAATATACTTCACACACACCCACTTTCATTCTTTATTCATCAAGTGGCAAACTATTTTTTTCCACAGCCATCAGCAGTTACATGGAAATGAAACCAGATGCTGTAATGAAACCTCTTGATTCAAACACAGTGGCAAGGAGGATGAACAAAGGCAAGGTCAAGTGTTACTGATAGCAACAAAAACAAAACAAACAACAAAAAAAAGAAAAGAAAATGTGCTGTCTATTTGGATGTACATCATGTTTCTGCTGTAGTCAGCCATTATTTAATTTCCATAAGCAGCCATGCTCCTCTATCCAAGATGTTGTACAGTTTGTCTGTGGGTTCTTTGTTCTGTAGATTCTGTCTGGTCAAAGGTAAACCAGGGCTGTCGCTGCATGCTGCAAAAGACAGTAGATGCTGCCACCTACAGGAAGACTTACACAACCTTAACGCGTTGTGTAAATGACACAAAAGCACCTTAAAAATGAATTCAAATGTGTGTTTGAAAAATAAAATCAATCTGTTCAAGTTCAGTGACTGGTGTCTTATTACTTACTGTACGTACATGTGAATCTGTCTTCTGTATTTTGTGTGTGTGTGTGTGTGTGTGTGTGTGTGTGTGTGTTACATCCCAATTCTTAAAAACTGATTCAAGTTGATGCTCTTTTCAGTCTTTTGGTTTTTCGTTCTCTTTTCCCCTCATCATATTCCAGCCTCAGACAGATTTTGCTGATATCAGATCTGTTCAACTGAATTAAATAAACTAATCTCCTCTGCAGCTCAAGATTGTGTTACAGTTATCATCAGGTGCATCCAGATACCTCAAATATAAGAATACTCCAGGCACAAAGGTCTTTGTTCTGCAAATAGACCTCCATCTTGCCATCTGCTGGACAAATACTGTAGCCACACGATGAAGCCACAGACTCAGATGATTGTGAATTTTAAAAAGATGTGAAAATAATGCTTTAAACACTATTATATCTAACTATAAAACTTGAAGTGTAACTAGATTTGATTGTGCCTCGAGGGACCTACTTTGGGAAATACATTTGATTTAAAAGGTTCAGTTTTCTTATGAAATGCAAATATCAGTGTGAGTAAGACATGTTTTTCAGAATAAATTCAGTCACATTAGCACATTTTGAGTGTCTCTCACCGTTTCTCTTTAAAGAGCATATTTTTCTGATTGCTTACGGCAGAAAGGTCAGAGGTACAAGAGAACCAACACATCTACTTTATTGTGATTTTGGAAATAACACTTGTAACCCTCCCATCAATAGGCATGTATTACCTCATTAACTAATTGATAGCACTGTAAACACTTGCTAGATTTAAAAGCCATGTAAAGCTGATTCAGTGAACACCGTTGGTAAATAATCGACTGATCACAGTCCATGTTCCTTTTGTCCCTCAGCCCTCGAGGCTACATCCTGGCTACTAATTACCCCAAACCCAGTATTGCTACGCCTGGTCAGTGAGAGTGAGTTTAAACATTTGCTTGAATGAATATATTGTAGATACAGAGGACAAGGTTCACTCATGCAGTGCATTATGCTAAGAGCAGAAGCAAAAGCGTGACTATTCCAAATGATCAGTTACACAAGGACTCAAGACAACAGAAAAAGTTACTTTAAATTTTAATTCATTCTGCAAACATGGCAAGATTTTGAATGCATTACAAAAATATTCAAACCACCTATAAACTCCATTTTAATATATATATATATTTTTTATATTAACACAAGACAATCATAACCGTGCCACTCTTCCTGTGTGATAGATTGTTGTATAGGAGCAAAATTATTTAATCCCTGCCATGCTCAGAAAATCCAAGTCCATCTAAATAAGGACCAGCATGACACAGAGCTGCCATAACTCACACAGATCGCACACCAAGGTGTCAGGAGCAAGTCCAGCTTCAGAGGTGAGCTGTTAATAACAGTGTGTATTACCTATGCATAGAAACACCAGTCCAGGAAATGTGACACTTCAGGCAGGATGCACTTTAAGCTCAGAGTAAAGATCATAAAAACAAACATTTAGACTAAAATATCAAATTCATTGGGTTCTTGAAAGTTTAATAAATCCAGAATGAGAAATTGTTGAGATCATGCTAAATAATAAATCACACTGCTGAGGGTGGATATCTCAGTCTCTTGAGCTCTAAAGGACCTGCCTTTGCCAAACAAAGCATTTTAAACAAACACAGCACTGATCTAATCCCACCTCCAGTTGGAAGGACTGAGAATCACCACAAAATGGCCAGGGAATCAGTAAGGAGGCAGAGAGTTGTGAATGGTACACAACCAGTGTGAAAAAAAGCAACAGACTGCAGTGCGATACACACTCACCATATACGTTACATATAACAGCACCTTACCAGAGCTTTCTGCCAGTTGATGCAGCACCTTGTTGCCTCAGCAACACTACTTTTCGTGCATGATTCAACCTCTGAATCTTCATAGCTAATCTGACCAGACAGCATACAGTAGTCAAATAACTAACTAAGCGTTAATATTATTATATCCCTTTTATTTATTGTTAATTCATTCTAAAACCAATCTCACCCTTTGCTGTTGATGCTTCTGCCCAGTAGAGGGAAACATCATGCATCTCAATGTGTTGGCAGTGATGAGAATTACAACTTTTTCCTTTTGTACACAGTAAATCAGAAATCCTCAGAACAAGCTACCATGAGGTAAAAAACAAAAAAAACAAACAAAAAAAAAAAAAAAAAAACACTCAAATTAATGCATTCATTGTTTAAGAAAGCCACTGTTATCCACAACTTCAGATCTCTTGAGGTCACATTAATTGGAGGAACGCACTTTCCTGCCTTTGAGGGGCTGTGGAGGCCTGAAGTTGTTTTCCATGCGCAGTCTCTGATCCTCTTCCTCTCCACTGAACAGGAGCATTCTGAACTTGCCCAGCTGCGGTCGAGAGAAACAGGAGGACAACACTTTACCTTAGCATTTTTGCCAAAACATGAATATTATTGGATATTGTTTGTGCTATGTGCTGATCTTTGCTCCACACTAGACATGATAAGCAGATTAATGGATAAGACTGGTAATATTCTGTATGTTACTGTCAACAAATCCTATTAAAAAGACCAAAACCAACAATAGATTAGCCCATCTCTGAATACTTTCTGCCTATAACCTGAAGCAGCTGGGCACTGTAGTTTTTTTAGCAAACGTTACTCAGGAAGGAGTAACTGGTGCACTTGTTGGGGACCATTTTCAGCAGCAGGGTTGGTGCATTAGAGAGGATTTATGGCAGCAGAAGGTGTAGGATCAACTCAGAACAAATGACTGTATCCATGTTCAGAAACATGTCTTCCAGCACAACTGTGTGACTTAACAATGTTCTTAATAGTTTTTGGACAACAATGGAGCTTTATCCCACAGATAAATACACTGCATCAGGCTTTAGTTGCACAGACGATACATTTTTAGAAGTTTCAGGCTTACTTAAAAACTACTCACACATCTGACCCTGTTTTTGGTCTTTGCCCTTTCTCTGCGTGTCTACCATTATGAAGGGAAATGAAAAACAAAATACCGTGTTATGCAACAGCTTTTCCCTGCTGGGTCCCCACGCAAGCATTTTTCAATTAAAGCCCCAAACCAATCCTGTCGTCCATCCATCAGGATAATCTGCTGGAGGGGATCAAAGGCTTGAGGCCTGGAGTCATAGGTTGTGGGGCCAGCCGCCTATCTTACACCTCACCCACATCTATGCTATGCACATGGGTTTACAGACAGATCAGCATGACTACACTCAAAGCGCCGCAGTCTCTGTATACCCACAGATTCCTCATGCACACTCCTGGAGGTACTACTCCTGGGGAAGTAGACTAGAAAAGATCAACAAAGTATAATCCAGAGGCTGGCAGCAGTTGCCACAGGGGGACCTGGAAGGCAGCTATCCAGCTAGTCAGCTTGACTTGTCAACAACCTGGGGTTATCAGACAAACTTTCTGATTACATTTAGCTCCAAGACGGGCAAAAAAACAAAAACAAGTCAACCCTGAGCACGGCATCCCCCGTGAATAATGCTCTCCCTTGTTCTTGTCTCTACATATAGCATCAGACAGTATATTTCTGGACATGCTACAGCACGGAGGTAAACCCCACCACCACTCAACTATTCAAACTTCTGATCCAATGATGCAGAACTTTGACAACAAACAACGTAGTAGATTCATTAAGCAAGCCAGAAAACATGGATGTTAAACATGTTTGCACATTTTGAGAAAAATCACCCTTGAGATGAAAGAAATGCAGATCATCGATCACAACCAATGCATGACGGCAGTCACTGGAGCTGAACGTACATATCCAGTCAGTTATCAAGAAAATATAATGCCACCTTTGTTTTAAAGCCTATGAATGTTATTTTAGATATGAATATCTATTTGAGTGTTTTATTCAGAAGAGAAACACTAGGCTTGTGCATATCTGGTACTGTAAACCAGTGATGGTATTTCTAGTTGTAGTCAAAGTATAGATCTTGTGCCAAAGGTGTTGCCCACTTTTGGCTTGCAGCAAATATAGGTGGCTTGGGGTTAATGGTGTGGTTGTAGGAATAAGTAGCTACTACACAGAGAGTTTTGGTTGTGTCTAATCTGGTTTTCTGTCAAATGTTCCACGTCAAACCTAAAAAGGGATGAAAGTAAACAGACCTCTCTCACCCAGTAAAAAGGTTATGTTGTAGAGGATTCCTCACAGAAATTGAAAAACAAAAAAGGTGTTTCTCTTCATTATTTACATTACTACCCAAGAACCTAACCTTTGCATCCGATGCAGGATGATCATCAGAATGTCACTATTTTTAGTTTTCAGAGGACTAAAAGAACCAGGAACTACAGGTTTAAGGTAGACAGTGCAGTGTCATACATGTTGGAAAACTGGCATGTTATTGTGGTCACCTGTTTTTCAGACACAATGATCGGCTCCTTCAGAACAATCCAGATGACGCTCTCGTGTAGAGGGGGTGTGGTCAGAGATCCTAGGTAGGTCCAGTAGTGAAGGCTGCTGGGTAGGAGGCACTTGGGGTTGAAACCTTTGAAATCTGTGACACTAGCCTGTATTGGAAAATACAAAGACAGCAGCTTTTATATTACAGCAATATTCCTGAGAGCGGGCCATAAACATAAAATCTAATCAAAGTACTCACCTTAAACTTCACCATGTACAGAGCGTCTGTTACCATATGGAGCCATCTGTGGTCGTCACCAGTCTGTAGTGGAAGAATTTCATTTGTTTTAGATCGTGAAACCTACGCACTAAGGTTGTCCAAGATATTAATATTTCTGATATCATGTTTGTCTCTTTTTATACAAGTATTGTATCAAAAATTAAAATCATGACAACCTTAACCCACAAAATATCACAAAGGCAATAGGATTTCATCTGTACAAAACTCACATACACAGCTTTGTGACTAATAACTTTTCCTACTAGCTTCTTTTATGACTTCTGCTACAACCTTTTGAAAACACTACCCACATCTTAGATTTTCATCTTGTACTTTCCAGTGCATAAATTGTGAAGAAAAAAAGGCAATTCAGTCAGAGTACCAGAAATAGCTGCAAATACAAGTAGAAAGGTTTAGTGTTTGATTAAGTGCAGAAATGATCATGACATGATGCGGACCTAAAAACACACTGCAAAACTGTTACAAAATGGAGATGAAAGGGGGCACAGGGAGTACACTTAAGAGAAATGTCTTACATCTAAAAAGATGCCGAGGACAGCAAGGCCGTCTGGAGCCTCTGCCGCCTGCCCGAACGACTTGTACTTGACAGCATTCCAGTGTACTAGATGAAGCTGGAGGAAATGGGAGTCAAGAACAGAACGGGAATAAAAACAGACTTTTATTGTTAAATAAATTATTTTTAGTCATGTATAATTAAATTCATGCCTGCGTACCAGTGAAAAAAAATACTTTCCACATCTATGTCCTGTTCCCAGACAGATAATGCATTACGCTTTAAAAGTCAGGAATGACATTCCAGTGTGGCTCATATATCTGTAAGGATTTTATTGGGATGTTCATTATTTTGACACAGGTATAAAAATAAAGTTTACACCCACAGACACAGATGGAAAATTCTGGATTTTTTTTAGCATCAAAGCAGTTTTATGATTTCTTTCGTAATGAAATGTCTTACCACAAACACCTCACAACACACCTTAGTCAAAAATGGGTTATTTTGTGTTTTGGTAATTAGACACTGACGCACTGAAGTACTCCGATCCCAGACACTGACCTCAGATGCATAGCTCATTCCTTCAACGGTGTGCTCAGAGCCATGACAGCCCTTTCCGCCCCAGTGGAAGTGGAACTGTTTCAGTCTGTAGGGGTTGTCAAGAGGGCCTCCCTGGATCACTGTTGAAGAGGAGATGTTAAAATAAAATAAATAAAAACTTACTGACACCTCAACTCTCTGTGGGTGTTGAGGTGCTTTCCAGCACAACCCTGCACTGCATCCAAACAGCTTGGTACCACTGCAGACAACACACACACACACACACACACCACAGAGATGAGTCAGCCTGGTAACACCCAGCAGACTTTATTCAAATTCTCATTCAAAACTGAGACATAAGCCCTAACAGGCTGAAAGCCCGCTTTACCAGCAAATCTATCATTAGAGCTCTGTGTGTGTCACAAGCTGCAGTTTGAGATACAAATAGCAGATCCTGTGCTAAATAAAGCAACGTTAATGCTACTTTTAGGTTATTTTAGCTTTCCTTTCAGGGCCAACATGGATTAATAGAAACTAGAACAGTGACATTCAGTCCATTCTTCAGGATACTACAGACTGTTTTCAGAGCCTTCGACTTGCAACCGCTGAGTATGGACACCATCTAATCTGATCGTTATTCATTGTGATGCTGCTGACATCCTTCTGACAAACAAGCCAATCCAGGTCAGATTAGTGAGGCATGAGTGGAAAAAAAGAACAAAACACTCATCTTATCCATCTTGCAATGTAGATGTAGGATAACCACAAGAATGATGTGAACAAAGGAAATCTGCTACCTACTAATATGCGCTCTCAGCAGTTATAAAGAATTTCCTAGACTATTAACTATCAGTGAAGTGATTAGTAGATAGACACTGATGTGCTAAATCGAGTCCTTAAGGATGATTAAGCACATCCTGACCTTGGCAATGCTAGCATTAATGACTGCTTATGTTGTTATCTTAATTACTGGTGTCAGCCTTAATAGAAACTTTTATTTTATTCCACCAGCAGAACGATGTCATGTGTGAATGCATGTGCGTGTTCACACAGATCCGAGCCACACATGGCAAACTGACAACAGCAGGTTTAAGAGCTTTGTGCACCTCATTTGAACTACAGAGAAACGCTGAGGAAGTGCATTAGTTTTCCAACACGTCTCCTCCTTCATTAATTATGTTCAATTGTTTCTGTGGAAACTGTGTGAGCCAAACAGCCACACATTTCTGAGCTTATCATTCATAGTAATGACCGGCTGGTTTACTTGGATCCACCCAGTGATAAAAGCAAATAGGGTCATAATAACCACTGAGATCAGCTGAGGTTATTATATCTCTTGTCCAGCAGACGGATACTCATACAGTTAACTGCTGGCTGCACTTCCCTGCAGCATAATCAGTGGTTTATTTGTAACCTTTGATTATGGTCAGCTATGCACGTGGTTTGCACTTTCTAAAAATCAACGTAATCTCACATTTTAAGTGCATGTTTACTGAGAGTCAACTTTTAGCACAGATTTCCACTGCACGTGACTGACAAACATATCAGAGCTCAGATTATAAATGAACTGTGAACTCTGGCAATAATTGCAGAGCAGTCAATAACCATTTAATGTGCTCATAGGTCATGGTTTATCACTGCTCATTGTCCCTGCCAAGAGATTACTCTTTATTCACATTTCTGTTTTTGATAAGTGTGATCTGCATGACTAACTCTAGAAACTGAAGTAACCACAGCTCAGTTACAAGTAAACACAAATATAGACAAAATTTTACTCACCTGAGCGGTCATCAGTATCATCAAACTCCACAACTACAGAGTGTCCATTGTTGGTGATGTTGAGGGAGGTACACTGATCGTAGTTTAGGACAATCTGGCCCAGATTGGGGTCACAGGGAGCTTCCTTAGGGATGATGTCAATGGGAGACTGCCGGTCCCCATCAGCAGTGGGGAAGTTTTTGTGCCATATAGAGGGACCTCATCATAAAAGACATAGGAGGAGCATCAATTAAACAGATCATTTTTTAGTCAACATGTGCATTTAGCTCTGATTTACAGAGAGATGACCAATTCCACAAAGCCTGAAATAAAAATGAGTCACCTGCAAAAAAAAATTAAAAATTAAATATCAACCAAACATCAGCATGACATTAATCATGAATGAAAAAGAAATCAGTTAAATAAAGTCTGGATGCAATGTTTCTCACTAAAGAGTCCAGGTCAGATCCAGTGGAAGTCAGGTAAAGGTGACAGCAGTGATCCCTTTAAGCATGTGGCTAATCTCGCATTAACAGTGTTACTCTTCCTCCTTGGATGAAACACGCAATGCCCCCAGCAGAACTGAATCATAGTAAACATTTGAATTGTGAATTGCCTCCTCTATGGACTGGAGAGCATGTGCCCGCATGGAGCGTGGATGCTGTAAGGTCTTACCGTCCTCTTTTCCATATCCCCAGTGATTCCCTTTCATTGTGCCTGTTAGTGGATTCGAGTGCGACCAAGCTGTCGGTTATTTGTCTGCTACACTCCAGTGCGCATGTGGAGGACGGGCACGGACATCAGCTATTGATGAAGTTTATGTAGCCTTGTGATCCAGGGGGAAGGGCAATTAGCCCTGTCTTGACACGCCCCTTCACGCCCACACACACACACACACACACACACACACACAGCACACCTGTACTAATCTGGTTTAGTATCAATCCACTGAGTCAGTCCTCTTTGGATTTAATGGTGTCAGTAAATTATGATAACAATACAATGAGATTATGGTTATATGCTTAAGGTCTTTTCTATACTAAGATAATGAATAATGATAACGAAGGATATATAAGTTTAGACTATTATGATCAGTGTTTCATGAAGAGTATCTCTTAATTAATTAGAGAAAAAAATCAATATAGTCGGATTAGATTAAGAAAAAATCTACACTAATCCTTGAGAGAGAAAAAAATAATACAAACTCGGAATGCATGTGCAATATAATAAACACACTGCGCATGTCTAGAAGCGCGTCTGCTTTAAATGGACCCTGAGAACGTGTCTATGATTGCTTTGTCTTAAAGTTTCGTTTTCAACATGCCAACGCTGGACGAATGGATTTTATGTGATCTTTTAAATAAAAAATAAAGCACTTTGTTTACCCTGTGTATGAAATGAACCGTATGTTGTTCAAGCAAACTAGTCAAAACAATCGAGTGACTGATCAGTGGTCAAGAAATTAATGGAAAATATTTTAGACAATTTGAGGGAACAAAAACTGTTCTCAAACTGTAAATATTCCTGCTTTCCCTACATTTGTTTTGTAAACAAATATCTGCATATGAATGCCAATGGGTTCTGAGACTGTCCTAGATTAAAACTGAATTAAATGTAATTAAAATTAGAAGTTTCACAATTTTCTTTTTTCTTTCTTTGTTTCTTTTTTTTAGACTGCGAATCTTCAAAACATATCTCCATATAAACCCTGTAAATAATATTTGTTTATATCAGCTTTATTTAACCAGATAAATCCATTGAGATTCAGTTCTCCTTTATAATGATGACTAACATTCTAGGTTTTTGTTGCTCTCATGTAGCAATACCATTTCCGCGGGTCATATATTTGAGAATCACGGTAAAAATTTGTGTCGAAAATGCGTCACTGACCGATTTTTTTTTTCTCGCGGGCATATTTGTGTCGAATCTGTCGATGCGGAAGTTAAATTACGTCACTCATTGGAAAGCTACCATGGCTGCCAGTAAAACCTCCAAAGAACAGAAATACGACAGACAGCTCAGGTACATTTAAAATATGTCTTATATTTCATAAACAACTCATGTTCCTGTAGCTAAATGTTTATGTATTTCACGAGGGAGGCCCCAGCAGACACAGTGCTAACGTTAGCTAGCGTTAGCACTGCTGTCAAAACAGCATCAGCGAGCTAACACGTTAGCTGTAAGGCTAATAGGTGGTTTATTTGTTTTTTGTTAAAATTGACAGCTTGTGTCTCGTGTAGTCACCTCAACATCATATACTGTGGCTGCTTTGGTGGTCAAACGAGTGCAACAGTGCAGAACAGTCTATGTTATTGGTGTTGTCAACCAACCGGCTAAGTCATTCTCGCCTTATTGTGGTTGTGGACGAATTTAATCACTAGATGGCAACACATGTTCATGTTATGTTATGTTGTGTTGTGTGCTCGCAGACTGTGGGGTGACCACGGCCAAGAGGCACTAGAGAATGCACACGTGTGTCTCATCAACGCCACAGCGACCGGGACAGAGATACTGAAGAACCTGGTACTTCCAGGTAAACAGAGGAGACTGTGTGTGTCAGTGTTCACGCTGCAGCTGCTGATGAAAGCATCTTTCTGACTCAATTCACTGATCTCTCTGTCAGGTATCGGAGCATTCACTATAGTTGATGGACACACAGTTTCAGGAGAAGATGTTGGAAACAAGTAAGACAGCAGTTTTCTAAAAATGATTTATTTAATCAAATGTTTTGTTCTGTTTTACTTGTTGTTCATGGTTGTCTTCTTCTTGTCTTGCAGCTTTTTCCTCAGCAACAACAGTATTGGAAAGGTACGCTTGGTGAAATACTGTAAATCTTTGTTTGCACAAACACACACTTTCCTATTTTTTTCCCACCTGCTCCCCGAAACTCTCATTGGTTACTCTAATAAATTTATATATGTGTATATTTTATATATTTATATATATATATATGATATTCTTATATGGGGAAAAAGTCCAGACTATATATTTGTACGGCCTCTAACCTTGATCATCACTTTAATGTTGCAGAACAGAGCACAGGCTTCCACTGAGCTGCTACAAGAACTTAACAGTGATGTCTGTGGAAACTTTGTCGAGGAGGTTGGTATTGTTTAAGTTTAGACATCTTGCCAAGAATGTTTTCACAATTAAAAATTCTAATGTTTCACTTAAAACTATATTACAATTCTATAAACATTTTCATTACATTACATTATAGCAGGTCAATAAGCACAACATATGCTATGTAAATATATAAATGTATTGTCAGCTTGGTATTGATAGAGATCCACCTTGTGTTTTCTGTTTCTCCCACAGAGTCCAGACAAGCTTCTGGACAACGATCCAGAGTTCTTCCACAGGTTTACCATTGTCATCGGTGTCCATCTGCCAGAAAGGTATGAGATATAGTTCATCTTTAGTCTCTCATTTCATTATAACAACATTTTAATGAGAAATTAGACAGTAACTTATAGTATACAGAATTTAAATTTCCATATGATCTCACAAATTCTGGTTCAATGTTAAAAATGTGAGGAAGCAAATTGTTTGTTTCTTTTGTCAGACTTGTTTAGGCTGTGCTGGCTTCATTAGTTATTGTTTTATTTTCTATTCACTTCACTTGTGACATTTTATCTCAAATTCAACAGCACATGTTTGAGGCTAGGCTCAGTTCTGTGGAGTGCCTCGGTACCTTTCCTAGTCTGTAAAACCTACGGACTGATCGGCTACATGAGACTAGTGGTGCAGGAGCATACAGGTTAGTTCCCCAAACTGATTTCTATCACGTTAGAGAATGAAACCATGAAATTGCGAATGCAGCTCATGATGTCATTAATTAGCCTCTATAGTCAAATATTTGCACAAGATTAGTGACATTTGTTCCTCCGGTTTCCACCCTTTTTGGTACATGGTCATTTCACTGTGTCTCAAAGTTCTTCATATAATTAGATTTAAAAATATGCATATATATATTTGACATTCATGCTTCTCTCTTCAGTGATCGAATCTCACCCAGATAATGCCTTGGAGGATCTGAGGTTAGACCAGCCTTTTGCTGAATTCAAGAACCACATTGAGTCGTACGACCTTGACAGCATGGACAAGAAGGTGTGTGATTTGGCATTGGCACGTGTGTGTGCACATTACTCAGTTTAAACTACATTGGCTTTACAAAACTGATAGTGCTGCTTTTAATCTACAGGATCACAGTCACACACCGTGGATTATCGTTGTTGCTAAATGCCTGGAGAAATGGCTCAGTGAGGTAAAGTGTATTCTCTGTGGCCTTGACAGCACTTTAACACTGATATTTATTCTTGAATGTTTTTGTTAGTGTTGCTGCACAGTAAAAATGTGTACCTTTTGTCATTGTAGCACAACTGTCAGCCACCGAAAAATTACAAGGAGAAAGAGGCCTTTAGACAGTTAATTCGGGAAGGTAACTGTGAACCTCTGGACCGTTATTGCCTGCAAGTTCAGTGGCTTTGCTGTGCACCTCAAGCTTACTGTGATTGATTCTTACTTTGTTCCTTCAGGGATCCTGAAGAAGGAGAATGGCCTCCCAGAGGATGAAGAAAACTTTGAGGAAGCTATTAAGAATGTCAATACTGCTTTAAACCCAACCAAGGTACCAGATCTCAAATACAACATTCCCATTTTTTGAATGTGTTTTCTACAGTGTCACAATCAACATCTAAAAGGTAACGGGTAATTAATAAGGTAATTTTTGAATTTATTTCCCATGTTTGTGTGTTAAAGAGACTATTGGGGACAAGAGGTTTAAAGTTTGTCCAGTATAGAGTGAGAGAGCACTGCAGCTGTGAAATGTGCTGCAACGTAATTCTTGCTGGCGATTGCACATCGTCAAATTATGTCCACTAAAAGTGACAAGTCCGGAAGATACAGATAGACCTTTCATTAGTGTTCTGTTGTCAGACAAAACCACTCTGACTCAGTGGCCAAATGAAGTACATTTAATGGACATAATTTGATAATGTGCAATTGTTCATCATTACGTGGCAGCCTGTTTCGTCCCCATCAGCTGAAACGCTCTCACTCAATGCTGGACATATTTTAAAAAAATGTTGTTCCCATGATTCACTTTGATACAAAAACATGTGCATATGAGGTCCAGGTTAGGAAAACAATGTTACTCTTTAAGTCAAATACTCTCTAGTGACACCTCTGATTTCTGCAGATTCCCAGCTCTGTTGATGACCTCTTCAATAGCGAACAGTGTAACAACATCACATCACAGGTTTTGACTTTTTTTCCTCCAATGGTTCCATTAAAAGTACATACATTGTTATATTATAGTTTCATAGTTAGAGTAGTTGTTGAGATTGCCTTATTAAGATGGAGTGTATTCTGTCGGTGTGTGTTTAACAGACTCTGCCCTTCTGGGTGATGCTGCGAGCTGTCAAGGAGTTTGTTCTGAATGAAGGCAATGGAAGCCTGCCTGTGCGAGGAACAATCCCAGACATGATCGCAGACTCTCAGAAGTTCATCAACCTTCAAAATGTGTAAGTGTGGAACATGTTTTATATACATTTGTAGAGGGAACAAGAGCAGTAGGGAGGTTCTCTGATCCAACAGCAGATCCGGTTCTACGGCTCACCAGCGGCATGATTTGATAATGTGGGTTTGTTGCTGTTCATTGTTGTGTGTTATTTCAGTTACAGGGAAAAGGCCATGCAGGATGCAGCAGCAGTTTCTAAGCATGTAGAATGTCTACTGCAGTCTGTTGGAAAGGTATGTTATAAACCCGTGCACTCACTGAGTAAGAGAATTTAGGGAAATCTTAAATGTTTATACATTCAGGGCTTAAATAAATCAGTTCATTTCTAGAGTGCACTGATAGGTCAGGGACTAAATGTTATGCATGCATCACAAATACATTCCTAGTTCCTACAGCTGCATCCAAACAAGTTTAATTTGTGTTGAACTGAAATTAGTCTTCTACTTTTCATCAGCCAGCAGAGAGCATTTCTGAGAAGGACATCAAACTGTTCTGTAAGTAACACATTCTTTGATTAACAAGCCTTCCTTATTAGTGTGTTATTTAGTGTGTGGAATGGATTAAGACGATACGTGCTGTCCACACCACATACTGCAATGAGTGCATCTCACTACAAAACAGAGATGTTGTGTCATATTTTCTCACTTATGTTATAATAGTAATGCAGCCTTTAATTACGCTGATCTAATTATCCATGGTAATTATTCTATTATGCATGTCAGCATAACTGACATAACTGAGGATCTTTTCAGTACACACTGCGTGACTCAAAGCTGCCTGATGCTTTACATCTGTCACATTGTGTTAATAATTTAGTAACACTTGAAAGCCGCACATCTCGTGCAGTTAAATTCTAACTGTTGGTATATGTGATGGTGTTTAGGTAAGAATTCATCCTTTCTGAGGGTGGTGCGCTGCAGATCTCTGGCTGAAGAATATAGTGTGGATTCAGTAAATAAAGATGAAATCAGTGAGTTGGAGTTTTATTTTCTCTCTGATGTTTTATCCTCTGATAAATGTAAAGTACATTCACTTTATTATTACTACTACTGCTACTAATGATCGCCGTGTGTCCTCAGCATCATGTATGGACAATCCAGACAGTGAAATGGTCTTCTACCTCATGCTCCGCGCTGTCGACCGCTTCTATCAGCAGCACTCGCGTTACCCAGGTACGGACAAGGTCACACAGATTCTTTTTCTCTGAAGAATTCATCAAATCAAACCTTTTTTTGCGTGTTTGCCAAGTTACCAAACATGGACTTGTGCCATCTATAAATAGTGAGTGTTGCGTGCATGTTGATGTGGCCACCTCTAGGTAAAATAGTTTTGTAACCTGCAGACACTGAGCATTACAGCTGCTGTTTTTCCAGCTCTTTGACATTTAACACTGTATACCACTTATATTGGTTGAACTGTGTACCCTGTATCGTTATTTCTTTCAAAGAGCTCTGGGGAGAGCCTGCAATGATGACGAAGGGACTGGAAGGTGTATTTTCTTTCTTTTACAGGCGTTTATAACTACCAGGTGGAGGAGGACATCAGCAAGCTGAAGCTCTGCGTGAACAGCCTACTGCAGGAGTACAGCCTCAACGTCAACATCAAAGATGATTACATCCATGAGTTGTACGTCATAGTCGGAGCTGGATTTATTGATTTTTGAGTGGTTCTTAAAGATTGTTCCAAATATCTATTAACTCTTCCATCATTTCCATAACCTCCAGCTGTCGATATGGAGCAGCGGAGCCGCACACAGTTGCTGCCTTTTTGGGAGGTAATATTTCAGCATTCTTCAGAAATTGATCTTATCTTATTTCACAGCATGTCCCACCCATACAGTGCTAATAACTCAAAATGTCCTCTTTTCTTGTGTCTCTGTAGGATCTGCAGCTCAAGAGGCCATCAAGATCATCAGCCACCAGTTTGTGCCCTTCAGCAACACTTTCATTTACAACGCAATGTCACAGACCTCTGCTACCTTACAGCTGTGAATACAGTTACTGATCCTGAGTTTACTCACAGAAAAATCAGAGAAACTGGAGATCAAAAGAAGCATTGACCAACTGGCTTTACTAAACTGTAAACTGCTCGTTACTCTTTGGAAAGATGTCTGTACTTAAAAATGCTTCTCATGGAGAAGATCACAGGTCAGGACTCTCTAGACTGGGTTCTGTCAACAATAGAGTCTCACCACCTTTCTGTAAAGTTCTTGAAGGGGAAGAAGTCATGAAAGTACCCACAGAGGAATTCTTCAAACTTTTTGTTTGTTTGTTTTGTGACATCGTTAAACAAAGCGGGAAATGACACTCAAATTCAAAATATTCATGTCGTACTTTCATGTGTGAAAGTCCACAGTTATGGCTGATATCTTACACTGTAACAGCACTTTGTATACTGTAGTGACAACTGGCTCTTATTGTAATGTTTTTGAAACACGGGGGAAGATTTGTGGCAAGAAAATGAACATTTGTATGTAGTGTTGAACTCTTACGTATTGCTATAAAATCCTTGAATATTTGACCTGATTTTGTTGATTTTTCAGTTTACACATATTCGACACACGTCTGCAAAAAAAAAAAAAAAAATTTGCCCCTTTTATCTGCCAACCTTTGGGCTTTGGTGTAGTAAACCTTTGTGGTGTTAACCTCTGTTCAAACAGTCTGGTAAACACTTTGAGTCGAGCGTTGTGACTTTCTGAACTCTGTTTGATTAGTTGAAACAAGGATTACACAGTTCTTGCGCCTGAGTGAACGTTAGATGATGATGAGCATGTGAGCCTCCTGAGATGCCTGTAATGTGACTTGCCCCTTGGCGGGATTTATGTTGCATCCTTTATCCAACACAAGAGGGCACTCTTCCATGTTTTACAATTCACAGGCCATCCTGCCGTTCCAGGTCTGTTTCACATGCCTGTACATTGACCAAATCCGGGCAGCAATTGACGTAATCGTCGAAAATCTGAGATGTTAAATATTAACCAGCGTTTTGTTTCTTATTAAGTCTGAGGTACCTTGAAATGTAAAGGGCACAATGTTCCGATATGTGGCACAGTCCTGCTTGTGAACTACGTTATGAGGGTCTTTGTGATGTAACTGTCGGGCAGGGTGAAGTTTTTCATTTGTTGTTTTTTTTTTTTTTTTTCCCTCAGACTTTGGCAGAATGGAAATATGCCCTCAGCAGATCCATTCCTTACTCCATACACCACCCCACCCGCAGCTCTCCCCATGCAGCGATCTGTCTCACATTCTCACACACGCAAACACACACACACACCCTCCGTCCTCCTCTGTCTGAGAAGGATAGAGCAGGTTGCCAAGAAGTTCTCTGGCCATTTCCTAAATGAAGATTTTGTCCTCTGCCTAAAAGATTATCGTGTGTCCATCTCTGCGTCCTTGAGATTATCATGTAGCAGCAGTTCAAGCTTTATTAGGCCAGAGCAGATAGTTTTCCTTTTTATAAAGTTAAGAGATGCAACGCACTAACTTCTAAACCACTTGAGCTTAGTCAAAAACTGTATATATACATAGGTAGACTTCAAATCTCTCTGCATCCATTACCTCTCATCTCAGTTTCAATCTTGCCAGTTTTTTTCTCTTCCTCCCAGCCTTGTCTGTGTCCACCTCCAAAGTAAAGAAAACAGTGTGGGAGTAGGGTTTCCTTTAAAGCAAACTAAACATTTACATTATTTGAACAGTGTATTATTGGTCATTTTATACCTCAGTTGTATGAGGCATCCATCAGAGAAGATCTTTGTCTCTTACTTGCAGAGTTGACTTTGATTGTTCAGAGATGTTGCGTTGGTTAATCATCTGCCCTATAGCATCTTTTATAGATTTTTTTTTTTTTCTGGTGGGTTGAAGCAAAGTTCAGAATTTTCAGATTTTTAAAGCCCCTTTCATACTGCTACATTTACTTACATTTCATGCTGTTCAATACATACTCCCTCTGTAGCTCTCCAACAATGAGACTTTGCAGACCACTCTGCAGAGGGGCCACAAAGTCACATTCACTAATTTTGATCAATGTGTGTCCAGCCAATTTGAATACAGCTTTGCCAGCCTCCTAACATATACTTTCAGTGCTGAACATTTTAAATACGCTGGCTTCGTTATTGTACTGCATCTGCTTCACACAACCAGAGTCCTGAAAGTATAGGCGGTGTGTTTCAGTAGTACATGACGTACATACAATTTAGGGTGGGACACCTTTTCTTCTGACACAGCCATCTTTGTTGTCATAGCTTTTCTTTTTAAACACGTACTCACACGGTACCAAAACATGTTTAAAGTTAAAGTTAATTCAAAATTAAAGCAATAATAATTATAAACTGGGAAAGTGCCATTCAGTATGCTGTATCAGGTGCAAAACGCAACACCACAACATAAACATACATAGAATTATACGGTGTATAATTCTGTACAGTACAGCATGTACTTTCATATATCTGCACAGAGGCACAAAACATGTATTAGCCTGTATTAAGGCATGCATGTATGCATGTATTAACGTCAGAGTCTATCTCTGTGCTGTCTGTAATCCTCCAAGGAAGAGATCATTGTTGCTTAACTAATTAATGAAATGATCAGAAGTGAGTCAGCAGACATGTGCTACTTTTGCCCAGTTGCACGCTTTTTGACCATCTAATTAAAATGTAAAGACATTTAATCTGGATCAGTGAAAGAGGCGAGAATCGGTTTCAACCTCCGCAGTGCGTCAACAAGTCAAATTCACCTGGTAATCTAAATGCATCTTGATTGGAGTCTTTTGCTGGAGCAGTCATGCTCAAATACTGTACAAACAAGGGCCTCTACTATGCTGAATTATTACTGTGACAAATGGATCCATACTAAGTAGTTAGGTAAGGGTTTGTGCATGCGTCATGACTCAGCATGTTCATGGTTTTGCTGTATTTTCCACATAGAATCAATACATAATGAAACACTGGACTTAAAAAGATTGCGACAGTGGACTTGCTTTCCGAGAATAATTAACTATTAGTTTATTGACGCCTCCTTTCAGTTTCATCATGTGATACTGATTTGAATTATTCATTTCAAATTGATCGGTTCCATGTCCTTTGATTGTGGCTTTTCATCCCTGCTTCACTTCATGCTGTGCTGACGTATGCTTTCTCGTTATCATGTACTGAACTAGAACGGCACTCAGAGAGAGCGCAGACCTCTGCCAAGGCCAACAGTCTTCTATGATATGCAATTCTGAAACGTCGAACACACTTAAAAGGTAGTGGTTTCTTCATTGGCCAATACTGCGCCCTTCCACCAACTTTCATCATCGTCAGGCCAGTATTTTTTTTTCTGTAAACTTGCTGAAAAAGGCACCAGAAAGTACATGCTCCTTGGCAGAGAGTGAGCACCAGAGCCTTGTGACCCGAAACATTTTTTATTAAAGTGAGCCTATGTTACTTTTCCATTCATAAGTCATTGTGCAGCATTGTGGTACAATGCTAAATGCAGTGCAACTGAAGCACGAGCAGTGTTATGAAGTCAGCAAACCACAGTAAGACTACCGCAGACTACCACTGCAAAGACCCAGAGTGAACTGAACTGAGAAATGGTTTTATTTTATTCTCATAAAAAAGAGAATAAATGTGCTTTTTCTACATTCACAGGTTATGTGGTCTCCGTTTAAACCAGCGATCATTTCTGCCACTTGGGGGCAGGAGAAACAAGTTGTTAACACTGACATGTCATCACCTTTTATGCTGATATGGCGAACTTCTAAGCAAACAGTTGCTTATTTACACATCCAGCAGTTCTGGAGGAACACTGTCATTTCATTCAGTTGTGTTTCTGGCCTCCTGGATAATGTAAATGTACAATATTCTTGAGGGGAAATATCTGGTTCATCAGCTGCTACATGCTCCTGTTCACCAGCTAATGGCTAACTGTGGCTGTTTGGTGCTTAGCAGGTAGAGTACACAGTGTACACTACACTACAGAGTTTTAGACTTTTAGTTTTTCTCTGAAAAATAACATTATAAGAGCAGTAAGTGTGGGCAGACCTGATAGCAAAACAATAAAATGAAGCCGAGGGGAGCCTCAGATTCAGGTGATAATTGTCATTAAGTTCATGACTAGAAGCAAGCCCTTTCACAGTCACACAGTTTCCACTTTGTCATTTGATACGTACTACTGCTGTGTAATCTTAATGTCAATTATTCAACCAAAAAGACAATTTGTCACCTAAATATGCCCTTGAAGAATGATTTTAGCTTTAAAGTCTGCAGACAACTTTACGTATAATATCTAGATTTGCTTAAGAATTTAGTTGTGTGGGAATACCGCCAAGATGGAAATTCACCTCTCTCACATTTCCATGCAAACATCTGTCCTCTGCCTCCTCCGTTGCATCCATACATTATCAAGCCTCCAGCTTCAAGGCTCAGCCCGTAACTGCTTTATCTTAAAGCCACAGGAGAGGCCCGACAATGGATACATGTGTGGGTGTCCACTTGAGTGTGTGTGTTTAGGGGTAGGTGGGGGGAGGGGCTGGTCGTTAATGCTAAAATCAATCAGTAAATCAGAAGCAGTGCCTGCAGAAGGGCCACAGTGCCAACGGTGATTCTCACTGGAAGCTTCGAGCAATAAAAAGGAGAGAGAAGCGGGGGGAGGGAACTGGCTGAGTCATCTTAGGGAAATTGCACAGTAAAGGAGGCAGATCGGTGGACATATCCCTCCACAAGGACGAGGGTTGTATGTCCTCTTGTCCCACCCGTACGTCCAGCGACGACACACATCCGTCGTCGCTGGACATAAGGCTGCATTTTACAAACACATCATGAACAGCGTCGAAGAGACGACTGAAAGCAGTGAAAGGCAAAGACATGTGGAGGTTGTATTGAGGGTGATGTCTTCCGATGGCTCGTGGCTGTTAGATTGAGCCATTTACCTGGCCGGGGTCCAACTGGTTCACCTCCTCATGAGGCCCAGACTGAATTAAAACCGGCCTGCCAGAGCAGAGTGGACTATTCAGTGTGTTTGCTGGGAGACTGCAGGAGGCCGGCATACTTTAAACCTCTCAGGGGTCTGCTGAGGGCCTCTCCATTCTTCCTACAAACAGATGGAGCTGTGACTAAGGAATGTACAATACATACAGACTCTTTCTGTAAATGAAGGAAAGACATTGGCAATGCAACAGCGACAAGCACTACATTAGTATTTAGAAATCATAAATGTGTACCACCTTATATTTACATACGTACGTGTCACTGTAATGTACACTTCACCTTACAAACATCTATAATCTATATAGCTATACAGTCTATAGGTTCTGTGATATGTTCTGTACACTTAACAGCAATGCAGTTTAAGCCAGCCAGAATCTGTGAGGGTGGAGCGGGCTGCTGGCTGCCAAGTCTTAATAGTTATATGCTTTCCAGATGCATTGTTAATGAGTTCATGTAACGCAGAGGCACAGAGGGCAGTTAGTGTCCAATCCACTGATATGAGCAGGAGATAAAAACGCGACGTTTGCCAAAAATGGCACGGTGTTCGGAGACCGATCCACCTCTCTCCTTGTTGTATTCCATATAAATGCAGCACACATGAAGAGTGAAGAGGTGTGTCAGTGCTGCTTTCCCGGCTGAGCAAAACAAACTGACAGCTTACAGTGGGGTCAGATCATTTGAGTCAGATCTGGAAGTGTTGACAAAAAGCTCTTTGCAGAGATGTCAGCAATGACGCAGAGAGTTGTAAATCTGTAATTAATCCCAGGTTTCTTGGCTTACCGTCATCCAAATATTCAGCTTTTTGAAGACGTGAGCGGACTTTGTTGATTGTCAGTGAAGCGGAGCGGAGCTGAGAAAACCACTCAGATGTCTCAATATGATAGATAGAAACAATAATTCATATTAATATGGATGGGTTTTGTCAGACAATATGCGTGTCTGTTTGTGATTTTGTGGGCGTACAGTATACATACACAAGAACAAAACAATGCAGGAGGCATCAAGTTCAACAATACTTCCTCATAACTAATCCAAACACGTGTGTTTGTGTGCCTTTGTACATCGTGCACCTGCGCGTGTAAAATGTACTAAACATATGCGACACGTGTGCCACGTGAGATAACGATGATGTAATGTGATAGAGCGAGCTGGTGCCTTGAAAGAGTCAGAACAGGACAGACGGAAAACAAAGTTTTTGTGTTAATGTCAACATTTCTTCAAACACCTGGGGGGCGAAACGCTGTCAGATGTTCCGCTTTTTTCTCTGGAGATATTTTGACATGTCACAGTGTGACTTCTCATGCCCTCATGCCATGAGAAGGTCTAACGACATCAAATATCAACTGTGTCACGCCCTAAGCTTGAACTGATTCAGGAATATCCCCCTTACACACATGGTCAGCCATTGTATTTTATTTAGAGTGATGTCGGGGGGGTGGGGGTTAATTGGCTTATTGTCTGTACACATCCACCATCTATTCATCCTGATTCATCTTCCATTAGCAGCGAGGCCTTTAGAGAGTCTGGAAGTCGGCATCTCCAGATGGGGTCAGAGATTCAGTCCCCTCCCTGCGAGACCTGGGTGTCACATTACACTGCTAAGATGAGGCTTTACAAGCACACACACACACACACACATCAGCGTATGCACAAAATCATCAGCCACAGGGTAGTGTACTGTACACCCCCGCAGGAGATGAAACACACAGGGAGGGGCCATGTAACTCAGATGTCTAAAATGAATGATCAAGCTGTCGTCTTCCCAACTTCCTGTTCTTAGTCAGACCAGTTTTTTTATTCTAGACATTCATCTGACACTCACATCTTATCTGTTTATCGTTGACAGGAAGCTCTGCAACCGTGTTGTTTTTTTTTTTATGCCTTTATTGACTGTGCAGCTGAAGATGGACAGGAAACAGGGGGCAGAGAGAGGGGGAGTGACACGCAGTAAACGGGCGTCCGATGCGGGAGTCGAACCGGGGCCGCTGCAGCGAGGACTGTAGCCTCCATACATGGGGCGGTCGCTTAACCCACTACGCCACGGGCCGCCCCCAACTGTGTTGTATGTGAGCATGTTTGCTCATATCTAGCATATCTTCAGAAATACACAAAAGTGCTATGGAGCACATTTTCCAGGTGCCATTCTTATCTTTGTCCTCGTACTCTGACATTCTCCTCATTGCTGAGATCAATCGGGGGAAAAAAAACGCAGCTGGAATTCCATTCAAGAGGAAAACATAACCTTTCTCCGTGCCGCCATGTCTGATTGTGTATTATGCTTTTCTCAGATACACATCTGTCTTTGTAAAGTGGAGACAAATCACTTCCTTAACCTCAACAGTTAAGGACAGTAGGACAGGACATGGATCCAGAGAGATGTGTGCTGGAAAAGGGGGTTTGAACTGGTTCACCCAGATCTGATGTCTTTCTCGTTATACAGAAAGTAGGTTAAAAACACCACATGAAACACACAAACACGTCATTGAGACGCGGGTTAGGGTTAGGGGTTGCCCTTTGTCTTGGCTCTATTCTCTTGACAAGCATTAATGAGGACCACCTGTTTGGTGAAGCCATGACTCTGAAAAACACGAAGACAGAGAACTATGTCAGCAATGTGGAGCGCTCCGTGGAAGTTCCAGGTGGCGTTTGGGAACCGTGTAGGATTTGCATGATGGATGTTGTTTTAGTTACAGAATCCCCCCGTCTTGTGTAAGTTTTTTGCTGTTCATAAACTAATAGCACACCATGTCGATCTGAAGGGGTGTGTGCGTGTGTGTGTGTGTGTGTGTGTGTGTAAGATTGTCTGTGTGAGAGAGAGAGATGCGCTCCACAGGGGAGTGTTTATGAAGAGGAGATGTTCAGGGTGAATTCCTCAGATAAGTGACATGGCCTCTCTCTGTTCTGGATGAAGAAGAGCACAGCACACCCCGGACTGTATATGGTAAACCTCAGAAACACGTGCATACACAAAGCGGAGCTTGTGGGAGAAAGTACTAGGGTGATGCAACTCTACTACTGCAGGATCAGTGCGTAAAAAGACAGTTAGACAAAGTGAGTGATCTACCTCTACCAACCGTGGAAAAGTTACTTTCAACAAATGGCACAAGTAACAGCAAGGTCAAAATCTCCCACACTCACACACACACACACACACTGGCACTCAGGGAGTGGATAAATTAGCTGCATGGGGCCCTATATGTGGTGTCAGGCTCAGTTCAGATCACAGCATTCTTCAGATTCCTACTTGTAATTATACTGGCAGGTCTGATTCAACTTTATATCTTTTATCGACACACTGGGATGACGGTGGTGATCATCCTTTAGATCCCTCTCCGCTGACCGCACAATCACGTACATGCTCACAAGAGACTGCAGAGAACAATCAGCTCATGAGAGGGAAACAGAGGCCTCTCCGTTTACGGCCCCGTAGGCTTTTTAAAACCAAAACACTTTGCTTTGAGTATAAATACTCTCTCTGCTGTGTGTAGCCCAGGTTTGCGTGTGTGTATACGTGAGTTTATGCGCCCACATGTGTGGGTGTATGTAGGCGTTCTTGCGTGTGCTTCAGTGTTTGAGCTTTTCATGTGTCAGCAGGCCACGAGACACTCTATTAGACCACAGAGTCCTATAAAGGACAGAGACAGAGAGGAGGAGGAGGAGGAGGAGGAGGAGGAGGAGGAGGAGGAGGAGGAGGAGACTCAGAGAAAGAGAGAGGGAGAGGAAGGGGTAACTTCAACGGGGGATTGTAACAAATATGTGGAGTCTAATCCTCTCATTAGACAGCAGGGGGTGCATGGTGCAATCAGATTCAAGACGAGAGACGCAACTGCGAGCCCTGGCAGAGCGCTGGGGAAGATGTCTGCAGCTCTAAGAGCATTATCTAATGCAGACACACACCAATACGGTTTTAATCGACCAAGGAAAGTCTCTGTAAACATGCAGAACAGTATCACACGGATAAACATCAGATACAGTGACGCAAGAGCGAGTCCTGAAGAGTGAATCTGGGCTGTTACCTTCTCCACATGTTTCCACAGCATCTCCATCTTGTTGTCCTTGCGTCAAACAAGATGAAAGGTTACTCATTGAGCCCGAGGTGTTCTGGTTTGGTGGTTTGTTACTTTAAGACAAGCCAAGTTATGCTAACATGAAGCTAATATGTGGCTTCATATTTACCGTACAGGAGTGGTATCAGTCTTCTCATCTGATCCTCTGCAAGAAAGCAGATGAGTGCGTTTCACCAAATATCAAACTATTCTGTTCACGGATAAATCTTGTTTAATATATTTTTTAATTATTGAAATCTTGCAAAATCATATAAGGCAAGAGACACAAGCTTCAGATCATCATACAGGCTGGGAATCGACCCACAGGTCAGTCAAATCTCATTGGGAAGGTAAGACGAGCAACCTGAAACTGTTAGATTATTACCTGAATCGTCTTGCGTTGAAGTCTACCCCCCCCTCGAGAGGCGCTGCCGTTATGGGGCTTAGGTCAGGCCATGGTGAGACATTGCAGAGATAACTGGCTGGAGTTAGGGGTGAGGTTGGGGTCAGGTTAAGATAAGGGGAAACACAAACTGACGGGGAAACAGTTAACATCCATCACAGTTTACAGACCGGCTCTCAGCTTCAGCTTTGGCCTGCTACACTTGCTGTTTTCATTTCCTGTGTATTGAAGCTTATTACCAACTTTATGGGTGCTGCTGGGCAGATTACCTTTTGACAGAGCCAGGGTAGCTGTTGCACTGTTTTCCAGGCTATATGCTAAGCTAAACTAAGCTGCTTGATGTATGAGAGTGTGGTATTAATTTTCTCATCTAACTCATACCAAGAATTAAAAAAAACATGCAACTCTATTTCTCAAAAAGTATATTCCTTTTGAATGATCACAATCGGGACGCCACATTTTCCATCACCGTCTTTCATGGCGTTCGCGTGCCGGTATCTCACAAAAGAGCCGCTTTCGTTTTTTTGTGAGTTGTTTTCAACACAAGAAATCCTCAAGTAACAGTCCCACTTCAGTTCTCTACCCACCTCTGCTTCCCACAATCTCTGCCTGCCCTCGCTCTCACACTACAAGCCTCCCCCTCTTCACCCCTTCCCCTCTTGCAGGCACGCTTTGAAGAAAAACACAGGACGTCTCATCTCAAAGGAGTGTTTTACATTCCATGTTCTGCAGCGGGCTGCTGCCGCTGCTCTCAATAATGGGACATTGTTCGTGAATTTGTTACAATGAGATTTTAACAGTTAAGAGGGATAATTAGCTGTAATCTCATATTAGTGTAAACTTGCGTTACATATGTATGCTGCATGCTTCTTTTGTACATGCACGCGTGTAATCTCATCATTCTCCCTAAGCCTCCATGTTCAATGAGCAATGCAGTAAGGGTCAGGGGAAAGTCAGCGGCTTGAACTTGTAGCCGTACAGCTAAATTATGGAGGATAACTGCTTGTTGTTTTTTTGGAAAGAAACTTATTGGGAACCTTTCTGGGAGGTTACCTCTTTAGAGATACACACAGCATAGACACACACACACACCCAAACAAACACCACAGTGTAGCTCTCTTCCCACTCTGCTTCCCCTTGAGCATCAGCTGAGTTGGCTTTCTTGCTAAGTAGTGCCGGGGAAGCTGTTCCTTCATTGCCTCTAAATGTCAGCAATAGTCTGAAGTGATGGTGGTCCTGACCTGCTTCGCCTGACATCAGAAATGCACAGCAACGGTGGATCTGGGTCACGTCCCAGTGCCCGATGCTGAGTCACTCTGCTGGCTCTACCTGTTCCTGCCGCTCGCCAGGCTTGTTCGCCAGAAGACAGAGCAGCTCAGCGGAGGGGAGGGAGACCCATCCTCTTTGTTTACTTAATCCTGTCTTTCCTCCTCTTTGTCCACATCTGTTCTGTTCTGCTGAGAGAAAAGTCTTTCACTTTCACTGTCAGTAGTATGGAGGTGTTTTCAATCACAGATTTATTCAGGTATATCTGTGTTTAACCAAATATATAATAAAAGAATAAATAGAATCTAAAGTCTTATGCTGTGTGTGTACTCCATTAGAAATGGCCACGCTG
The DNA here is from genome assembly GCA_014281875.1 of Nibea albiflora. NCBI lineage: Eukaryota > Metazoa > Chordata > Actinopteri > Sciaenidae > Nibea > Nibea albiflora. Next base: position 25,702,063 of record CM024795.1, on the reverse strand, counting down.
TCAAAATGTTCACAGCTCACTCATCAGTTCTTATCACTGTGAAAAAAGACAAAGAGGTGGGGGTGAGGGGTTTATCAGAGTTTCATTTCCGTCCTCTCCCTTTTCTTCACACTTCAAATGGAAAATAAAATTCAAATGTTTCCATAACGTACAAAAACAACATAAAGTTACCCATAAAGAGAAGAAACATCAGCCATTATTTAAGTTTTAAACCCGGGGGCCCATTTTGCCAAATTTGCAACATGCACTCATCAAAACACACTTGCAAGCCATGCATGCATCACGAATGTATCAGAAATTTGAGACGTTACAGTCATTTGTGAAATATGATGCTGCCTGCATTTGTGACGGACGCACGGCTTCTAACCCTGAACTAACCCTGAACTAATCAGTTTCAAGTGTGAGAAAAAGTAACTTCATGCCATTTTAAAACAAGATCCCAAGTGACAGGAATACACGTTACTGGACTCGTCAATGGTTGCCGTGACCTACATGATAGAAAATCAACACTGTCAAATGATTACCTGCTGCACCCAGTAACCCAACAGAGACAGCTTGCACATAAGGCGTAACATGTAACATTAGAGGGCAGCAGAACTGGCTCAGTGAGAGGCAGAGCTCACTGGATCATTACAACAAAACACTAAGGCCTTGTCATGCATTAAAAATCTACATATGGCAGTTTATTGATTTCTCACCATGTAAAACAAAGGCGAGAGGCGTCGTGGAAAGTTAGCATCTTTTACAGGGCTAAATTTAACATAGATTGTATCAAAGTACTCTATTTTCCATTGTGAGGATGACATCTTGGTGCTTATACAGAAAGAGAAACAATGGTCTGTTATCTTATAACCCTTATTTTCTTAAAGGATTCATTTGCAGTAAGTGCTGCCCTGAAAGAGAAGACATTGCTCAACAAGGGAATGTGTAATCCATTAACGTAAGTGGAAAAACTGACAGGAAACATAGGTTTTCAGTGGACAGCAGTGTTGGATCAGATTGAGCTCTGCTCTGTTTGCACCTATTAGCAGTAATATTTCTTTAAGGCAACAGTGCGATCACCATCTTTCACAAAAGCCTGAGTTGTGTCGTAGTTGCCTGCCAGTCATTCTGCAGGGTCTTTCTCACATGTTGCAGTAGGTTGAAGTGTGTGTGCGCAGAGAGTACAAAGCAGAGATGAGCTGCCAGTTGCCTGTGTGGTGGACATATGGCAATGCCGTGGGCCAGGGGCATCATGGTGGGTGGAGGCATGGGGTACTGTGTGTATTATATGTGTGTGTGTGTGTTTGTTTGTGCATGAACGAATGTGTGTATATATGTGTGACTCTGTGTGTGTGTGTGTGTGTGTGTGTGTGTGTGTTGGGGTGAATCTATGACAAAGTTAAAGGATTTAATGAGGCGTGCAGAGTGTCAGTGACAGAAGGAGGTCCCGGCACTCGCCCAGTGATTCTCTGTAAGTGCATCTAAAGGAGGGGCCAGTTTGAAGTCCTTGTTACTCTAATACAATAAGACCTAACCCCAACACCCACCCCCCTCCCCTTCCTTTAACCCACACTTTCCATCTCAGTCCTTTTGTCCACCGCCTTCACTTCGGTTTCTCTTTCACTGACACGTGGACAAAAGCAGGCACCAAAAAAGACTTATGAGCATATTCTAAAATATACGTAAGTGTACAGACTATTCAATATCCACGATCTGGATCAATAACTCTGTGAGGCTGAAAATCCCCAATTTGGTTGTGTGTGATGGGGGTGGGTGTGTTTATGTGTGTGTATCTGCTGTGTATCCAAGCGGGAAGGATTCCTTTTTTATGAGTCCTTCCTTCCTCAATCTGAAAAAAGTAGCTGGAATTTCGTCTTGTATACAAAATGAGCCGTGCACAGAACGCTCATCTTCAGCAAATAAAAAAGTCATTTAATGGTATATATGGTCATATGTGTTGCATCAGCGTGGTATAATTCTGTCCTCGCTGGATAGAGGAGCTAGTGTTACTTAACAAATGATCATTGTGTTCTATAAGACAGAAAGGTCTGCAATGTTCTTGTTTATAGTTATGGCGGTAAAACATGTAATTCCCCCCAAAATGCATAATGGTTAATGGTTTTAATGAGTTCTAAATGCTCATTTGTTTCTAATTTCAATGGAATTTAATCCAACTTTCTCTCTCTCCATCTCTGCTGACATAACTGGACGCTGGTAAAAGCTGGTATGACAGTCTGCCACAGCGCTTTAGTTTCCTCCCCAATGCGATGGAAACAAATTAAACAAATGTTGACAGGCTAAGACAAAGTAAACACAACATCTGATGTAAAACAATATTCGGGTTTATTAGGACAGTTTATTAGTTTATTACGATGCGTGGATTTACTTTGAGAGATGTTGAGTTATACACTTTTGTTAGCCAATTCAGCTCTAACTTTTCTGGAATGCATTTATAGAGACTTTCTGGAGGGTTTCTGTCCAGCTATTATGCAGCGCTGGCACTTCTCAACCAATGTGATAAAACACCCGCTTGTGCAATTGTTTAAACTGGTGTGTCTTTGTTAGATTTTGCCAAAAATGTGAAAAAGATTACCAAGTAATTCAAATGAAATTACAACATTTTGTAAAAGTCTTAAGAAATGTAACCACGTTTGAATTCCTTCTGGCATGCTCGTGTGTCTCTGTGACCGTTGTCCATGTGCCTGCAGAAGCTGGACTGTAGGTGACAGATGCTTTAAGATGCTATTTCCAGTTGGCTGCTAAGAGAAGCACTTTTCACGTCTACCTGCCACAGAATGATCATCAGTGTCTAAGTTGCTATTATCTCTACTGGAGTATAATATGAAGTGCAGAGTGAATGTAGAGAGGCAGCGAGAGAGAGGAAACACCAAAAACTGTAATTTCCATACCTTTCTGCAATGCTAAATATATATTTTTACCTCGTGTCTGTGTGTGTGTGCGTGTGTGTGTGTTGTGAGAAGAATTTGGCATTTCAAGCAGTCATACCAGTCAGTCCACATGTCAACAGTCCTACAATAATGTTGTCCTCCACTGCTGCATTACATCCTCTTTTCATGTTTGGCTTCCTGTTGTGTTTGTTGCTTGTTGTCTTCAACGTTATTTGACCCGTCAGCCCCTTTTCTTGTAAAAATCCCTGTGATGACTTAATTGACAACCGCATCCACTTGGTACTGAACAGAAGTGACCGACCAGAGGGGGGAAGGTTTATATTCAGGCTGCCGTTCAAGCGTGTCAACCAAACATCACACAGGCCAGCTGCTCTGCCAAGCTGTCAATCAGAATGTTTGCAGGTAGTTGGAATGATTGAGGGGTAATCAACCATGGGAGAAACCTCTCCTGCAGCCTATCAATGCCAACCCTCACATCTGCAGAATGTATACTGACAACATAATTATCTAATGTTGGATGGTGACTGAGATGAAATGACAACAACAAACTCACAGGCCACCCAAGTTATACTTAAAATGTTTATGAATAACAGTTACGGTTAAAACAACTGAAGAACCACATGTTAGGAAGATCACGGTCAATGTGAAATTATCAATGTCAATACTGACGAGTCGGGTGAGACTCAAAAACAAGAATGTGGAGCCAAAGGCAAACACTCACACGCCCATCCATCCATTGCATAAGAATATAATTTGCAGGAGGCCGGACTGGTCTGTATTTGTGTGTTGCATAACAGAATATCCTGCTTGAATAGCTTTCAGATGGATGTTAGCAGAGTCGACTCTACTCTGCTTGTAAGGAGGGAGACACGCACACATGTTTGCACTTCTGTACCTGCGAGGACTCTCAGTAACATAATGCATTCCCTCCATTTCAACCAGCTACATGCAGTCTTTACTTTACTTGCAGTCCTTACTTTAACCTTTGCCTAATCTATAAGGTTTTTAAGGGTATTTTTTGGCATTTCTGCTTTATTTATGATAGTGACAGCTGGACAGAAACAGGAAAATCAGAGAAGAGAGACAGGGGATGACATTCAGCAAAAGGCCTCGGGCTGGAATTAAATCCGTGACAGCTGCAGTACACACTCCATCAGGTGAGCTACCATGGTGCCCTCCCCTAAAACTAAACTTAACCTCAAACCTAAAACAAAGGTGATACACTCAAGCGTTCCTGTAAAAACGTCCTGACTTTCCGGAAAAACATCCTCACTTTCCTGATGAAAAAAAGTCATATCGGTCCTCACTAGGATAGACATCTGTAAGCACACAAACATGCAGAACGAGATTAAGAGTTGCTGCTCCAACAGGTTGGGAAAGACCTTAAACATGAACCCCTGGAGGCTGTTCCTGCATCTGATTCTATCTCCCCTCCCCTACTTTAAATCTCATGGATTTACAGTAAGACCCTTCTTTGTCTCTGCAACATTCTCTCTGCCAACCGCCCCCCCTCCTACCATTAACTCCATCTGATTTGTCCTTGCTCTATCCGTGCTGTCTTCAAAGTGCCAGAGGTCATTTCATTTCATGTATAAATAATTCACCAGGGGCCATACTGCCAGTGTACAGTGGCTGTCTTAAACAAGCAGCAGCTTTGATTTAGCTCTGTCACCGGAGGCACAGTGAAGGTCATCTCTCCCCAGTGGACACTCCTCTGCAGCCACGGTGGCTGGGGCTGACACAATTTACAACCAGAATTGTATTACAAGGGCACAAACACTGTATGTTTACATGTTTTTTTAAATAAATATAGAGCCGCCAAAGTGCTTTCTGTCTCAATCATTTGATTTTTTTTTACTAGTTTGTGTGATATGTAATGTGCTTCCCGTAGCTCCAACTGTCAATAAAAGCCAAAGAAATATATATTTTATAACTGCTTTTTATTATCATTCTGACAATTGTTCCGACAAATGAAGTAATTTTGCCTGATCCACTGAAATGGTCAGTGTTGCTCTTCTAATATGTTTATTTTTTTTGGTAAACTTTATTATGTGCCACTGTGCCAAATGTTTCTGCCAAATTTCTGAACAGTACAACATGTTCTGTTGTTTCAGATTTTGGATGTATCGTTGCTGTTTCATTGATGTGAAATGAAAAGTGATAAGATGAGTGCCTGAGTCAAAAAAAAAAAAACCCTTTCAGTGTCATTTCAAATCTAGTGGAGTATGCCTTACACCAGAGGAATGTTAAAGAAGTCAAAAGGAGGAATGAACTTTGCGCTGCATGTTTCCCTGGAACTTACAGGGCCCGGAGGCTTGATCAAGGTGACTGCACACAGAATGAGTTTCCATCTCTAATCTAAAACACACACTGTGCTCATGCGCAGCTGTTCCCGTAAGCAACCTCTCTTTCACTGACTAAGCTGAGATAACAGGTGTGATTTCAAGTGTTGGACGTAGATTAATTGCTTTGCTGTGAGGATGTAAACATCATTAGTACAATTTAGCAGGACAAATCTTAACATTCTTTTTAGGACAACAGCACTGTATTGCAGACTGTATTTGCCTACCCTTAGTTGTTGATCTAGGGTATTAAATATTAAAATGTATGTGTGTATTAACAACTCTACAGTGTTGAGCTAAAAAGGATCTGATTCATGACATACAGGAAGTGACCAAATTCAACATTTTGAGAATAGAACATATAGAGTGTAGAGACTCATACTGCTACAGCTTTAGACATTTGGACATGTTGGAGAAGCACAAGTCTGAGTAACAAAATGAATAATGGCAAAATTCCATTGAGCTGCTTTGGATTTAGGAGCTTGTCTGACATGATATGATAATATTTAATATTCTCTGTATAGTGTCATTACAAAATCCCACAATGGAAGAAAACAAAATAGTGTCGATTTCATTTACACTGTTATGCTTAAGGATCTTGTGCTGTCGTTTAAGGAATTTAATACATACAACCCCTGGGGCCAATCATACATAGTCATATAATAGATTTTCATTTCTACGCAGATAATGCGCAACTGTATGTCCAGATAAAGACTGTTCGATGTTCTGCCTTGCTGAAATCAAGATCTGGATGGCTCTTCTAGCCTCGGCACCAGCAATAGGCCAAACCTTGCTTTGTTAATAATAACTTGGGTGTTCTTTTTTTGACTCAGGGTTGTGTTTTGATATCAGTGACCAAAGCGGTTCAGCCCTGCTTTGTCCATTTAGCCAAGATTAGGTCGTTATAAGTCACTCATAGTTCCGTCCTCAAGTCTATTGCAAAAAACGTTATTCTGGCCCAAGCAGGTGACACATGCAAAGGCTACAACTTCTAAACACTGCTGCCAGGCTTTTAACACGCTCAAAAAGAAGCATCCGTATCACACCGATCCTTGTTGTCCTTCACTGTTTATCTGTGAGCTTTAGATTGTAGATTTTACTACCTCTTTTTACTGCCTTGAATGGTCATGCTCCTGCCTGTATCTGTATGTGATCTACTAACTCCCTGAGCCTGATGTCTGCTTGACATCCTCCAGGAGGGCTCTGCTAATGGCTCCAAAATCTCAACTTGTCAATAAAGGTGGCTAGCCTTCACTGTCTGGGTCCCTCAGCTGTAGAACTCATCTTTATCTTTATCTTTATCTTTTTGTTAACGAAGAATAATTTTTTGCTCTATACTTTATGTTTTGGAGTTTATTTACTTGTATTATTTGCTTATATTATATTATTTGCTTTAAGTGTAAAGTACTTTGTGACTTTGTTTTCTGAAGTTACAAGTCTGAATATCTGCTGTGAAAAAACCTTTTGTGTCTAAATTTCATAGCATGATGGATGTTGCGGTTGTACATGCTGTCTCAACTTTCATTTTGGTGCTACCCAGCAAACACTGTGACACTGAATAGTTGCTGATACAACGGCCTGGGCACTGAAAGTCTCAGCAGGTGTTGAGCCAAGATGAAAATTGAGATTTAAGATGACAGCCGCACTGCTACCTGCTTCATTTTGTGATATCAAAACCAAAATTGTGCTAGTTGCTAGTTTTTGTTGACACTGAGGTATATGTGCGTGTGTGTGTATGCATGAGTGCGTGCGTGTGTGTGTGGTTGTGAATCCTCTGGTTGTTGTTTTCTTAATAACCTGGATGCTCGATAATAAGAAACCTATAGATATGGCTGAGAATCCACAGGCCCATATATATGTTTACATAGATACTGTTTACATGGATACTAATTCACATTTACCCATCACACACATACACACACACACCACACACAAAATGGGCAGCTGTAAAGTGCTCACTCAGCACAGCAGCTGCATCAGCAGAGTGAGAGAGAATAGAAAGCAGTATCTTTGTTTGTGTGTGTGTGTGTGTGTGTGTGTGTGTGTGTTTGCTGAGAGAAAGAGTGCGCATGTGTGAGAAGTTAAGGATGATGGGATCTTTGAGCAGACAAAGGGGAATCACTGCTACTCTCAGCGTCCATTAGACTAACCCCACAGATCAATATTGATTCTCACTACCACAGAGCTCTGTCTAATAGGCCTCTGCCTGCCATGATACAATGACAGCATGAGCACACATGTCCAGATGGATGGATTGGGGGGTGGGAGGGTGAACCACAACCAGGGCAAGAGAGCAAGAGAGAGAGGGAGAACGATAAAGAGGCTAAAAGATTTACAGGTCCAGAACAGAAAGGCGAGGAGACAGTAGTGCTGATAATTTGCGCAAGACAGAAACCAAGAGCGAGAGGGAGGGGAAAAGTGATAGAGATTCAACCAGACAGAAAACTAGGAAAATCATAGTTTGCTTATGTAAGCACAGCGTGAACCAGGAGATGAATCCATAAAAAACACTCTTGCTCTTTCAGCATGTCAGTTACTTAGTGCATCTTCTCTGATTGACTGTTTAGGAGAGCATAAAGGGAAAGAGAGGAAGTCTCTGTACAGCCATACTAATAAAGCATTCAGTGTGTGTGTGTGTGTGTGTCTGTGTGTGTGTGTGTGTGTGTGTGTGTGTGTGTGTGTGTGTGTGTGTGTGTGTGTGTGGGATGAGACAAAGTGAAAATGGAGGAGTGACTTTTTGTTTTTGGCCTTGTAGTTGTGCATGTTTTCCCGTCTGTACTTCTTCTCTGACACCCTCTTGCTTGAATAATAAATAGTGATCAGCTGTTGCTGTAATTTGGCCACCTGACTCTTATTATTTACTCAGGCAGCGGAGTGGATTGAGCAGAGGAAAAGAGTGTCTCTTATATCAGAAAGCATTTTAGAAGGCTGGGCAGTCTTCCCTTACACACTCTCTGTTTGTTATCTCAGTAATAACCAAGATGCGTGTAAAAGATTCTTTTCCCAGAAGCACACAGGGCATTGAAGTGGTTTAATATAACAGCCCTCTAGATGGGAAAGGCATGTTAATACAGTCATGTTAAATATTGTCTTAGGAGGGTTTGTAGCTGACGCCTCAGTCTTCTACCTGGACAATTCTGGATACATTTTAAGGGCTCTGAAAGCACATGGTTTTACATTATTAAATTATTACATTATGCAAGTCAACAACTGATACAACATCAAGCAAGTGCAACAGCACAGGACATAGCTAAAGAGATTTACTATTGTCTGGTGGTCTCCCACTCTGCCACTCTCTCCTCTTCTCTTCTCAGCTACCTCCGTCATCCTCTTCAGTCTCTTCGCCTCTCTGGTTCTGATGGCCTTTCTCAGGGCTGCTGCTAGCCAGTTTAGTGCCCTAAGCATAATTGGGCTAATGTCAGGTGTGTTCCTGACTGGTGTAGCCTAACTGAACAAACCACTGTGTGATAGAGGGAGCTAAGGCACCAAACCATGATGTATTTTATTATTCTGGGAAAATGCCTATAATAGACTGATGATGCACATTACATTAAGGATTCATAATACATTTAAATAATTCATCATTATGATCATCATAATTATGATTGTTAACCATGTTCCTGTCCGAGTACAGGGGAGACGCTGTCTCCTGAGGCTGAACTGCTCATTATCTTCAGGGTTAACCCCCCCCCACCATGGCCTTTATTTGATCAAACTGTAGCCTACACTGTACATCTATTCCTAACCTAACTCCTCCTGCTAAGCTGCAGCTCCTCTGTTCATCAGCACGCATTCACTCACTTTCTCGACCACTCACATCTGTAATGTACACGTTACACACATCTGTATTCCCCAAGGGAATTACGCTTCTCTTATAACATGATGATAATTGGGCCACTTTGGTGCCCACTCCACAGCTTGCCTATGCGCAGTGCTTAATGTGCGTTATGGTAGCGACAACATCGGACATTCTGGGGTCACTTCCCTAAAAAAATCTCCTCTTGCAGTGGTCCAAAACACGTGTTGTACAAACATTTACATCCCCGGTGCTTGGAGCTCACGGCCTGGGCAGCACTGCTAACTAAGTGAGCTAGCAGCCTCATTTTCCTATCTATCAGACAACTTTGTAAATCACAAACAGTTAAGGTTGAGCGGCCAAGGAAAAATTATAAAGTTTTTCTTGACAAAATTTGATCCAGTTTTCCGCTTCTCATGGGACATAATAGCTGGAGCCCAGAGTTACATAGTGTGAGAACAGGCATATGGGACGCAGAGAGCTGCTCTGAGTTGTAATAACACACTATTACAAATTAGAGCAGCATCAAAATGATTTCAAAATCTGTTATTTAATGGTAGAAAAGTTGCTCAAACATAGATTGTTTCTTATTTTGTCATGAATATTTAATATATCTATATTAATGTTATCCCTCCCTGATTCATTCTTTCCCTTTCCCTTACAGTATAAATTACACACACAACAGGTCATCATCATTTTCTCTCGTTGAGGTTTAGAGTTACAAAACAGTTCTTGAATTTCAGTTTCATATTGAGAGCTCCATATTGTACCATACAGTCACACTATGAATTTCAGAGAAATGCGAGCAAGCTGTTTCAGAACTGGAACCAAGTTTCTAACAACTTTAAATAACTACTAATGAACTGCGTCTAATTCATGAAAGCTCTGCTAACCTTTTCCCCTCTACTTGTCATTCATGCACACACTCACACATTAACAATAAATCAACCCATGGTGTATGGATTAGTTCAAAAGACAAAAGACAAAAATAGTTAAAATGTGAGTTCTTCGATATTCCACTCAAAAGCAGAAAAAAAGAAATAGGAAATGGAAAAACAAACTTGAAAACTTGACCTGGTGGGTCAGTGCCTCATGAATTTCCTCATAATATAGCCTTTGGATTTAGTTCACGTTTTCTTTTCCTTTTACTTCTCAGAGGCATCGGTTGGGGATAGCTAAAGCCTGCAGGCTAGTCTTCACACAGGGAAAAAAGAAGCTGGAACACAGTCTGAGCTTTGTGCAGGAGCTTGCATATAGAGCACATAGTGTTAGGGTAACCAGGCAGTGCAGCTGGCCTTTCACAAGCATGCAACTTTAAGGCAGTGTTTAAATCAAGATGCAAAAGACAAGAACCCTGTTCTCCCACACGTACATGCACATAAAAGGGAAAGAAAGAGAAGGGAAGTGAAACAGGGATGGGGAAATGATGACCCTCCAATATGGGACTTCAGTAACGACTATGTTAATGTAATTTGGCAAGATTAAATAGCTGCAGCAGCAACATGTCTTTGGTTTGGTAGTATTAATATTTCATCATGAAGTCCCTACCATTACTGCTACTCCAATTACCACTCCACTTGATTTGTAGGGTTTTTTACTAAGCAGGAAGTTTATTGTTTATTGAAAGTTAGAAATTCAGACCTTTTAGAAATGCGGTCCTATAAATAGTGGTGGCCTGTAAATTTAAAGAGATTTGCAAATAAAACCATTTAAAAGCGTATACTAATGCAGGACTGCGGCAGTTAAAGATGGTATATATTGTATTTAACACTTTGTTCCTTATATTAAATTATAAAGTCTAACTGAGGTTGTCATTATTGTTTACAATTATTTTTGCACTGCACTTTTTGTTGTTTTTTCTAATAAAATTGTTTCCAGCAACGCGTGACTGCAAAACACATGCACACAAAGTCGTTTTGAGAAAACTGTTCAGCAAGAAAACATGTCAGCGAGTTCATCCTCCCGGCCCCCAAACCCTCTCCACAACATTCCTTTCATAAATGTGCGGTGCTGGAGTATTTTTTTTTAAGAAACTGGAGAGAGCTGGTATGTGGATGGGCCTATAATGGGGCTACTTCTATGGGAAGTTACCATTATCACTATCAGATCTCCTCTTATGTTCTGACCCATGGTCCAGTAGTTATTTCAAGGTTGGATGACCACCCTCCACCTCACACAAACACACACATTCACCCATTTCCCCTCTATCCATGTATGTACACTATGCAGAAACACAAATATAACTTAACTCCCTCTTGTTACTCTATGTGTGTTAGCACCTGCACGACAAAGACCCTCTAGTCTCTGACATTAGTGTGAGCAGCAGGCGTGTCAGCATTATACAAGGACGCATCAGGTGGGTGTCAAAACATGTTTATCTCAACCAATTACCATCCAGCTCTGCAAACCCCGGTTGCTTGATCCCAATTTATGAAAACGTCTGAAAATGTCTGTAGCCACAAGAGAGGGTAAATGATTTTGACATCTTCTTTTCAACTGTGCAGCATCAGAGCACTTGCTTTCATCCCAGAACACCCCATCCCCTCCCCCATCTTCCTCCTCTCTGCCTCCTGCAAGCATTCCTGCCCCTCCCCCCTTTAGCTCCCCTTGCCAGTATGGATCTGTGAAATGTTGGCAGGGTGTGCTGCTATGGCATGGAGCCTCTGCGATAGGCATGGTGAAGTGAGAGAACGAAGGTGAGAAAAGAAAATCAGAAATTCTCTCATGTCTCTGGGTACAGTCAAATCCTTTTGTTTGCCCACTCGTGACATGCAGGCTGCATACAATAGGCAGCCATGTTCCACCAACCAAAATATTTGTCATGTGGCCAGTGACCTAAAGGACATTGCTCTACGTAGATATGAAGAATCAGTCAAGCTCTAACCTACTAGAGCTGATATGAGCTTGTTAGTGCCAGTGGATGTCAACAAGTGGTTTGATATTAACAGAGCCCAGATGTTTTGCAAATAATGTTGCTCTGCTTCTCCTATAGCCAGAGTGACAAAAACTCATTCTTTATATTATATATATAGATATTTTGGTTTGCTCTTTAGCTTAAAGTACAATAAATCTTACCCAGTGCCTCAAACATATATAAAGATGTGTAAAGAAAAGAAGATCACTGTAGGCTATAACAATCTCTTTTTATTCTCTATTCCGAACAATCAGTTTAAAATGAACAGTCCTCACATGTACCGTTGTTATAAAAGACCAAAACATTTATGTCTCTGCATATAGTAATAGAAAGGTTATATGACACTCTAAATCAGATAACATACTAATAATGGATGCTGTTTCAATAAACCACTTTGTAATATTCATCAGGCTCACATACAAAGACAGATTTATTCATTTCATTCATTTATATCATCAGTATCGGTATTCTTGCTCTGCTGTCCAGGTTCATTGTCTGTCTGTACTTACCCTCAAATTCCAAACTCAAGTCTCCTCTCTGCACTTCCAGTCTCTCAATCTCTCTCTCTCTCTCTCTATCTCTCCCTCACCCTCTCTCTCTCTCTCTGTCTTGTCTGGTCCTTCTTTCTATCCTCAAGTGGTTGCATTTCATTTTTGGTTACTCAAAAGAAAATATCCTTTTTGCCTGAGTTACCACTATAGACATTGCGGTGTTTAAAGCCTATCTGTTTTTGCGATACCTTGATGGCTCTCTCACATCGGAGGATTAAAACTGAATTCACATTGATTTGAAAGATGGCTTCTTTTCAGACTGCCTGGGTAACCTCAGTGCCGAGACCATCCACCATATCTGGAACTGCATCGGGAACTTCCTGGACATCCCCACTCACGTTCACATCCTTTTTCAGTTCAAAGTCACTTTGCTCCTTCATAGGCGCCTCCTCTGGCTTTTCATTACCATTAACACATTCCTCTGTCGTCATGGCAGCAGAATTTGTGCACTCTCCATTCACAGCTGGAAGTGCATCTACTTCTGCCACATCCTCTGTAATAGAGGGGCTATCTAAATTTCCATTTTCCATCTTGCTTTGTACCTCAGGCTCCTGGGAAGGCACCTCTTCTGCAGATGTTTCAGCTACCTTTTCAGGCTCAGCAGTAATTTCACTGGCAGAGACAGATTCTGAGATGACAATCTCAGGGACGGGTTCTGCTGCTTCTGGCTCAGGTGCTGCACCAGCACTGGATACTTCTGCTGGAACAGATTCCTCTTCTACAGGCTTATCAGTGTGGACCTCTGCTGCAGTTGCCGAGACCTCAGGTGCTTCTACTCCACCAGCCTCGAGTGCAATGTCAGATGTGGCTACAGTTGGTTCAGGCTCAACTTCTACTTGTTGCTCTGCTGCCGATTCGACAATATCAGCCTTTTGCTCAGGCTCTGGCTCTAATACTTGCTCTGGTTCTGGCTCTGGTGCCTTCTCTGGTTCAAGTTCTGGCTCTGGTGCAGGTTCTGGCTCTGACTTGAGTGTTTGCTCTGGTTCTGGGGCTTGCTCCAGCACTGGCTCTGGGGCTTGCTCCAGCACTGGCTCTGCAGCTAGCTCAGCCACTGGCTCAGGTTCAGGGACAGCAGCAGGCAGAACTGTTTGCTCCACAGTGACTTCTGGCTCAGTAACAGTCTCTGGTGTGGGCTCTGGCTCTTGGTCCTTAGGTGCTTCCTCCACACTGGCAGGAGCAACCTCTGGCACTGACACAGATTCTACAGTTGCAGCAGGTTCTTCTACAGGGAGCTCTTCAGATGCAGCGGCAGGCACGGGTTCCTCTGATGCTGCTGCTGTAACATCTGGGATCTTTACTGGAGGTTGTTCCTCTACGACTGGGGCTGGCTCCTCTGCTGCTGGAACAGATTCCTCTGCTGCCACGACTGGTTCTATAACTACTGGAGCTGGTTCCTCTACTGCTGCAACTGGTTCCTCTAATGGAGATGGTACCTCTTCTGCTGCAGGTGGTTCCTCTACTGGGGCTGTTAAATCTACTGCTGCAGGTGATTCCTCTACTGAGGCTGGTACCTCTGCTGCTGCAGGTGGTTCCTCTACTGGGGCTGGTACCTCTGCTGCTGCAGGTGGTTCTTCTACAGGGGTTTGTACCTCTACAGCAGCAGGTGGTTCCTCTACTGGGGCTTGTACCTCTACAGCTGCAGGTGGTTCCTCTACTGGGGCTGGTACCTCTACAGCTGCAGGTGGTTCCTCTACTGGGGCTGGTACCTCTACTGCTGCAGGTGATTCCTCTACTGGGGCTGGTACCTCTGCTGCTGCAGGTGGTTCCTCTACTGGGGCCGGTACCTCTGCAGCTGCAGGTGGTTCCTCTACTGGGGCTGGTACCTCTGCAGCTGCAGGTGGTTCCTCTACTGGAGCCGGTACCTCTGCAGCTGGTTCCTCTACTGGAGCTGGTACCTCTGCAGCCGCTGGTAGTTCCTCAACTGGGGCTGGGACTTCTACTGCTGCAGGTTCCTCCTCTGGAGCTGGTACCACTGCAGCTGCAGGTGGTTCCTCTACTGGGGCTGGTACCTCTGCAGCTGCAGGTGGTTCCTCTACTGGAGCCGGTACCTCTGCAGCTGCAGGTGGTTCCTCTACTGGAGCCGGTACCTCTGCTGCTGCAGGTGGTTCCTCTACTGGGGCCGGTACTGCTGCTGCTGCAACTGGTTCCTCAGTTGGAGCTGGTTCCTCTGCTGCTGCAACAGGTTCTTCTACAACTGCAGCTGGTTCCTCTACTGCTACAACTGGTTCTATTGCAACTGAAGCTGCCACCTGTGCTGCTGCAACTGGCTCCTCTGGAAGTGGAGATTTGGGTTCTTCTGGGGCTTTTACAGCTTCAGTTTCAGCTTCAGTTTCAGCCACAGTTTTTGCCTCAGCTGTCGACGTAACTTCTGTGGGCGTGGCTGCAGCCTCTTCTTCAGCAGACTTCTCTGCACTTGTAGCTGTCACTGTGGCCTCTTCCTTTGCCTCTTTGGGGTCGCTCACATCATATCCCTTCCTCTTCTTGCTGAGTTTGCCTCCCATGGTGTCTCCTAGGAACAAGTAGATGAAGGTAATATGAGAGATCAAACACTGAAACATTGTTTAAGTTGGCCACTGTCTCTTTAATCATGGATGTTTAAAAAAACATTGCATTACATTGTCTAGGAGAATATATACATATATAGAACAGAAAGAGCACAGCTGTCTTGTAAGGCAGCAGTGTTAACCACTGAATTGCTGAAGCATGGAGGTGATATTCTTCATTTACACATGTACATGTTTACTTGAGGAAGTTAAAAAGTATACAGATTATCACTTGTGATCATAAGGAGTGTGTTTTGTCAAACCTTTTAAAATGTAGCGTGGATCTAACTTAGTTCAAATGTAAAACAGTGTTCAGTCAGAAAGAATAAGGGAGAGAAGTGATTTGCCTATAAGTGAACTAGAAGCTGAATTAAAGGAAATTGCTCTCTAACAAACAGTTTGGCTAGAAAACAAATGTAAATGCATGGGAACCTTAGTCAGATCAGACAGCTCCACAGACTTTCTACCCTTTCAGGAATGTTGGGTAAGGCTCAGTGCCAAATAAGCCCACAACTCTGAGTTGAACATCTATGATGTAGATGTACAACTATTCCTCTCTCAGCTTGATAGGCTCCAAACTACACAGTTCAGTGAGTTTAACATAGATAAAGACAATCCAGAGCCTGCAGTCATATTCACATACAAGATATAAAAGACAAAACTAATTTGCTATATGGATTTACACGTTATTGTAAAATCACAATAATCCAATTGACACAATCTGTGAATGGTGTGGAACAGACACGTAGTTCTTTGTAATAATGTTACAACTCAACACCGAACTCTGTTGTGGCTGTAGGGGAAGAGCTAGTGATTGCCACAGAATGTGACTTCCTTTTGGTGACAGAATGAAGAACTGGAAGTTCAACTTTGTCTCACTGACTGCGTTTCAGCTTAGCTTGAACAAATCAGCCTGTTTGAATATAAGACAACACCGTGGTTCTGCAGAATCAGGTTACATGTTTTTATTATATCAGTTTCAGGTGCCACAGACTGATAATTTGATTAGGCAGTTTCTGTTGACAGACGCTAATTCAACAGCTTCAAATATTATACGACATTATTCTTTTTTTATGGCCACAAGCAGGACTTTTACCCTGAAGGACAGCATATGGGTACGAACAATCTGGGAACTGTCCATAGTGCTACAATGGTGCAATCAAGACAGGATGCGCCACAAACCAGGACAGCCTGTACATCCATTACACCAGCAAGCTGTCCACTAGTAAAAATAATAATAATAATAAGTCATTATATCCAGCAATGCATGCATAGTCTTTTGCTTTTAAACTTATTTCT
Organism: Nibea albiflora; assembly: GCA_014281875.1. Classification (NCBI taxonomy): domain Eukaryota; kingdom Metazoa; phylum Chordata; class Actinopteri; family Sciaenidae; genus Nibea; species Nibea albiflora. The sequence continues at coordinate 25,685,727 of CM024795.1, read as the reverse complement.
AACTAATTATACATTTAATATGGTTATTTGCCTATTTTTCCTCCACAATCCTCGTGGTGTCAGCAACCCCCAAATCAGACAAAGCAAAAAAAAAAAAAAAGAAAAAATCTAGCCTCCAGTTTAAGGAGAAAACCTAACATTGTGATATCAAATCATCAACTGGCATTTTTTCCAAGCCAACTTTTGAGTAAATAGGAAAAGACAAATGTACAGTTGACACAGCTTTCCACACATATTAGAAAGATAAAGGAGAAAGGAAGGGCAGCATGTGCCGGCTGCTAACAAAGGATGGGGATTCCTCGCCAGCAGCTCCTCACTGACAAAAGTAATGGGTTGAGCCACATTGGCACAGAGCACTGATGCTAATCTGTACTATAGAATGGAGTATAGGCATAGGCTGCTATACAGGGGGCTTCCACTATACACCAGCCACGAACACTTGAGTGATAAAAGCTATAGATGGATCTCCATCCCCCATTTCAACCCACCCACCGCTCCTTCTCTCAGCTGCTCTGCCCTTTTTGTTCACGAGCATTTGAAAATGTCGTACTTACACGGACATGCGAAAGAAAAGCATTTTCACCACAATCACGAGTTAATATCAAAAGTTCACAACTTTGTTTTGCGCCTTCTTTATCCTAGGAGATTTTTAATAATCGCATGGCCTACTTAAAAACCCAGCGGTGCTCTCTGAGAAGACGCACTAGAATAAATTCGACCGCTAAGAATTAAAAAGAGAGAGAGAAAAAAAAAAACCCTTCCTTTATTGTGTCAGCCTTGAAATGTACAAATTTGCATAATAGGAGAAAGGCACACAGAGAGAGAACAATGGGTAAGCTGCAGCTCTCCAGCATCTTTCTTTCTTGCTCACTTTCTTTCTTTCTTTTAACCAACAGAATACCAACATAACACACATCCCAAACATGTTGCAATATTAAAATAAAACAACGCTGTGATGTGACCAACCTGTAAGAGAGTGATCAGTTGGGACTTCTTTTCCAGGCGCCGGCTGGATGTGATAATGGAGGTAAACCTTTGGAGTGACAGCTGCAGATTCCGCCCCTGCTCTCCGAGGTGCAGTGTGGGACTGTGGTGTAGGCTAACCGAGGAGTGCCCCACACAGTTTTCTAGACATCTGTCGCTATCACAATCCAGCCCAACCCCACCACAGCTCCAACTGCAATCTATACCCTCCCAATCTTTAACCCCTCCTCCCGCACACACCCACTCCAGCGTATATATTCTCTGTTGTATAAATACATCTAAAGACTGAAGATGATTATGAGCTGACTGTAAAAATGCACATTTTTTTCTCTATAGAAAATGACTTGTGGTTTCCCCCGTCATGCCTTTCTTGCGCAACAAAGTAATAAAAAGTGAAATGAGGGATACGTTTAAAGACATTTATATGACGGTCATTTATGAAGCAAACTGGTTCTGAAAGTGCTATATTTAATCTGCATGATTGTAATATGTGATTTATTCCTGAGTTGTGGTAAACTGTTAATACGTCCTCATCAATGTTTCTACAGTTGGCCTCTGAATATTTCATCTTCATCATGTGATATTATAAACATACAAGAATAGGCTGTGTGACGTATGAATGTGCTGTCACATGCCTGGCTTTTAAATGTTCTTGTTATGGACCATTGTGAAATATCCTGATACATTACGCTTCTTTGGTATTTGACTTCCATGTGTTAAAGGGGAAAATTGCTCCGGGTGAAATTCAACAACTGACCCTTCCAGGTGATCAACAATTTGACCCAAGCAGCCTGCCACTGACACACTGCTAGGATGAGGCACTGACATTGTAACACTTAATGTAAACTGCTAGGATATATTTTTCTAAGTGGCTGTAAGACCTCTTATCTTTTAGTCCACTACTTGTCTCCACTTGCAGAGACTTCCTGTGGAAAAAAAAAAAAAGGTGAGATTAGGTATTTTGCACTTCACACAGAATGCTTCTCTCTGCGAAACTGGAAGATAGAAAACGCAAATCGCACAACAGTTGAAACAATGATCTTACATTGGTCAATACTCACCTGGCTGCATCTAATTAGAAATGCTCTGGGAAAAGTAGACAAACAGGTTAATGGGTTTCCACATACAGGTACATTATGTACACACAGTAGGGAAATTGTGTTTCAGTGCATATAACAAAAATATTTTTGGAAATATATTTTATATAAGTGATGCTTTATATTATACTGTTTTCTTTAAACAATTTTTATTTTCACATCAAATCTTTAAATAAATACATTTATCACACTATATTTTACAGAGTTAATACCAGACAGACTTTATTACTGAGGAGACAGCACCCTCTCCTGTTACAAGAGCTCATAGTACAACACGGTGACTACTGAGAAACCTCAAAATAACAATAATACATGGCAAAATCTTTAGATGCAACAATGTTATTTATTTAGGTTTTATGCAAGTATTTTCTGTCTGTTTCTGTTTCATTTCTTGTCACATCCACATCTTGTTCTCTACTTGTTCTGCTCTCCAGATGTCGCAAAGTTCTAGTTTCTGTTAAAGAAAGAAAGCAAATTAGATGAACCCTGTTTGTTTTCCCCTGCTGGCAGCAGGGCTAAGCAGTGACAATGGGGCAGCAAAGGCTGAGTTTCACATGATGCAAAAGCTCTGGAATGCATTCCCCGGAGTATGACCACCATCCCAGCCAACCGCTCTGCTCCACATAGACACAGGACTCACAGACATACAGGGAGGCCTTGGAAACCCCCCCCCCCAGAGATACCACGTCCAAAGCTCATCTGTCTGCAAGTTCTGGTCCTGTTTGACCTAGACTGACTCAAAGACTGAAGAGGTGGAGAAATAAAGAAACAGGTGCTGGGTGCTACAACACGCTAGGGCTCCATAGCTCACCATAAGAGTGGTAGAATGTGTGAAGGAATGCGACAAACTGCTGGGCTTGTATGGAGGCTTTCTCAGTACGAGAAAGGTTATACACTGTTAATGTATTTTTAATGAATATATGAATGAGCTGACACCTGGATATTTGATGTTCCCTTCAGACGTTACAGCCAATTTCCAAAAGCCATTCAATAGAGAAAACTAATGCACTGTTTACACCACATCTCTCTAAACATTTACATACACATATGAAACATGAAGGAGTTGTTGAAGTAGGAGATAACTGTGCTGTGTGGCTCAGTTTGTCTGGGCTTTATTCGTTCAAAGGCTGACCTGAAAATGTCAGCAGTGCCAGCACAAGTTTGTTTATAATGTGCACACCAACTCAGATCCACTGGTAAATTTGACCAGATAGGGATGAAGCCAAAAATAGTTTCCTAATGGTCGAATACAAACTGTGGATCTCTGCAGTGTGCACATTTATAGAATTTGTCACAATTCAAAATAAATAGAAGCCATTCACAAACAATCTTAAACAAAGTGAAGTCATAGTTGCATAAATATAAATATGCTGTCAGTTACAATGTTAACTTTTGAGTATGTGCACAAAATGCTTTGGTTATGATTTCTGCACATCCATTTTCAGAGAAATATAACAGCACCCTCTACTGGACACAAGACACACAAGAATGTGTACATATTTGTTTCCCACTTAGCATAAGGTGAATTAGTCATTGTGAGTTACATGACTTATTCCTCTAATAATATCCCCTTTGTATACTTGTGTTATTTTAAGAGATAATTCATTTTTTGAAAAACTTAAAGCTGTGGCAGTAGATTGGCTGGACTGTCTTGCCCATTAATGTTTAATGATGTCAACATTTTGTTGCTTTTCATGTTTATGTGGTTTTGCTGCTGGATATATTTGTATGCCATGGCCAAAGGCGGATGCAGAGCCTTCTTTTAGGATGCTTAAAGCTGGATTGCACTTAAGTTGTGATGTCTTTCAAAATAATTCAGAATATTTATCTGAGTCATCTTCAAGGAACTCTCGCAGGGACCCAAACCAGTTTCATAACGTGTACAGTATAATGCCTGTAATACTCTTGAGCTCATGCAATGAACTTTCACAAATCCACATCCTTTGACAGAGTAGTTCTTGAATAGGTGACATGTTTGTTTAACTGTATCTATGGATACCTTCATGGTATGTGTTTATTAGACCGTTGGGCAACCATGACACCTCCTCAAAGCCCACATTGTATGTGCAGGAGACTAGCAGAAGAAGTAGAATTGTGCTTGAAGGAAGCTGGAAATCATAGATGAACTGACTAAAGCAGAGAAATTTAGTTGGACCCAGTTTAACTAATGGAACTTACTGGCAAAATGTTTTATAGGGTTAAACATTTAAGGTCAAACCCACACTGAGTCAGGCAGTACAGCAAACTGTAAAGCAGGTTGAACTTCTGGCCACAAGTCAACTGTTGATATCACACTGTGTTCTCTATCAGCTGCTATGACATCACCTATTGGGATGTGGCCAGAAGTACCGCTTGATCGTGTGAACCATAAAAAACCAACCGTCTTTTTTCATAAATCATTATCACATTTTGTACAAATAAACTCTTCGTGTCTAATAACATTCATTAAGTGTATCAATAACAATACTTTATAGCTATTTTACTGAACATCGGATGTGCAGAGGTGGATCCAGGGTGCCGTCGCGACGTAGCCGTCAATGAATGTAACGTACCCTTGGCTACTTTGGATGAAGGCGGTGCTTGTGGTGCCCAAGAAGCAGGGCCTTGCCTTTGTGGTTGTAGAAAGAGAAGATGGCTCCCGTTCTGGAGAAACAGCTCCCGGGCGCAGCCGGGACAGGCGACAATAACAACGAAGATGAAGAAGGACAAAACCTTTGGCAAGTTCTGCTGTTCTTTTAACGACTCGGTGGCTGTCGTGTCCCCTCTCGGGGAAGCAGAGCCGTTAATGGTTCTGCTTTGTCACTGCCGGTTTCTCAGTCAGACACCGGCCCGGCTAGCAGCAACATTAGCACCGACTGAAGCTGGGCGGCCAGTGTGCTAATGTTGCTAACAGCTCAGCTAACGTCAGCTATGCTAAGTGGAGTAACGTTACTGCTGATTAGCTACACTGTAATTGCCCCTTGGCGACTTTTACTAATAATATGAGTGTTGTTGAATTAACGTGGCGAGTTTGAGAGCGCCATTCATGCTGTAAGGGGCTTTGATAGTGACTGTTAAGTCAACACCTAAATACTAACTAATGTTAGCTCCTTTATGCAGGATACAACAAGCTAACGGCAGTGTTAACGAGCTAGTACTAACCGAAGTATGCATATAAATAATGTCGCTTTAGTCAACAGTTAGTGTTAAATGCACTCTTAGGGTGCTTCAGTGTCTGGATTCAGAGCTGTAGCTGACTAGCCTTACTTATTTCTAACGTACTGGTCATTGAGATGACTTATCATTTCCTGTTTGTTCGTGTTGTCGTGGACACATCACTGGGCTAGCTCACAGTGTGGAATGTAACACTTAAACATGACTTACCATGTTTAAGTCATGGTGAAGTGACATAACGTTAGCTGACCGATTACTGTTGTTATGCTATGTTATGTTTTGAGGTGGGGAGCTGTCAGTGTGCCACATGACTGTCTAACGGCTCTGTGTCATCTGTGTGTCCGTGTTATGTCTTGTAGGTCCTCAATACTGAGCGAAGTTTCGACTAGATCGAGTTCAAAGTTGCCATCAGGAAAGAATATCCTGGTATTTGGTGAGTATTACTTAAACTTCATGTGTGAAGGTCTGCTTCTGCAGTGTTTTTAGCGGTGGGTTTGTGATGGTCAGCCCTGCAAAAAACAAGTCCGGGCTCACAAAAGCTAATGATTGCATCAAACAGCCTACACATCCAGCTGTGTGTCTTCCCACACGTGTGAAAGGAAGACATGATAAACACAAAAATACAGAGAAGTCTTCTCGGGTGGGAGCGTACATATGTGGGCTGGCCTCACAAAAATGTGAGAGATACTGTTATTCAGGGAAATCTGTGTGAGCCTCTGGCAGTCATGAGGATGTGTGTGTTCACTGCATGTGAGGTGTGTGTGCAACTACTAATAATGATGATCACACGCATCACATCAGCTAATGAGTAATGTTTTTTTTTTTTTTTTCAGGTGAGGATGGATCAGGAAAAACAACACTCGTGGCCAAACTTCAAGGAGCTGATCACAACAAGAAAGGAAGGGGACTGGAGTATCTGTACCTAAATGTGCACGATGAGGACAGAGACGGTGAGTTTATCTGCTGCAGCTTCAGTGTGGTTACAGCAGTATCATTATTAAAATAACAGTAGTTATTTTTCAAACAATATTTGTTAACTTGTATTTAACTAGTACTTTGTTTTTCCTTGACAGACCTTACCCGCTGTAACGTGTGGATCCTGGATGGAGACCTATACCACAAAGGCCTACTTAAGTTTGCTGTTTCAGCGCAGTCACTACCTGACTGTCTAGCTGTGTTTGTTGCGGATATGTCACGGCCCTGGACCATTATGGAGTCACTGCAGAAGTGGGCCAGTGTGTTACGTGACCATGTGGACAAGCTCAAGATCCCACCTGAGGACATGAGAGAAATGGAGCAGAGGAGTAAGTAATGTTTGATGTCTAAACTAGAATGTCTACAAGTTCATCATGTAGCCTGTTCTCTGGTTGAGCATTGGGCCAACATACAGTAATAAGACTCGAGATTGAATCAGATTTGATTGATAGAGTGGTCACTGTGAATTAAAATGCTATGAATGGAATAATTATGTAAATCCAAATGGGTCTTTGTTTCCTTTTAAAGAAGAGCAGTGGTTAAGATTGACATGTCTCAGGAGAGGGCTCAAAGGAAACAGCACTCAGAAAGGGTGCCTGAAGCATCCAGGCTTGGAAGCTATGGTAGCTTTGCATAATACAACTCCTCGCTGACTGGGAAAAAAGGAGAGATCGGTCTCTGCCTAGCATGGAAGGCAAAGCACTGTATAACATTACACATTGTCATGGTTGTTTCTAGGTCATCATCAGAGAGGCCCATGATCCTCAGCTGGCTGCTCTGGCTGGAGGCAAATTGTGCAGATCAATGAATGTGATGCACTCAGATGTTGTTCTCCTGTTAATTTTAGAAGTGTTCATCTCTCGCTTATGAACAGGTCTTTTGTGTTTGGAAAGATTGTTGCTTTTTAGACAAGCTCGGGCTGCAGGGCTTTACAGAAGGGAACGCTTCCCTGCTGCTGAAATGATATATTGCAGATTTTTGAAGCATAGCAGATGAATTTGACAGAGCGGGTTTGAAAATGTTCTTGACATATAACATGCTTACTAATGTGACAAGTGGTAACATGTAGTCTTCTCTGCTGGCTTATGTGTGAAAAGTAAAAGGGAAGCTGGAGGCCAAGTGATGACTAAAGCACACTAAGTGGGTATAATGACTTTTAATGGGTTCACATTTTCAACTGTTTTACTGGATTTATTTCAGTTAAGCTGTATAAATGAATCATAGTTGATTTATACTGTGCAGTAGAAACTGTCTGGAAGTTATACATTATGTCTCGTGTTCAGTAGATGAAGGCTGGAGCATTTATTGCAGCTACTGTGCAGTTGAAGTTTGTACTGTTTGTGTATTTTTCGCCACAGTTTAGTCAGTCTTTGAGGTTTAGAAACATGTTTGTCAGATTTCTGTAGAGTTCCTCCTACTTTGTCTTCATCCAAGCATTTTGACCACACCCACTGACATGGTCAGGTTTCCAGTTAGCTGAGCCATGTTGTCCAGATAAAGCATCTTCTAGCAGGCCACTTGTGATGTCAGTAGCAGATTGGTAAGACCTACTTAGATTACGTATTTGTAGACATGAGCGGGCGAGTGAGTGAGTGAGTGAGAGAGACAGGCTGAGAGACAGACTGGAAGTCTGTGTGTCAGTGGCTTTTGTCCAAGGAGTCTTGCAGGCGTCTTGCATCATGGTTCCCTCCCCTCCCAAGAGCAGCGTCAGGGAAAAGGAAGGGACGTAAACTGAGTGGGACTGAATACACTCAGCTGAGTGGGCCGGACTTTCTGACTCCTGCTGAGCTGTAAGTGAAGAAGACGGGCTGCTGAAGTTGCCTCAAGTCAAATTACAGGATCGCCCTATTACTGCCAGGACAACACGTACAATTGAGAAATATTTCACTCACTGTTAGTGATGAGATTACAAATGGTGTGTTCTCAAACATCTTGGGTATTTTGTTTTGACTCTGTCTGTTTCACTTGAATTAAAGGACAGAACCTTTAGCTCTAGCTTTAGGACAGCTCTAAAAATGTTTTAGTCATGAGCCAGCAGCTTTACAGAGTACACGGTTTGAAAATGATGCAAAAGTTGGGCTTGTCTTACAACAGCCAGTGAGACTAAATGTACCTATTTGACATTTAGTTGGCCAGAAAAGACACATTTCTATTCATAGCTGAACTTGAATTTCAGTATTTAAAGTGCAGTTTATGAAATTATTGAAGGCTGAGCCGTCCTTTATTATGTGTGTTAGAGAATTTTGACCTCACCTTTGTTTGTGTAACAGATAAACAGGTCTTAGCGGGGCAAAGTCTATATGTCTTTGTCTCTTTCACTTTGTATTTTAAAGTGATACTCCACCCAAGATCTCTTCCTTTCGGCATCATAAACTCAGCACCTGCAGGCATGAAAAGAGACGTTAAAGTTATCATAGTGAAAACACAGTATAAGAATGCTCATCACATAGTGCACTTCCTCAGACACGGTTGTGGTGTAGACAGAGAGAGCACCACGATGATTTGATGGTAGTCAAGTTTTTTTAAGCTACTAGGTACTCCTGTTTTCTAGCATTTATAGACGTATTCAATATTATATCTAAAAACATTTAAGCAGCGTTGATCAGTGCTTAATTCTCTAACTATTGCTTGTTTTCATTCAATAAATCTCATACAGTAGTTGTGTGCTATATCAAAGCCAGGCAGACCCCCTGTGTAGCTTGAAGCCTCTGCACTGGAAAGGATTTAAGTGAAAGTCTTCAGTTAGCAGTCACTCAAATGAGGTTCAGATGTTGTCTGTCTATAAACAACAGCAGGCGAAAAATGGGCAGAGATTTTCATGAATGGTGTTAAATCGGCGTGTTACATTTCTGCTTTTAAGCCTTAAGTTACATACTGTATCTTGGTTGTGCATATGCGCTGGATTTGTGTAATCCTGCGTCCCCTTTTAGATTGCTTGTAACTCCGGTCCTGGCCCCATGTAAATCCCATGTTTGAAGGCTCAAAACAGCAAGTCAGTCTGGCTATGTGGGCTGTCTCCAGCTGCATTCCCGAAGCTCCTGAGGAAGTAGGCCAAAGCTTCCTGCATATAGCCCCCCCACCACCACCACCACCACCGCCACCACCACCACAGCCTCACACTGCAGCTTTGTGAATGTCTGGACAGCTGGGGCAGCACAACAGGAGAGTAGAGGATGCCATTATTTATTTTTTTTCTACCTTTCCCACAAGGCTTATTATGTAACTGTGAAAAGTGTAGCGTGGTTAGCACAAATGATATTAAACTATGTTTACATTTAAATTGAAAAGTTCTTCATCGGGCCTTGAGCAGGAGCGGGCACATTTTAATGTACCCTGATTGTACCCTATGATCTAATCTGAGAGACATAGTTTGAGGCTGAGCACATCAGTTAACACTGTGCTGCTAAATTAGGTTTATAGTTCTGCATCAGAGTTTAACAGGGTATGAGCGGTGCTGTAGCTTTTACCAAAGGTACCACCAGAGATGACATGCACCTCAAAGAATTACATGTTGGGGCTACAGAGATTCAAGAGAGTCAGCCTAATGTTCTTGTTTTTTTTCCAGATTTAAGACGGGCTCGGTGCGCTTGCTTAATGCTGTTAATTCTCAAAACATTCATATTTCAGATCTTTTTTGATAGGCAGTGTTACTCTGTGTTTTGCACTGTTAAGGCATGTTTGAATGAGTCCTAATTTAGAGAGAGATTATTTAGAAGTGCCAACCAATTGGATACCAGCTGGGTAAAGGCAGGCATTTTTATTTGAGGAGATGAACAAAGGAGCAGGTCTGTTGTAAACCAGGTTAAGAAGTGCAAGGTGAAAAAGCCTTTGTATGGTGTGTTTTTTTTTTGTGAGAGTGAGTCAAAGCCTGATCATTAACAAAAGAGAACTGGTGAGGGCGAGAAAGAAATTGGAAACCAAACTAGTCTTTATTTGTATCAAGCTCCTCCGGATCGAAACTTTCTGTTTTACTCATGGTCTGAATTCCTGTCTTTTATTCTCTTTGTGTTTCCAGTGGTGAAAGCGTTTCAAGAGTACGCAGAACCGGAGGATGCCACCCCATCCTCCCCACAGAGACGGGCCCCGACAGCAGGGGAAGACGAGGCCGTTGTGCTACCACTTGGGGACAACACACTCACACACAACCTGGGCATTCCAGTGCTAATAGTTTGCACAAAGGTAAATAATTCCTACAACTTCAAACATCTCGACACCTTATCTATAGGGGATTTTAACAAAGCTATTGTATTGTATCAAAGCTTGTCTGACTTAGTACTACATCCATGGGCCAAAAAGATCCAAAAGAATGATATTTAACACAATCTGATGAATACTATTTACAGTGATGCACCACAGCAGTGTTGTCTAATTTACTATAAAAGAGAGCACAAAGACACGCTGTTGTTTGTATGTACAGAATATGTCTTAGGTTGGTGTTCATCCAAATATGATGTCATCACTGAATCCCCATGGCATTTGTCATAAAGCATTAAATTGGTGAACTGTTCACAAGTCCAACTTCCCATATTTCCCATGTGCAGCCTTTACAATTTTGTTTTTAGAAATGAAACCAACTATTTCCCTTTAGGGAGCCACTGCCTTCTGCTTAGAGGGTGTGTCCAGTGTGTTTAGGAGTTCCTCAAAGTGCACCTACATCAAAAGTATCCTCAGAAAAGGCTATGGATGCTTCTCTTAGGATAAGAACACTTGGTGCACCCCCTAAGTACAGTTCTGACACCCTGTCCCTAGATGCTGAATGGTTTCTCGAAAATCATATAGTCCATTCCACACGTTGTGGACGAGTTTTATGTTGTGCTCTGTGAGGCAGGATCCTCTAATAAAGATCTGCCATTATGCTTGCTTGTTACGCCCCCAGGCAATGACTAGTGCTGAAGAACACAGTGTAGCTATCAGGAGAGCTTCACATGCTACTGTGACCAGAAAATAGCAAATGTTTCTTTTTTATTATCCTAGGTATTTCTGCCTTTTCTTACTGTGTTCAGCCTGTAGAAATCCACTTTATTTTATCAATAGACACAAAAATATAAAATCTTTTGACTTTTAATTGTAAAACTCATGAAAAAGCATGAAAAGCAGAGGTTCAACAGGCAGTACACCAAGAAATCTCTACCCAGAGATTCCCAAGGACAAGTTTGCACATTTGTCCCGACGACACACAGTGTTATTGACATTTCCGCACCTCCCAATGTAACCAGCTCCCACCTCAGTCATTCACTGTCAATGGTGTATTAAATGTCTGTGCTGTGATTGTCTTCTAATGACAATTATTTTTTACTAGGCACTTCAGAAAAAAACCAAAACAACACTTGGAACATAAAAGCCCTGGAGAGCATATTTCTGTGGATCACAACTGTGTCTCTCCCCGTCAGAGGACATTTTATTGTTTGTGTGTGATTCAAGTCTTTGTCTGTTTGAAACTTTCCTTCTTCAGTGTGACGCAGTCAGCGTACTAGAGAAGGAGCACGACTACAGAGAGGAGCACTTTGATTTCATCCAGTCCCACATCAGGCGATTTTCCTTACACTGTATCCTCTTAATGCACATCACAAAGTTCTTTATGTACATAACACCGACGGTTTAAACAGAAACCAGCCACCCTGTACATCAGCTTTTTCTTATCACTTGATGATTGTTGCCTTAACTGAATGAAACAGATGGAGCTGGCCTGATCTATACTTCAGTCAAAGAAGAGAAGAACCTGGACCTGCTTTACAAATATATAGTACATAAGATGTATGACTTCCAGTTCACCACACCTGCCATAGTGGTGGAGAAGGATGCAGTGTTCATGTAAGTGAAGCTAGAGATGCACTAAAACAACCAAATTGTCTATTTATTTGTTAATGCACACATCATGAACTTACTCTTCTTTCCTTTCAGCCCATCTGGATGGGATAATGAGAAGAAAATTGGGATTTTGCATGAAAACCTCACAACAGTCAGACCCGACGATCCATTTGAAGATTTTATCACAAAGCCTCCAGTACGGAAGGTATGGGTTCTTTGATTCAAGTGATCATACACTAATAAAACCATATTTCATTGCTGCCTTATTCTGTTTGCATAAATCTCACACACCTGACCTTTTTAAGGACACCATTGCGATCCTGAGTGCCGGTTACATAACCACGTACCTTTCTTCTTTTCACAGCTGGTTCATGACAAAGAGATAAATGCAGAGGACGAGCAGGTATTCCTGATGAAGCAACAGGTATGTGCCAGTCTAAGTGCATATTTTATCATTTGTGTCACCAGCCGGTTTACTGTGTCTGAAAATTCTAAAGGCAAGCCTTTAAAATCAAAGTAAATATCCCTTTTTATGAAAGCACAGGATGCATTTTTAATGGATTATTGGTAGAATGATGTATTAAATAATCTAAATATCTAAATACAACTACAGACACATTTGGTTAAGTCTGCTAGAGGTCCAGGACCAGCTTTCCTTAGATTTCACTGTTGATCCTAAACTGGCATTTTCATTATTAAACACTCTTGTGTACTCGTGTGCTGGTGAACATCTGAAACTTCCACATAATGAGTAACACTGCCTTCACTTCCTGTTCTGTGGATAAATAAACCAGGAAGAGAGTCTAAAAAAAATCCCCTTTGCTTTGCAGGTTAGAGAAGTGCTCAGTGTTAGCGGAGGTTTATTCCCTCTGTTTATCTGCAGTAACTATCTATGAACGTCTGGTTTGAACAGAGGTTGATTGTAAAGTATCTTACATACACAGTACAGCTTTTAAAATGAGATCAGTTCTGTAAATATGTTTGTTGGAAATGAGTTTTCTAGGAAATCCCAAATGAGTCTGTTGCAGTATCCATTTTGGTTTAGTAGTTTCTATTTGCGTGTGCACTGGAACGCGTTGTTGGGCTCCATCCACGTCGGGAAGCCACTCACTTTGTATCGTCTTTCTTCCCTGCAGTCTTTGTTAGCAAAGCAGCCGGCCACGCCAACCAGAGGAGCCACAGTAAGTCTCTTAACATCATCATCACATGTCGATTCTCAGAAATGGATAGATTTATTATCTCTCTCTTTGCACTCTGTCATTGTTCCTCTCAGCACACAGACTAAACTGTTTGTCTGTGACCACAGTCTCACTCTGGTTTGTGTGTTGCAGGAGTCTCCAGGACGGACAGCCTCGGGGTCCCCAAGGCCTGCGGGACGTGCCGGCCAACCCACTGTGACCAGCGGCTCACCAATGGCTGCCGTCAAAAAGCCTGACCCCAACATGAAAGGTGCTCATTTATATCCATACCTGATTATTGAGAATAATACCTTCTCAGAACTTCTGTACTCTTAGATGGAGTCATTTGTCCCAGGGGGCTTGCACAGTACTTTGTATTTAATTCTCTTTATGTTTGGGTCCACACAAAAAAACTGCTTTCATCGCAGTCTTTTCCATTTATCTTTGATCTCTGGGCTGTAATGAGAAGAACTTTTCCCTAAAGTGCTGCAATATTGCCCCCAAGAGGTAACCGCTATAATAATTCACATAACAATAGTTCATGTGCGCCTCCTGAGCCGTCCACTGTTAAGCAGAATTATTGACTTTCTCTGCACCATTAAGTACAGTAGGAGGCGAGAGTGTTCCAGCTAAAATAATCTGTTAAAAAAAAAACGGTGTCTGGTAGGAGGTCTGGTATTTGGAAACATTTTTTTCTCTGTGTGAAAACAAATCTCACACAGGAAATTTCTCTGATTTTTAGCGACTTCATCATCACATTCTTTCCTGATAAAGGACTCTTTGTGGAATATTTTTCTTATCCAAACCGGGAAGATAAAAGGTGTCATATGCTGTGGAGAATGTAAAGCCTTCTGAGACCAAACTGTGGTTTGAGGGTGGTGCACATACCAGGGTGCTCTACATCGCCCCTTGATACGGGTTAAAGGACCTTTTTACTCAACTTTACAAGATGAAGAGATATGACTTTATTTTGCAAAAATCAATTATATATGGCAGAATCCATAAATATGTTTTTGAAATGAAGTAGCTAACATGCTTTCGCAGACTGCTAATTTACACTATAATATGTTAAACACCAAAGTAAGATCATCTGTAGACGTATTGTTGAAAAGGTGAATCGGAACTTGAAAATGAAGTGTGGTGGGTGATTCTGAAGTAAAAATATGTGCATATCTATCATAAACGTCTGTTTGGAATCTTTGACATTTTTCGCAAGAAAAGGGAGTTTCATTAACACAGAAGTGATTTTACGCTCCATGTTTCTCCTGCAGCGGGGGCTGCCAATGAGGGAGTGCTGGCTAACTTCTTCAACAGCCTGTTGAGTAAAAAGACTGGAGCCCCAGGGAGCCCAGGAAGTGGAGCAGTTGGAGCTGGAGTGCAAGGGTCTGCCAAGAAAACAGGTATAACCTCGTATTCCAGGCCTCGCACCTGATCTCTCTCTGTTTCCAAACCTCCTTCCTTACAGTTCAGCAGCTATCTCTTTATCAAAACGGTTCTTATTGTTGACTTCTAGCATCCTGTGCATTCAGATCCATGTCAGAGCATGGGCTGAACGCACGCTTACTTCACAGCAAGAGGAGTTAAAAACAGTTGTTGATAGAGGCTGTGGACCTTTTTGCTGTCTGGAGTTTTATCTCCGCAGCCTGAGAGAGAAGGTTAAAACAGGAGAAAAAGAGAGGTTGTCCTCTTTGACTGAACTTCTGACACCTGAGGAAACTTGTGACAGGCCTGTATGCACTCAAACGTCAAATCATAAATGCCCCCATGACACTAATGCCACTCACTCCACATCACATCCCACTGCTCTCTTGCTCAACTAATTTATTTGCCTGTTTTTTACTTGGGTAACCTGAGCTGTTTGGCACGTCATCAGTTCTTATTTACAGCTCCAGCTCCTTTTTTTTATTTTACTTTGTTATATTATAAAAATATAACAAAAGTCAAGTACTGTTTGTGAAATTGCTCAATATATGTTGAGAGAACGTTGCACAACTCATCTCGGATCACTGACATGTCGGTTTGGTTCCAGCACTGAGCAGTCTTAACATCTCTGTGAGCTGAAAGGATTATGCATGAGTCCATGTTCCCTTTGTCTGATTATTAGTTTTGCATGTGTGTTAACCATGGCAGCAAGCCGCCATCCTGCAGCATGGGACCGCATCACCCTCCATCCCCCTCTTCCATCCGCTTGCTGGCCATAGAAAAACTTGTTATTTATGAACACACACAGACGCTACAGGAGATTACTTTTGGACTTTGTCTCCTGTTTTTTCCAAGGGCAGAAGCCGGGTTTGACTGACGTCCAGGCCGAGTTGGACAGGATGACTCGCAAACAAGACTCCATGGTTTCAGCTAACAACATACCACCGCCGGCAGAGAACGAAGCGTGAAGGCAACAAAAACAACTGCATCGTCCACTGCATTAATACTCTGGAAAAAAAAAATACATGTACATGTGAGCATAAAAAAAAAAAATTGACCAAATTCCCAATGTCTATATCAGTCAGCGCACACACACAGTGGTTTCACCAAAATGAGTTTCAGATGCTATCAGATATTTTTTGGTGTTCTGGTGAGATGGGAAGAGAGAGAGAGAGAGAGAGAGAGAGAGAGAAAGGACGGAGGTGTTGAGAGAAGTGTTGAAGGCTGGGCTTCATTGCTGCCCTCTCTTCCATTGTAAATGTTCTTTTTGTGAGAGGTGTCAGTTTACGGAAATGCGCGCACACTCCCTGGCAGCCAGCCTGCCGTGCTGGGCTGCAGGCTCCCCAGTTTCCTGGGGTAGAACACCCTCCTCGTGGGTTTAAAGAGTGGGAAATCTTAGCGGTCCTGTGGCCTCTCATTCAGCTTATATCATAGAAGGAGAAGATTTGACTGTGATTGGAAAGATATTTAAACTTTAAATATATTCATTGCGAAAAGTAATTAAACTTGCAAACGTATGTAGTATGTATAAAAAAAAAATGTTGGATATGATACTGATGTATTTATACAAAGTTCCTCCTTTTTATTATATTTTGCGCACCATTTATCAGTTTAAGGAAACGTTCATCTGTATCACTTAAAACACCACTGACGTCGTGACACTAATATGACAAGTCCAGATAGCTGATAGCATATCATACCATTCGCCCTGATCATCTCGAAGGATTCTGTAAATATAAATACAAAAAAAAAACAAATCTATTCAGGTTAACTTTGATTTTGTATAAAATGCAATTCTGTCCAAATTCAGAAAAAAAAGCTTCTTTGACTAAATGAGACTGGTTGGGATTTGTCAGGCTGCAACAGAACCGCTTCTTTAGCTACAGGTGTGTATATTTGGGGAGGGGGTTGGGCAGCATCTTTCCTACTATAACTCCTAAGTGCCTCGCACAGTTAGCTGTTTGTGTCATAGTAGAGGTGCTTGTCTACATAAGAGGAAATGCACTGTAGCACCATCGGTTAAAAGGTTTTTGTCCATTTCTTGTCATCCAAATAATTTATTTTGTTTTACATTTTTGTTAATGTACAACAAGCCTGTGGTCTCTGTTATTTCTCAGAAATCCGATTTCTGTGGCCTAGCTGATAGTGTTCAGTTGAGCAATAGATTGAATGCCTGCATACAAACTGTAAAGGCTGCTGATATTAAGAAGAAAAACCACAGGATGGAACTTTTGGGTCCTCCCCCCAGACGAACACCTCACTGTGGTCGAAACCACTCGCTTTTGCAGCCAAAAGACACACAGTGGTTTGTTGTGGTTTTGAACAAAATGAGATCCGTCAGCGTTTTAACAGCACTGTCCTCCTGCGGTTTCACGTATTTTACTCTCACTGTACCTCGCATGTCAGTTAAAACATTCCCAGTTTCTACATGAAGTAGCTGTAGAAACACATCTCTGTAGGAAACCTGTTCATCCAGCCAGGTCTTTTTGTTCGTTCTCTTTCAGTGCCCATTTAAAAATGACCTTTGCCTTCAATGTACAGCTGCCTTCACAGCAATGCTCCTAATTAATTTGTGTGTCCTTAAGGGGTTGCTTAATTGTCTTATGTAATTTCTCTTCTTTTTTTTAAATGAACTCCATTCTAACTGTACCATATCATCAAGTAAACTGTACTGATATATATGGTTTCACGACACCGCAGTCTAATCTAAATGAATTAAATGTGCGTCATCATTAAGTCTGTATGCAAGGCCCTCCTTAATCCTATGGATAGTGTACATTTATAGCTTTCAGAGAATTAATGGCAGGTGTGAAGAGAGCAGCTATTTGCTATTCAAACTATGGCACAAAAAGGAATACTGGAGTGAATTGGAACGTGGAACCAAAGATGCATATTAGTCACTCTTTTCTGCTTTTCTAGTCTGTAATCATCCATAAGATTAACGAGCAGCCGTTTTGTTTTTGTCCTACTCTTGCATGGAGCTCTGCATTCCAAACTTTCAGACCTGTTTATGAAGCTTTGGTTTGAATAACGCCCTTTAAAAAAAGCCTGAATAGAAATGCCTTAGTCCACTCAACCATATCCAGGGTTTCAGGAGTCAGGGGAGGAAAACACACCATAGCTGTGTACAGCAGATTATGGTAAATTCTTGTCTACCATTAAACTTCTCTTTTTAATTATCTCTGTAAGGGAATAACCACAAGACCATATTGGTGTACAGTCTGCTTTATACAGGATGTGACTTATTGTCAAAATTCTCATACACATCTTTTCTGAATTTATCAAAATGAAGCTCTTATTATTTTTATTTAATTTTTTGCCCTGTTTTTTTGTGACTGGGTGAAATGTGCACCTGAGGGTCTGTTGCCGTAATGGATGAAGCACAATTTAAGAACAGCCAGGAGCCGTACCACCACATGTTAAGAAAAAAAAAAAGCACTTTTCCCTCTGACACTTGTATCAATTCAATATTGGTACAGTTAAAGATACAGAATGCATATTTTTCTTTCTGCCTCGCCTTTTTTTTCCTTAGAACATTTAGTCATGAATTTCGAAGTTACCCTTCACAGACTAAAACTTGATTATTTATCTGCATTTGCTGCTTAAGGAAGGTGCCCCTGGTGGAACAAGCGCTTTCTGCCTGTGATATTGTACATTACACCTTTTTTGCTTGGGATGTTTTGAAGTAGATAAACCAAATAAACTTCCATTCTTTTTGAGGTTTGTCCTTTTTGCCCATGAAAGGTCCCTGTGTTTGTGTTTACATCCTATTAAGGCATATGTTTGATTCACCCATACACGTTCTGTTTCAAAGAGTTGTCACCCTAACCTGATATTTCTTTCTAAAACATGGCCACACTTGTTAAAATTTGATTTAGTTGAGTGGAATGAAGTGCTCTCATGCTGCTTGGTTTCAAAGTCGCACTTGCTCTTAGTAAAGATTGGATTTTGTTCCCCGAGATTGAATATTGAACCGACGCTGTAACTTTTGTACTCAAACGACAGTTGAAAGCAACTGCCTCTTCACATCCTTAACTGAATTGCCTTCGACCACTATCAACAGTCTGCATCTATACGGGACTTTGAGCTTCTGCTTCCTTTTGTATTCAGGATATCAAGACATTGTAAAAGCACATGGCCGGCTGCATTTTTGTGTCCTGAATAAATTCAGAAGTTTGATTGTATGACTTTAACACAATTCTGTAGCCTCTAAGCTGCCATGTGGATTCTAGCTTCTTACGCAGACAAACATAAGGAAAATGTTTATCAGACCCCTGGCTTCAATAAAACAAAGAATCCAAACTTTGCTTGACTTTCATATTTTTTTTGTCTGTTTATACTATAATACACTACTCACAAAAAGTTAGGGATATCCGGGTATACCCCCCATTGTGTTTCAATAAGCTGTTTGAGATGACAAAATTACCACTGCATGTTTCCTATATGCCCTATTTCCATGATATAATATCACTGTAGCATGAACTTTTTCCATGTTCCATAAATTTTACCCAAAAGTTAAATATCCCTAACTTTTTGTGAGTGGTGTATATTATGTTTATTGAGTGTTTCTCAAAGGGAATATTTCACCACTTTACTACAATAAAATATGAGACAGAGAAAATAGAAATATTAATTAGAAAAATGACTTTACTGCGCACCGTGACATTATCTTAATGGCACATCAGTAAAACACTATCGGCACAGATTTCAGATTGATATTCACAGCCAGAAGAAGCCCCTGTTTTCTTTGTATCCATCTAATAAAACAGGAAAGTAAAACAATCCTAATACACTGTAGCTCTGTGTATTTCCAACCAAAATCTATATCTAAACTGTCATAGATTGTTTCTTATTAAGTCCTCTACTCTCTATCCATCCTGCTGTTCCAGAGTCTGCATGTTGAAGCCAACGCCGCACGTTTTATTGGCCGAGGGAAACATTTAGTCAAGGTGAATCTGCAAATTCAAACAGCCTGACGTGTGTTGAAGCTCAGCTCGGCCACAAGTGAAAATCCACTTGCATCATAAACCAGAGAGCTGCACCATGTTAAAAAACATAACAGCTTTTGGATGCAACATCTAAACATCAGATAGACCTTTTTTTTTCCAGCATCTCAAGCCATATTGCAATCACCTAGGCAACCTTTTAATGCCACTAAATACCACAGGAGGGCAGCAAGGTACGGGGCAGCATAGTTTGACCCAAAGAATAGGCCTAACCCTGAATTCTGAAAGTTTACTCAACATGATTGACATGTGATAAAACAAAAAGACTGTTTTGAGATCACATCAGCCAATTTGGAAAAAAATAATGGCACCAAACCAACGGGACTATATGAAACTCCATAGACTTAACTGACCCTGCACAGTCTTCTGTCCTATACTAGAGCAAAACAGTCATTTTTACTCATATTTTGATGTTTTTGTTTTAGATTATAACAAAAAAAAAATATTATAATAACTAGAGTGCTGGAAGGTAAAGCACAGCACAAACTGCTTGAAAAGCTGCAGCCTCTCTGCACTCCTCCTGGGAGAATGAAGAAATCATTTCATCAGGTCTGCTCGCAGGCTGCAGAGGCATATCTACGATGAAAAAAAAAAAGGAGGGCAGCAGCAGCAGCAGAGCTCGGTCCTGTCGGCGTGGTTCCGGCTGGATTCGTTTTGCTGGCTGGTTGGGAACACTTAAAACGGGCGCAGAGCCTGCACAAGAATGTGCAGTTTTCAGAGGGGCGGAGACAAGCTCGCCCCGCATCCATAGCGAGTAAAGAAGCGGTGGTATAGAGGGAGGCTGGCTGGACTGTGCGCCGCTGCACGAATAGTTCGTTTACAATAGCAAACAATAAGCTCCTCTCTCGGTTCTTCTGGACCGCTATGAGTAGCTGTTTTTCGGTCGCAGAGTCGAGTCGCCGAGCCCGGTAGGCATTTTTCTTTTTCCTTCCCGGTGCTGCTGAACTAACCAGAACCGTCCACGGTGAAGTGACACTAGGATTCTAACAAGTGACCCGCCTAACATAGTTCTGAGTGCGGCTGTTTTGGAGGAGAGACGCAGCAGGAAACACCGCAGGGTTCACGCTAAAAAAAAACAAAAAAACGCGCAGCAGCCGGATTTTCCTGCGCGTAATGTTGAAGAGCAGCTGTTTCCCGGTGGAGTGGCCATGAAAAGTGGACAGTCTGGTTTGTTTTCTCCATCCACTTCCAGCCCGCATGGAACAAAGTGTGCTTTATGAAACATAACCTGTGCCCTGAGCTGGATCCAGGCGCTTTGTCACCGTTGGAGGTTTGTATGTCTTAAACATTTCCGACCGAGAGTCCAGCGTCCATCTCTCCCGAAATCATCATGAGGACCACGGAGGAGCCAGAGGGCTTTGACGGCGAGGCCTCCAACACTTCCATGATCTCCGGGGCCAGCAGCCCCTATCAACCCACCACCGAGCCAGTCCACGCCAGGAACGTTTTAGGGGGGATAAGGTGCGACATGGAGTACCTCAAGTCGTACTTTGGGATTTTAAAGGTGGTTGAAGTGGTAAGTTTGACACAGTGTTGCCATGTTAAGAGATGTAGAGCCTCTGAAAAGTGAGTACAACAAACTATGACGCACCATCTGTGGATAACAAGGCGCACCGAGCAGACACTAACATATGGACTGACTAACAGGCTGAAAACACTATCATACTGCCGCCACTGAGGCTGTGCTGTGAGCTTTAACACCTCTGTCTCTGAAGTGGTGAGCCCAAAATAATGTGTTATAAATAATAATGTTAATTCAAATAGATGTGTCTATCCAGGTCCTGGTTCTCCTTGCACCACATCCCCAATAATAGTGGCCAGGTTTCATGCTAACAGTGAGCCTCCACCCCATGACATGTGGAGGTAAAGAGGTGAGGTTGCTAAGGAGCTCTGCACACATTGCCAAACATGTGAATGTGTATTTTTGTCAGTAGACTCTTATTTTGAAGGATACACTTTGGCTCCAGCAAATTGTACTGTTTTCCAACAGTTCCTTATTAGTCCCTCGAGATAAGAGAGTATTCCTTAAGGGACTTGGACTTAAATGTGTTTAACAACTGTGGATCTACCCAACAGTTCACCCGGTGATACCTGTGTATTTAATTAGGTCCTCAATTGCTCTCGGAGAAAATAATTATCACCATTTTTCTGTCAGGATGTAGTGGTGAGTGGGAAAGCATATTTTCAGTCCACCTAAACCAGATGTTTGAACTGAGACAGAGGCAACAACAAAGCAAAATGAGCGCTCCCAAAGCTCTGACAATTCACCAGAGGAGGAAATATCTATCAAGCCAGAGCAATTTCTCTTCTTCTGGTGCCAAAAAACTCAGACAGGGGCCTGCACACACACTCAGACACAAAGTAGTGTGTCCACAACAGTTGCCTCAATGCCATGGCGTTAAGGAAACTAGCAATTACCTCTAACAGTGTTTGTGAATAGCAGAAGCAAGCTAAAAGTTCATGGTGTTGGAGATAATGCTGCACAGTTCTGGCTGCTTCTCTTTTGAAAACTTTAGTTGAACTCCAGCAAAAACAGTTTGAAAACCATTTTTCCTCTTTTTCGTGGGTGGCTCGGAATCCCACTGGTCTTAACAGAAGAGCGCAGTCAGCCCGTGCTGTTGCACACACCTGTGATGTTTACCTCTGTGTATGTGGGAAGCCAGGATAGGACACCATCTGTCATCAGCGTGGGAGACGTTTGGAGCAGGCGGCGACTAAGAAGAAGATTCATATTCACAGTGTTCATCTGTTTCACAGCAAGCGCTAAAATATTGTCTTTGACTTGGCTGCTGGACGGCAGCACAAAAAGAATTACTTCTGTATTTCTTTAACATTCCTCTAGCTGCCAAGATGATAGTGATATGAACCCACGTATCTGGCTGGGTCTTACTCCAGATTTTTCATACTTGCTCCAATATAATCCTGAATTTCAGTGCTGTGAATACACCATAACACCTGACATGAACATTTTTTCAACAAACCAAAGTAAATGTTGACAAAACACAAGCAGATGTACAAAAACCTTACCCAAATAAAAACATTGGATTTCATTGAGGTATTAACAAGATGAGGATCTGATGAGACATCTGATGTTCAACACAAGAATTTAGGTCCAATAACCAATTCCACAATTGAGCCAGCTTTTAGCACATTTTCCACCAACTCTAAATAGCCTGCGCGTGATATTATGATTCAAATATGATTTAAATGCTGCAAAAAAGCATATTATAACACAGAAAGATGGAAGTTCCATTTGAATATTACGATGGTGCAGGTATATTTCATGAAGTAATGATGAATAGAACAAGCATAGAACCATCTCTGTGTCTGGAAGTAACTAGATATTTTTCAGGTGTGTGCAGTAAAGTACAACGGCTACTGTAGATACACGCCTGTAAGCATTATCTCCGTTATTATAACTAATCTTGTGTTTGTACTTTATATTTACTTGAATAGTTTGTTCAGTGCCGATACTGACTTTCCAGTTTGGGCTAGTCATATCTCCTTCACAGACAAGGACATTACCGCTGAAAGTCATCCAAGTTTACATTCACTATCTTAGAGGAGGTCTGCAAAGCTCGCTGCCAAAACGTTAATAGCTTCAATGGCGTGTCTTTTTACTGCTCTGTCCTTTAATCGTTTCACTCCGTCCCAGCTGAGTCAGTGTGATGATCATCTAAAACTGATATAAGATCATTCGAGGCTGACTGCATGTCATGTACTGTACCGGTACCTAACGTAGCACAATTTCCGCTTAATCTGGAAACACTCCTGCGCCAAGGAGGTTTGTGTCTGGTATTTATATCACTGTGTTCACGGAAAGTTGTTCGTTGGCTGAAAGGGCAGCAGTCATGTGTTGTTAATGGATAATCTTTGTGTAGAGAGAGATCACTTATATGAAGTAATGGTTAGCGCCAATGCAAATTGGTCTGTGATACAGTGCACGGTACCACACGTGTGCACATGCAGGGATAAGGAGGTCAGCTGTATGAAAAGCTGTTTGAACGTAAAGCTCGAACGTCAGTGGGCCTTAACGCCTTGCCCACGCTCTCTGGAAACCTCCACGCTTCCTTATTACTTTGTCAAGGAAATATTTATTACATTACCTCCACACCCAGGCCTTGTTTGCACTACAGTAGTAGCTACAAACCACTCTGACCTTTGCTGTAACCCTCGTTTACTGAGAAATCCTCTGTCGCCAATAGAGCTGTGTATATAGCTGTGGTTGAATAGATGGATTAGCAGGTTGCCGCAGACCCTGTGCTGATAAGAAACAAACCCCTAGGAGGGTGTAACCTGAGCGAGGTGTGTCCACCCTGACAGCTGGTTGGTCTTTGTCTCCTTGCTGTGACTGGGTCAACAAAAGTCCTACTGATATTCAGCTCACGTCCCTCTACACCGACAGCAATTTGATACCATGTCAGGCCTGACACTACAACTCTCTTTGTTTCCCAACGAGCCTCATGGCTTTGTGATCGGTTCCCTTTTGATTGTGTCTGAACCCTTCCTTTTTTAAAAAAAATTCTACTCTTCCAACAAGTGGTAATTAAATATTATGGTGAAGTGCTTTTTTTTTGTTCAGTCTGTCCGTGTTGTGTAATGAAGTTACCAGATGCTCCTAAATGTCAGCGAGCACTTCCCGCTCTGAGAGAGACGCCACATGCTCCGTTCTCTCCTGGTTGAAACATTACTTATTCGGAGCTTGTAGAGAGACATAAAAACAACAAGGACGTTGTGCGTGCATGCATGTGGGGAGACGTGCGTGCCTTTGCCTACGCACACTTACCTTATCCTCTGGGGTGAAATATAACCTGCATTCAGCCTACATTTTCCATCACATGCATGACTGTGGGCTGCTGCAGGGGCATATTCAACATTTTGGGTGATTTTCTCTTTCTTTTTTTTTTTTTGTGCACGAGGTCCCATAACACCAGGGAGTACACCGTATAATGTTGCTTAGTCTCCGCGGCGAGGCCTCTTTTCTACTCCATTAATTTTCAGTCCACAGCAGATGGTGTATAAGAAGGGGATCTGAGTCCAAGAGGCCTTTAACGGCAACTAATAATGTTCGTAATCCCAAAGATAAGGATGTGTGTGCACATGGGGGGGGACTGATGTGTACGATCACGCGCGATGAACAGGTTGTGTTGGGGTGAAGGTTGACAGAAAATCATTACTTACAAGATTATCCAGTATGGCGCTTTGAGATCCCCCGCCTCCTCCCCCTGTGGCTGCCCGACACCTGCTACACAGGGACTTTGGGGAAAAGCAATATGCTTTCTTCGAGAGACATGACATCATCCCTCAGCCCAAGCAAGCCCTCCACTCCTGTTTGGGTGTAACCTTTCTGGTTGTGTTAAAGTCACAGATGTACTGCTATCCAACCACATGTGCTAATGAGGCCTCTGCGGCAACACAAAGTGATGATGGTCGGCCTGGTGGCTTTGCTTTTAGAGCACCACCGGTAATGTGACTGCTGGACTATCCGCTGACCTTTTTATAGTGTTAGCTGTGCCGTGGTGGCTGTCACAAACAGGAGAGTCCTCCACTGACCGTTCACCACTGCCAGTCATCATGCAACACTTTACTTGTCAGAAACAGTACACCCCTGCTCATTAAACTGGATAAACATGTTTGGCTACTGAGCTGCTGAGAGCCAGGGGACGAGAGGAGGAGGAGGGGTCTTTTAATGAGACCTTCTAATGAGACTGTTTGCTCTCGAACGCATTTGTTCAGCAGTGTCAGGCAATGAGATGCAAGCAGCTGCGAATCAGACGCGAATCTACGTTACGTTTCAATACTTTAAAGGTGTTTTAAAGGTCCAGTGTGTAACATTTAAGGGTATCTGTTGGCAGAAATGGAATGTCATATTCATAACTATGTTTTCATTCGTGCAAAATCACCTGAAAATAAGAATTGCTATGTTTATGTTACTTTTAGAATGAGCCCTTCATATCTGCACAGGGAGCGGGTCCTCTTCTGGAGTCTGCCATTTTGAAACACTTGTTTCTACAGCAGCCCAGAGGGGACAAACTTAACACTGGCTCTACAACATAGGACCTTTGCAGTTTTTAAAGCCACTCTAGTTTCTCCTTCGTGCTTGAACTGAGGGAGGAGAGGTGAGTTTTTCAGTTGGTTGCAGTCTGAAACTTGCAGCCACTTAACTCTTCATACTGGACCTTTTAAGGTGTGTTGAGTCATATTGGAGAAAGATAGTTGATTGTTGAGTCAAAGGGAAACAACAAAGTGGCTTGAGGTGAGCCACACAACCTAATAATTTGTGTTTGTGCTGAGACTTAACAACCAGCTATCCTCGAGTCCCCAACCCAGGGCGTCGATATTTCACACCCTCAGAGCATGAACATCACCTCTGTTGTTGCAGCCCTTTTTGTCTGTTTCCCATTTACACCAGTGAATTCTCAGCTCTTCAGATATCATACCAGAGAGACAAATATCTCTGGAAAAAAGCTTTGTCGTACAACTGGTGAAGTTCAGCTACTTAAGCTATAAAACCAAAAATAACCCAATTAGTCCCAATAGACAGAACAAAAGAAGGCTGTTCTATTTTCAGCTCTTCACTGTTCAAAGATGGACGTTATGATTTACGACCAGTCTGTATCTACCCGGTACAGATTTCGTAAATCATTGTCCTTCTTGCACATTTATAAATGAGGTTCTTTTTTTTTTGCACTCACTCTTACTCACACAGCTCTGATTTCATCTCCACATCAACAGCAGCTTGAACACAGCTTTGTAAAGAGCGCATAGACTGTGTGTGTGTGTGTGTGTGTGTGTGTGTGTGTGTGTGTGTGTGTGTGTGTGTGCTTGTTTGTTTGACTGTATCCATCGTTTCTCGTCACGTCTTTTGTTACGGAGGCTAACATTTGTCAGGATTGAAAAATTCTTTTGGGGTTTATGTTGGAGCCATTAGACACTTTTCAAATGTCAGTTTTCCCCACACGCTCTGTGTTATCCAGCCATTTTGATTTCATCATGTTCAGTTGCTCTTCCTTATCCTCCTGTCAGTTACCCTGACACTTATTGCAGCCATGTGATCCTTTTTCTAAAGGTCTTCCTTCTCCCCCTGCCTGCCAAAATTCCTGACATAATCTGATCCCATCCTTAAACTCCTGCCTACGCAGTTCCTTTGACTTTGTTGCCCTGACAACAAAAAGGAAGCAGATTTCAAAGAGGCTGGCGCTCTAGTTTAATGATGATTTGTGAGTCTTAATGACGACTTGCTGCAGGAGTATAAAAGGTGCTCATACAAGCTCAAGGTTGTCCACGTTGGAATAATAGCTCCGCATTATAAAAACTAATATGTGAGAATAAAAAACAACTCAGACTACATGCAAACCACACGCCGCTGAGCCTCTCCCGTGCAATCTGCATGCTTCTCTGCTAATGACTTTTGGAGCTCTATTGAAAAAATCAATATCATCAGAGAGCAGCATCATTACCTCGCAACCTTGCACAAAGCCATTAAAGCAACCTGGAGCAGTGAGACGTTCAGTGTCTTGCTGGTGGGGAGGAATCCGCTAATGAAGCAGAACTTCAGTCATCTGTTGGTAGAAGAAATGACTAACCCCTGCAGCTTATTTGAAACTTTACGCCGCCTTTGACTGTCTTCAAAGTGTTGTAACTATGTTGGTGAGCTGCAACAAAAAGGTTCCTGTGTTCAGAGAAAGGATGTCTCCACAAAATGTGCTGCCCAGCCTCTGAATCTTTCCCACTCGAGTCATGACTACATATCAGTTGTTGTTTTTATGTCTAGATCAGTCATGAGACTTTTCCTGTCCGTGAGACAAACTTCTACATTTTCCTTTTGCAAACGGCGGGCAAAGAATAGAAATCCTTACGCCACGTCCTTTACACCAGTGCAAAAAGTCATCTGCTTTCCATCAACATTAGTAGAGTCCATGTAATCAAACACTGTGTATCTTAAGTGTATAGACGAGAGAGAAACACAGATAAGATACAAAGCATGGCTTAGCCGCCAGGCACAAGAACATAATGAGTCTGATACACAGTAAAAAGCTCAGTAAATATGGCTCTAAGTGGAAAGCACAAAACCATGCCATGACTGTTTTTTGTACAGTTTAACCTCCAATCATCCCTCAACTCAAAACCCATCATTATACAATTCATTATATCAACATTTAATAAAAAACGTCAAACCTGTCCCGACCAAGCAGATCTGGTCTGAACCAGTTTGAATTGGGCTGTTCTAGGTCTTAATAGAGTATGTCGCATTGGCATTTTCTGTAGGTCTGTTATGTCTCTGGGTCTTGGACCGCTCCGAGCCAATCGGTAATCTGTGTGTGGTTTTGTCAGGGTCTAGATGGCAGGAGAACACCTAAATAGCAGAATTCTTCCCATACTGTGGTTTGTTGATGGATGTTGGCTGGATGGAGGCATCTTCCAGGGCTGCCAGGAGTGGGACTCATGAGATGGGCTCATAGCCTCCAGTCTGTTCATAGGACAATCACTTCATCATCTGGAAAGCTCGGAATTTCAGTACTAACAAACACTCACATGAAGCTACAGTACTCTTTATGCTTAAGAGCAGAGTGAGTAGTCAGCATTTATTCTGAAATGATTTTACTTACCGGCACAAAAAGATGGCTATTTTTTGCAGACTAGCTTAAACTCCAGTCATACTGTAGTATGCAGTATACTCAACATCTCCTTTTCTTCTCTCTTCAGGTCCTTTCACTTATTGGATTCATCTGCATAGAGACTATCATGATGTGTTCTCCCTGTGGAGGGGTCTACTTCTTCGAGTTCGTGAGCTGCAGTGCCTCCGTGGTGACGGGAGTCCTCCTCCTGATCTTCAGCCTCAACCTGCACACCAAGGTGCCCCACGTCAACTGGAGCCTAACGGTAGGTACAGGGAGACGTATTGTACTCAATATACAGTATATTTGACATATTTGACAGAGTGTAGATCTGAACACTAGAGTCACTAAAGCTAGAAACATTAGGCATTGATTGAACATTGATTATTTTGTATTTTTTAACTTTGTGGAAGCAACTGGTTGCAGCAACAAGACTGCTGCCTAAGTGATACCTTTCCAAATTGTTTTCGTGTTTGAGCGACAGCAACATGTTTCATCCTATCGTAGCAAATTGAAAAGCAATTTCAAAATGCTGAATTTCCTTGAGTAGTGCTCTCTGTAAACAGATATCTGCATTATGAATGCAGAATCTCAAAGCAAGAGACCAAGATCAAGCGTTCTGGTTTCAGTTTGTAGTCCAAGAAGTACTGACCCGTCACGTTTGAACAGGTTTTAATGTGGAGAGCAAAAGAGGTGGACCACAATGGCCACAATGCAATCTTGCAGCCTCTCTGGCTTTTTATTAGCTTTTTAAAAATGTATGAATGTTTACAGAGATTGGTAGACGTGTCTTTCTCGTCATTCTTGCATATCAAGTTGCTAATCAGACTGCAGATGAAGTCTTGACCCAGATATCCGGATAACGGATACACCAGAAGCCCAGACACACAAATCCAAGATTGACTGTGTAGATTTAAACACTACAGGCTGCAAAGCTCAGAAATGTCAGTTTGGAACATTAAGCTAGCATGGCTATGTTTTTTTCTTTCATATTAGGGTAACAGTGAGAGTTAACAGAAATGTGTAGTCACCCTGTTATCAATTTTGCTTTTGTTTTCTCACTTAGTTACCATCACAGTTATTTCACAGTCTTTTATAGTCTTGTATTTATTACCAGTCTCTTTAAGGTTCAACGCAAACTCATTATAAAAGTGAAGCTCTGAAGTTTTAGTGAGTGTGGAACTGGTTTGGAAGGCCTACAGTCTCTGTGTTACTCTCAGGATCTGCATTGTCAGCTGTAAGCAAATGAGCTGGTGGGTGTTCTCCAGCAGATACTGGTTGGCTTTCAAGCATTTGCCTACACACACACACACACACGTTGGTGTGTTCTGAGCTACAGCCAAGTATCCTTTACAGAGGAGAGTGGGGGGGAAAAAAACAGTATTTCCACAGGCAGCGTACGTATCGTAGTAAAGCAGTGGATGTTAAGCCAAATCCAACCATAGCTATCAGATTGCTTTATGGTATTCTTGGTACAATATTGTACCTCAAACATGAAGAAAGGGTGTGCCTTTTTTTCTACTTTTGGCTGTCTGACACCAAATGAAAAGCTTTTTACAGTCTCTGTGAGGCGGTTCTTATAATCTAAAATCCTCCTGTTCCATCTTTTTCTGGAGACATTCTGTTCTTTTCCTCCCGAGGCTTACTAGGCCTTCTCGTGTCAGCTTCGACTGGGTAATTATTTTTCCACGCAGGTGATTAATAGTCTAGAAATCCACAATTCTCGTGTATTGTTTTGTGCGCACAGACGTTTGTCGAAGCAAGTTTGGTTGCGGGCTACCATTAGACCCACAGAAGAGGTTGTTCTTCAAAGAAGTTAGACTGTGGTGGGCTGCGGTTTGGCTCATTGGTATTACTGGAAACATGCTCTTAGGCACAAAAATATTCCGATTTTGTATGTATTTGCAGGAAAACAAATTCTGATTACGACACAAAAACCTCTCTACTGTTCACTTGTGGTGAGTAAACTGCAGCAAGAAGAAAAACTTACAGTAGGCGTTTTCCAGATTCTCTGTCTGGACTCCAAACTGTAGCAGCTAACAAACCCATGATGCTCAGCTGTAGGCTGCACCCCGCGTTATTTGTGTCTATCAAGTTCAAAGCTGCTCCAGTCACATTGAGCCCCTGGGAATTTCACCATGAGTCAGCATTTCAGCGTTAACCAACTGTTAACCCTTCTGCTGCCTTCCTCTGTTTCCAAACTCTAAAGCCATGGACCGACACTGTGGACTGAGCTGTTTTATAATGCGGTTGAGAGTCTCAGAAGGAGGGTTTCGATTGTACAATTATATGCTACGTGATCCCATCTCCTCTACTTCACCCTCGATGATGACTTTGGCAGCGCAGAGGGGAAACACAGACACTGACCCCCACTTCCTCCCCTTCAACACCGAAATGAACGCTGGGACACTGTTGTAAAGACACTTGGTGACTTTCAGTTACTAAGTTGAACTCCAGGGTTTAGTTTGCATGAATGAGCTTCGCACAGTCGGCTAGAGATAAAGGCAGAGCACTCGGTGCATTGTTTTCCTAATTCCAACGGCCAAATAACCGTCGGCCATGCCGAGGGGTTGTGGGTTGTGAAGTGGGGCAAGAATGAGTGCACAGAGGGAAGAACATTCACAGCTTTAGTGGGGGGGGTTGTGCTGTTATTCTCCTTTTTTAAAAGGAGTGCAACTGTTTGAATGCCCGGCCAGTGTACCAAATATATTCTGGAGCTTGTTTTGTTCTGGGAACAGTGTATCTCATCACAGTCGATGCATGAATGGACTTGCTTTAGAGAAAAGACCGTTGGTGGGTGCTCATTGGACCCATTGCAACCTTGCACACAAGGGGTACGACACAAAACTGCAGTCTGAATCTGTTTAGCTGCAGCAAAATATCCTACAAAATATCTTCACCTTGTCTTAATAAAGAAATAATCAATAATAAATAATGATTTGATTTCTAATCAGATATATGGATATTAGCAGGGTGTGTGATATCCGAGTGTTAGTTATGACAGGGGAGAAGCAACAAATGTTTCTGCAAAAATAAATTCAGATGTTGTTCAAAGAGCATTGCTTACTCATACTGACATCTGTGTAAATATGTTAACTAATGGATAATATTGTTATTATCCATATTGTCCTGATGAGTTTCAACAGAATTTATCCCACTAACTTCAAGTATATCATCCATATGTACCCTACATGTGCATGTGTGTTAATCTGTCCTTGTTTCTCTGTTTGACTCCGTGTTATTCTGCCGGTAAAGATCTACATCTCTCTGCTGAATCCGCACACAGAGCTGAGGTTTGTGGTTATTATTAGCTATAGTCATTAATCTATCATCAGTTCAGACCAGAGACCACTTTACTCATGTCGTATTTACTTAACCTGAAAGTGGAATCCAATAAAAGCTTTCTTGGTTTTGACAGCTGAAGTCTGCCACCCAAGCAGACAAAAGGCATGAAATGCTTGTTTCCTATCTTTATTTGTCTTTCACAGAGAATCAGGCATAGATGTGAAGGCCAGAGAGATGTGTTATTCTTGCATGAGGCTTTCTGGTCCTGTGCGACTCGCTGTGACTGTCAAGAGAATAAATTTCATAATTAGTGTTCTGCTGCCTGCTCTAAGGTTTCCATAGCTGCAGTCCAGTGAGTAGGCTATTTCCAGCTACTGGCGAGACAGTATGGGCAAAAAACATTGCTTTTTCACATATGGTCAAGTTTGAAATTTTGGACTGTTCCATCATTTATATACTGATTTATAGAACATTTTATTCCTCACAACATGGTGAGAGTACAGCTTTGTATGGCTGTTGACAGCATTTTCTGATTTATGAGGTGACAAAGTGAGATTCAAAATTCCCTCTGTAAAAATCTAGTATTTGGGACTTGATCTTGTCCAGTGTTCATATTTCTGTCCTTGAACTGTCTCATTTGCATATTTAAACATAACATTTCAATAAACTTTGATGGTGATGTCTAACAGTTCAAATGATATATACTGTTCTTGTATTTTTAAAGCATGCTAGCTTTGTTCAGTGCTCTGAGTGTCAGCAGATAGAGAGAGCACTGTAAAACAATGATACGAGCCAATAATAAGCCGGAGAGCCAGTGGTTTGGTCCAGTCTGCGCTTGTGTTATTTAAGGTTTTACAGAGTGCTCGCCTGGTTAAAACGTGGAATGTGGAACAGAGTGAAGCGTGGGGACTGAACTGCCTGAATCAGGAGAGAGGAAAGCTGTAGAAAAGCTTTTCTGCACAGGAGAACGTGACACTGGAACGTAAATATGCAGTATTTCCTGTTGAACCAGTTGGGCGAGATAAATGGGAGTGTGTGTGTGTGTGTGCGTGTGTGTGGTGTGAGCACGGTTTGCTGTGCATGTGTCGGGTGGGGGTTCTGGTTTCATTTGACGGTTAGGATAATAACACTAGTAAACATTAACTCAGTATAACTGTCTATAACTGTAAGTTAGCATGCCGTGTTATAGTTCCATATTAATGTGTTACTGATTAAGCAGCAGGATCGGTGGCAAATAGCCAGTTTATTTATTTTTTTATCCCTTGCTGAGACTTCTGCTTTGTCTGCTGTCTGTGTGTGTCTGCTGAGCATTGTGGGTCATATGAGAGACCATGTCTGCCGTGATCACAATCACGCATCTGATCACGAGGGCCCATGGCCCAGTCACGCTGAGCACTCCATTATTAACCCTTCCCTAACTGTCCGGACTGCTAAAAACAGGAGAGTAAAACATCAAAGGGGAAGTATCTCTTTCATTCTCCTTCTCATGTGTAAAGAGGAGGGGGGATGGAGTGTGTGCGGAGAGGGTGGATGTGTGTTTGTGTGTAATTTGAGGTGCTAGGTTGGCTTCTTTTTGCCCTCCTGTGGTTTTAAAACACACAGTGAAGCACCAGGATTCAGTCTGGCTGGTTAGATGAGTGCAAGCAAACTCTTCTGTTTGCTCTACGTGATACCACATCATCCAGGACAGCCCGCATGTTACATCAGCCTCATTACAAAGATGAAGGTTTAGATTGTGTCAGTAAAAAAAAGGGTTGGATTGGTTTTGGACTTCAGAGGTCATCATTTTGTGTGCAATATCAAATGCCATGGTTATTTTAATACTTGTAATGTGCTTTGGGGTAGCAAACATCTCCTGCTGTGAAGAAAAATGGCTTTGTTTTGTTGAATAAAATGTAAAATGCAGGAGGCAGCTGTTGTAGCACTGTCGCTTCGGATGCTTTAGGTGCATCCGAGTCTTGAGTGTTATCTAAGCTTTGTGTATCTTTATTCTTGATATGATATATATCAGAGGTTTTCAAAGTGGGAGGCTTCAGATTTTCTTTTCCCAGAGTAAGAAACTTAACAATACTTCACGACTGCCCTTTTTATGTATGTATTGTAGTCTAAAGTTATGTCAAACAGCAATATTAGACTTTGTCTCTGTGAGATTAAATACTGTATTCATGATCCCACAGGCCAGAAGGAACTGAGTGAAACAGAAAGTAAACAGGGTGGGGGATTTTTCCAAGCTTTGTCTGAGGAGAGGCCCACAGCCGTAGACTGGAAAACCCTGATATACTGTATACTTCATGTGGAGTTGAACATTGAAGCACAGAGAAGTGAAAACTGTGGATATTCGCTCATTTAAATCCCTGTTTTACCTTTTTTAGGCTGTATTTTGTAATGAAATCACGGAGGAGTCAATCCTGAGGTCAGCTGTTCCTAATAATATCTTGTATGTTTTTGTGTCTTCCTGTAGGATCTGGTTAACACCGCGGCCAGCACCTTTTTCTTCTTCTTGTCGTCTCTTGTGCTGGCCTGCATCAACCACAACACTGGAGCTGAAATAGCAGCAGTGGTGAGTAGTCACAACCATCCTCTTTGCCAGAATATTGATACAAAACAGAACAGCTCAACAAATCCACTATCAGCCACAAAGGACTTGTACAACCACTGTGCGTCCATACAATGTTTACTCCTTTTGGTTCGCACTCAAATTCAGACATTGTTATTCTACTTCCTGTTTCCACTTGTATGCAGATCTTTGGCTTCCTGGTGACAGGTGTGTATGGAATAAACACCTACCTGGCAGTACGGAAGTGGCGTCTTGGCAACGGCTGTCCGGGGGCGGCTCAGACCAGCGAGTACATACGAGCACGCACTGCGTCTCGTGGAGAAATGGAGGCAAGGCCGGAGCTCGCGTGAGTGCTGGCAGACAGTCATACGGACTACGGTAAAGCCACAGTACCGGCAGCTGGGTGAGACGGAACCTTGAGATGGAACAGTATTTCATTCAAGTCTTGAGTGGAAGTGGCTATCTCAAGCTCACCACATGCTTTTGACTTCTCATCACAGCACCTCACTGAATAACAGCCACAGATGAGCTCCGTGGCTTCAGTGACACATAAAGACTCTAAACTGAAGAGCCCTGAAGATATTCTCTGTCAAACTTTTCATCCACACATCTTTATAAATCAGCGTGAAGGATGATTTCCACAAAGAACCAAAAGAGAAGACTGGCATCACTCCAGCCGTGCACCGACTCCTGTTGACTTTTTAGACGGTTTTGTGTTTCACTGTGAACGAAGTCGAGGAAAAGAAGGTCAGCTATTTGTACAGTCTGCTTATTTCACGCTGCTTTCCTGTAAAGTCCTGTGGTAATAAATGTGATCATGGACCCAGGAAGCCACTGGACCAACTGCACACGGCAACATGCAGTACAACAGAAGCACCATGACTTTACTGTTCTTTCTTTGATACTGACATCAGCCTTTGGCTTCTACTGTACCTGTGAGAGCAAGGCTGACATTAGATATTTTAATCTAAAGATTACACATGCTGATTTAAAGAGTTTCCTTTACAACTTAACAAAATGCCTTTTGTGACCGCTAGTCGCTATTGAGACGTTTCCTGCCAGCAATCATACGGCATGGCACAGGGTCAGGGTCATTCTTAACTGCAATAAAGACGAGGTGAAGTTTGAAATCTCTGCATCACGGATGCATCCAGTGGGTTTGACACAATTTTGAGACCAAACTTAGACATTCTTAGCGCTTCATTCCTTAGATTTTATCCCAGGTCATCTGTAAACTATCCAAAAAAAAATCTTCACACTTGCATTCTTTTCGAGGTGTGTGTTAGATCAGCACTGTGAGGCAAGAGTGGGTTGTATCAGGCTATGATAAGGCAATTGGTATCTTGTTACTTTTGCACATATCCAAGGCTTCAGGTAACATGAACACTGATGGAACATCAGTGAGATTCATTTAGCAGCAAACACATCAGTAGGTGACCTGATCAAGATCAATGCCATCAGCCTATACACTGTATCTCAGGTATTGACGCTCTCCTTTCAATCTTTGATTCTCCAAAAAAAGAAGAAAACATTTGAAACGACATCACAGGGTGCCTCGACCTTGAACGCTGTATTTCTTAATGCCTTCCTAATCATTAGACGCTAAATGAGAGGAGCTGATGCTTTAAGTTAAATTATGAGGAGTCACGTGACGCGGGGACAGATGGGAATGAAATCTTGTCACAGCTTTCACTCTGCATTTGGCTGAATTAAAATGTCTGCATATGTATCTACAGTATGTTATCACACACTTCATGTATTATGAAATCTCTCATTTCACATCACAGCTGTTATGAAGATCATTCCTTTTTAATGTTTTTCTGTTCGACCAGTGTTCATGACAAACGAGAGGCTCCATTTTTGAAAGATCATATTTGCTTTTTAGTTTAAAGGAAGAAATGTTAAAACTTAATTTTTGATGTCTTACATTGTTCCAATGTATTGAATCCTCACTACATTTACACATGTGTGTTTTTTAATTGTGGTTTGAGCAAGTTTTTTTATGTATATTAGGCTTGAGTGAGTGTGTGTAGGGTTGAAATTGACTCTGTGGCTCCATCTCCTGGTCTTCATCTAAAATATATTCTTGTGACTTCAGTGGACTGACTGTGTAAAGCTAGATAACTACAGTCGTGTGTGTGTGTGTGTGTGTGTGTGTGTGTGTGTGTGTGTGTGTGTGTTTGTCTCTAAGGGAAGGACCAGAAATGTATTTGACTGTGGGTTTATATGAAAAATAAAAAACTGTATGGCTTCTTAAACAGCCTGAAAAGTTTCCACACTACCCAGTACGCTTGATGAATCAGGCTGTTCTTGTGTTCTTAGTAACTTATATCATGTACAACTGCTACTTCAAAGTAGTTTTATGAATAGACAATCATATTTGTTACTCTGTCTGTCACTTACATTGATGGAGTGTTGTAAAAAAAAAAAAAAAAAAGTTCACATAAACATTTGTACAGCACAGTCGTGCAAATGCATAATGCTATTTGATGACCGTCATATTTGTCACTATCTGCAGCTCTCTATATACGACTTAATGCTACAATATGTTATGAACTGTTTGTATTTATGGGGAAGAGATGAAATGTTTTCCACTATAGTTTCCAGATTGTGCTACAAACAGCGGACGTGATCGGTCTGTCTGTTTGGATGAAGTTAGAGGTGAGATGTTTAATTTTTGAATTCTGTGTGCTTTGTTAATGACTACATCAAGGTGTGTCTTGTACGGCATGGAGCTGTACTCAGCTGTATTTTTGTACTCCAAACATTGACAAAAGGCTTCACAGCAGTTTATAGTGACAATTTAAATAAAGTGATTTGGACATTGTTGAAAATAGCTCAGGTTTTTATTCAAACATTTTTTTTTGTACAAAGGGCAAAATAGTCAAAACAAAAAACACCAGCAATGGGGCTCATTTATATAATGACACTAATATTGCTCTTCATCATATGTGCACAGCAAAGGGGTATGGTTGAGTGTTGTTACTGTCCATCCCTGGATTGGGTAATGTTGAATTTTTTCCGATGGACTGAAGGTTTAAATGATCATGTATGAGTTAAACTGGATTCACCAGGTCCGAATCCAGACTTTGGTCACAATTTATTGAAAACAACTGATGCATATTTCTGCTGAGGCATCAAACACAATCTTTATATAAAGAAATGAAGCCGCAGAAGTAACAGTAACAAACTACTCCATAAAATGCACAACGGTGAATAATTTAAAGGTCCAGTGTGAAGATTGGTGTCCTCTAATTTCAGAATAAGGCAGACATGGAATATAATTTTCATAGCGATGTTTTCGTGCATGTATAATCACCTGAAAATAATGTTTTTGTTTTGCTACTTAAAAAATAGTCTTTTATATCTACAGTGGGAGTGGGTCCTCCTACATGGAGGCCGCCATGTTGAAGCACCATGTTTCTATAATAGCCCAGAACGGACAGACTAAATACTGACTCTAGGGGTGATGTGAGGTGATCGCATTGCAGCGGTTAGACCACTAGAAGCAACTAAATCCTACACACTGGACCTTTCATTGCAACCCTGGGAGTATTTTCTTGACTATGAATAAGTCAGTTGAAATTCCACATGGAAATCAGAGGCCACTGATGCCAGTTTTCAGTCGTCCATTTTCAATTCACAATGCTGTTGTAACACTCATGTAGTGCAGTGTATATTACATAAACAGTCACCGTGGCGTTCAAGTGTGTCTAATTTCTCAGTAGTGGCAGGAACTGAAGAATCAAACGTACATGCAGAATGGACAAACAAAATGTTAATGAAACAAAAAAAATAAGCAATGTGTCAAAACAAAACAAAAAAAAGATTCACATATGGGATATTCAGACACACACACAGGTTAAAGAAGCACATACAGCAGGCAAACTAAACATAAGAGGAGAGAGACTCTCAAAGTTTCGGCTAGTTGAAATATGTTTGGAAATGTATCAACTCTTAAGTGTGGAAAATTATGGGACAAATAAACATTATAATGACTCAGAAAAGGTTGTCAAGCAGTGCAGCACGCCACAGGAACTCTGTTCACCCAAAAGTCAAATTTCAAGGAAGAATAAACCTCAAACTAAAAAAATACACTCCTGTAGAGTTCAGACAATTGGACAGAGGTTGTAACCAGCCAACCTGCAACCAATCTGTTCTTCTATATACTATACATGTGTTTTTATAGTAAATGTAGATGTGTATATGCCGATGATGCCACGCATACAGGAGATTTCTTTCCATTATTTATGTAGCACTTCCTTCTTTTTTTGTTACAGTACAACTTCATTAGTAGTACTCTGAAATATTTATTCACTAAGGGCATCAATTTAGTGTTGTAGTTTAATATATGACTGTATATAAGGTCACAGTACATGCCCAGAAGGCAATATTAGTCATTATTTCAGATTTAGACATCATGCTCCCACAAGCTACTTCTTAAGGCTCATTATGATTAGACCAA
The DNA here is from genome assembly GCA_014281875.1 of Nibea albiflora. NCBI lineage: Eukaryota > Metazoa > Chordata > Actinopteri > Sciaenidae > Nibea > Nibea albiflora. Next base: position 25,647,179 of record CM024795.1, on the reverse strand, counting down.
ACAGTTTCACAGCTTCTTTTAATTTTATATATTTTTTTCCCAAATAATCTAAGGCACTGGATATGAGGCTTGGGCATGAAAAGTAAATTAGTCAGAAAGATCAACACATTTGACACACCAATATACACCTGTTTCCTCGAATCAAAGAGGATGGTTCTTCCTCTTTATACATTTAGCATAAAACTGTATGGAAAGTCCCCCAACTACCATTCAATGCACATAATAAACCAACCATCGTTGTGACCTTGATGTGGTTTTTACCCTACGCAGTATTAACATAACGTGGTGGCATATTGAAACACTTGCAGATCTTCGCAGATGGCAGCTCGGCAGTGGCGAGTCCTCCTGCAAAGGCTTATTTTGGTATGACCAAACGTACGCGCTGGTGAAGAGTGCCGTGATCTCAGTCCGAATCAGAGTCTGAAAACTCATCTAGAAAACAAAAGTGAAAAAAACAGATTCGGTATCAGAATGAGTGTTACTTCTCTGTGTGTGCCAGCCACGTAATTAAGTCAAACTTTGGTAAGAATACTGGCTTCGACAAAGTAACAAAGAATAAATATGGTGCTCTTTTAAACAAGGAGAAGTCATGATGGATTAAAGTGTCTGATTATATCGGAAAAAACATTTATGGGTTCTATTTTCATAAAGCAAAACAATAAGTGCAAACTCTGACACATAAAAGATTCGTTTCACCTACATCACAAAAAGCATCTTCCCTGCGGCGCTATGAAACAGTGTAGATAGTTTCGACTTTATTTACTGAGGCCTTTAATCTTGAGAAAGAGATCCTGCACACTGCTCTTCCTCAGCACCACAAATAGAATACAAATATAAATATCTGGCTCTGAAACTTGTACCACCACTGCAAAGGCGGAGGAGGTGAAAGTATTTCATTTGCAGCAGTCAAAGCGCTGAAGTGTTAATTGAATGTTTAAGCTGTCTGTCTGTCTACGCCGTGACTTGTGTACTTACTGTCTGGTAGTCTAGAGCGGTCAGAGGGGGTGAAACACAAACCCAGAACTGCACTCATGAACACAACTTACCTCAGTAATTTTATGCACGCGTGAAAATACAGCCCAAATGTCTAAGTCAAGATAACAAGTTTAAAGAGCGGGTTTAGCTAAATTACAAAACAACAAAGGAGAAATCATACAGCATGTTCTGTGGATCTAGAGGAAAGCCACAACTGAAATTCAGCCTCCCCCGAGAGGAGGAGAGGATTCATCGTGCATGTCATTCACATGGCACGTGTACATTACCTTGCTGTCTTGATGGCTCCTCACTGGGTTCCCCTCCTTGCTTTAGAAAATTGGCCAGCTCATTAAAAATGAGGTAAAAATCTAAAGCAAAAACGATGGTGGCAATGAACCCAAATATCTGTGAAAAGACAAAAGTTTGACGTCAGTGTAGCGGAAAAACTACACGTGAAATAAGAAGTGAGGTTGCTGGACAAAGACTAACTGTGTCATATACTTGGTAATACATAATTATCATCATGGTGGTGTGCTTTACCCCAGCTGCCTTGGAGGAACCGTCTGAGTATTTGGACACTGAAATTATGGAGATGATGAAAAAGATGATGGAGGCAGTCACACATCTCATGAAGTCCTTTGAGAGGAAAGAAAGAAACGGCATGATCGAGAGGAAACAACAGACTTTACTATTTTTCTTCTTTGAGCACTGGATGATGGTTTACTTGAAGGCTGCTCTCACCATAAGAGGCCAGAGGAAACCTTTAAACCTCTCGTTGAATTTGGTGGAGTAAGCGAACAACAAGAAGAGAGCAGCCAGGAACTCCAGCAGGGGAACTGTCACGAAGGCCACTGCCGTTGATCCCGCGAAACACACAAATGAAATAAAGGACAGGACCTACGGAAACAAACAGAAGTGGAGAGAGGAAAATGAGTGGGACGACTGCTGTATGTTTAAATCAGTGAAGAGTTTAAGCCAGGAAGCCTTGAGCAGAGAGTAAACTAAAATCTGTGTTTCCTTTCATGACTGAAGACAACTAAGAGACATTTCTTTCAAGTATTTATCTACTTATAAGTCAGCACTGGAAGTCAGAGGCAAATTTACATTTTTAATCCAACTGAGAAATAAAATGAAGTTGAATTTTCTTTGATCCTCTCGCTGTAAGATCATGTGACACACTGTCTCGAAGCTGTGAGACTGTGTGAATTACAGCTCGAGGCCCACTTCCTGTAAGGAGATACAGCTGTTAATGTTAGTGTTTATTCACACAGTTACACAGTGCACTGTTACAGTGAATCCTTCTCCTTCTCGCTCGCACACAAACACAAAGCTGGAATAATGAGAGAAGAAGTTCAAATGTGCTCTGTGTGCAACAAAGTACTAATTGCAATGCAATTAAATGCGGCTGCCCGGGGTTTGACGCCCTCCATTAGAGGGGCTGGACGCATCATATCAGTGCAAATGAAAGCAAGTCCAGACAGTGTGTTCTCAAACAGGCCCGGCCATCTTGTCTTTGTCATCCTACACTGACTGCCCTGGGGTTAGGAACTCCCCCTGACTGAACCCTAACTGCTGCAGCTGCTGTTCCTCACAAATGCTGCTTCTGACTAGCATCCTGTCAGATCCATAAGATTCCCCCACAAGACCCCACCTACATCTAAACTACAGAAGCTTTCCTCTGGGTTAGGCAGTTGATTCTCTGGAATGTTTGCTTATTGAAGAATATGATGCTGGTTTGACTGTGTTGCACTGAACACCTCAAACAGCATGAGATGAGCTCGCATTTTTGTTCTTTAAATAATCTGTATGTTAAATATTTTTGTGGTTCTTTTTTCATAGATTGTTCATTAATCCTCAATAAAAAATAGTGATAACAGTGAAAATACTCATCAAAATTTCTCAGAGTCCAAAAGCCAAACATATTCTATGTACAATGACATGAAAAAGCCAATCCTCACACAGAAGAAGCTGCTCACGCTCTTGCTTGATGATGTACTTACTGTACTGTGTGTGGGTGTTAGTAACATCTAGTGGTATTATTGCTGACTTACAACTGCCACGCCTTGCCCTCTCCTTCCTAGTATGAAGAAGACACTAAAGTGGCCGGAAAAGTTCTGTTCTGTCTGTTCTGGGCCACTGTGGAAACATGGTGGTTCAACATGGCGGACTCTGTGGAAGAGGACCCATAGTGTCTGTAGATATAAAGTCTCATTCTAAAGTAACACAATTATAATGATTTTCAGGTGTTTATACACTGATGAAAACAGTGATATAAAAATATAATAAGGTGATCATTCTCTGTCAAATGACTCGTCGATTAATCGCATAATCGCTTCCTTTTACAAACTCTGGTGTGGAGTGTGTGTCTTCAAAGCATTGCCCTTAAAAGGTTTGTGATGAGTCGAGTGAGTCGGTTATCAAAGGTAGTGAAACACATGCGCTTAGAAACTCACAAAAACATCACAGGTCCTGAGGCCACAAACACATTACATACTGAGCTAAGACTCCTGACAATCCTTAGCTTCTCAGTCTATGCCACATAGAGAGACGGCACACTTTGCACACGTTTACTACCCTTTTATTTGCAGCTTGTTTTCATTTTGAAAATATTTCAAACGCTACAGAAATCTGCCGTTTGCAGCACATTAAGTGTGCTGTGACTTCACATTCCTTATAGGGCCTGTTGCTGGCTGAGACTGAGAATCCTAATGAGAAATACATGGTGGTCTGACACACTTTGTATAATAATGCACGCTCAGCAGGATATGTGTCTGACTAATAGTGCCAAGAATGGTAAAGCCGTGGGCTGCGCTCTCTTTGGAAGACGCACAGTTGAGTTCGGTGACTGCTGGCTGATAAACAACAACTGTAAGCTTAAAAATGACAATGAGACTGTGTCACTGTATTCCAAGAACAGCTTCATGGCTACAGCAGGGTGGCTGCACGCCGGTAAATACCAAGAATATGAATAGTGGTTAAACCTACTTTACACTCAAAGATAAAACCAAATTAATTCCAATTTACATATGTGGCACACATGCATGTACTGACACATCTCTTGTTGTGACGTTATGCAATTTAGTTTGATTACGACTTAAATGACAGCCACATTCATTTCAGGTATTTTATTTTGCTGTGTGGAATATTACCTCTTCCTGTGGTGCAGTGCTTGTGGTACAGAGGTGGGCAAATTAGTTTCTGTTATTGATCTGAAAATCGGTGAGTAATGTTGACATTACTGTTGTGTTTCTGTTTTCGATCAAGCTTCAGGTTATCTTTCCTCAAAGTGGATTCCTTTTTGTGAGTTTAGCAGATGGTCTTTATTTTTAGGCGAGTTGGCTCAGCTGACAGAAACCCTGCACAGGATATCACAAATGAGGTAAAGCTTTGAGTCTTACCACTCTACTCTAAGTTTAAAGCAGGCGTGCACTCTCTACGCAGATATAAGAGGACGCACTTCTGCTGTCTGTAGGCCGTTGAGGCCGCTAGGTTTTTTAGTTCAGTTCTGCAAGCGTTTTGGCCTCGGGCTGAGGATCACAGTCACATTGTTAAAAAGCAGTAAAGAGACTGTATTGTGGGGTGTGTGTGTGTGTGTGCGTGTGTGTGTGTGTGTCTGTGCTCCGGGCTAAGTGTTATTGTAACAGAGTGAAGGATGTGACTGTGGAGAAGATGACTGCTGGATGTCACATGATACAAGTGTGAGAGTTACTGTAAGAAGACTCTTTTATGCAAGTGATGCATTATGTTAGAGGTCTGCAGAACACCATTCACCACTAACACCGTCACACAGACACACAGATAGTCTTTCAGTTCCTGGTTTGTTAGAATTGACTTGAAAAGTGCATAAAAAAGTGACTTCTCTATAAACTTTAGAGCAGTAGTTGGTTAAATTGATTCAGCGCACACTGGCACAACACTGAGAGACAGAAAGAAACTCTGATCCTTATTTAGTCTGATCTCCAGGGAGCTCTTAACAATGAATGTCTTCGTGCGCTGTACCCATGATCCAAATGTTTATTCCAAGTTTCAGAAGTTTACCTCACTTTGCTGTAAAGCCTCACTGCTCCTCCCTTTACTAATGGAAACCTTGTGACGGGAACTGGCTGACCTATATTCAAAATGACAGTTAAACAATCTATTCAAGTTATTTATAAGCATGCACTGAAGCCACACATCGCTACCGCTACCAGAACTGTGAGATAAGAGCGAGCAGAAGTCTCCAAAACGCAGAGCGCTTTGACTTTTGGGCGCATCAGGGCGAAACAATGGCACAGGGACAGTTTCATTTGTTTCACAAGTTACTCCTCTGGTCATTTCTTACCACTTCAGCAATGAGCAGCATGCCTTTCCTTGAGGTGGCGAACTCCTTGCTCGGAAGAATAGACATTAGGACAGTCTGGTGCGGCCGATTCGAGTCGGGAGCCTCGATGTCCCCCATGGTTCGCAGAAAAGATTTCAACTCTCAAAGTTCAGATAGTCCAACAAAAAAGTCCACGCAACGTAACGGATTATGGGCAAAAAAAAAAAAAAGAGAGAGTGAGAGAGAGATATGTGGAGGCGTGAGGCTTCTCGGAGGTGGAAACGGAAACAATGACAGCGCGGAAACGCAGAGCGAGCTCCAAAAAAGCGCAACATCTGCTTTCTCCAGATGTGTAATGCGATGCGCCCCCAACCCACCCCACCCCACCCACACACAGCACAATCCCGAGTGGAGTAGAAATATCCAACCCATGATGTCACAGGACAAAGAAAGATTTTCATTGGCATGTGTGCTTTTATGACAACTTTAATATCTATAAAGCATATTTTATAACACAAACGCAGCAGCACAGATTTGAAACACAGCTGGAATCATAAATATGATAATTGGTACACTTTGATTTTGACAGATTATTAAAAAAACAAAAAGGCTTGCAATGAGCTTACTCTCATAAGTTATTGTTCACAAACAATAATATACTGTATCACTTAACTCTAATTGATTTGGTCATTGCTGGTTTGATTCTGGGTCTCACTTCTTGGCTTGTTCAATGTGATGTTCCTCCAAAGCATGTAGCCATCTGCACACAGAAGCCCAACTGACAGGAGGCCAAATATCTGCAAATAGATGAGAGAGCAGATGTCAAAATAAATGCACGCTGCAGAGACAAAAGCTTCATCTTCAAGAGGACTTCATATTGTTGGGCTGCGGCTCATGTACCCAGATAAAAGCACTGTTTGGATATTTCATTTTACTGACAGTGTAGAGTGGGGAAACTCAAATCCACACATCAAAATTGGCCCACACAGCTGAGATTGCAATTATAGATTAAAGAAATATTTCTCACCCCTCCAACCAGTGTGCCTGTGACAGTGTATGTAATCAAAGCCATCAGGCTCAAGACAATAAAGTAGACTGCTGCAAACGCTGAATTGAAAATATCCTGAAGAGGAGGAAAGAGAAGACAACATGGACGGTATACTCTCTCTAGTACAAGGCCTTTAACAATGTGTAGGATGTTATATTGTTATATAATGATGTAAAACTTCACTCACAACAAAGGGCCAAAAGAAGAAAGTCAGCCTCTTGTTGAGTTTGAGGACATACAGCAACAGCAGAAATAAAGTCAGCAGAAACTCAATCACCGTGGCTGCGATGTACTTTGGTCTGGATGCTACAGCGAAACACACAAACGCCAGAAAAAAGGCCACCTAACGCAGAAAAAGAGACACAGTACACAGAAAAATTGTTACTGCAATAGTATTGCAGTAACACTGCATTCTCATATGAACAAATGAGTCTCTGAGACACTCATTGCCCTCGATTTATGTTGCATATTCTAGTTTATGCAGAGAACGAGGAACCAATGTTTCCACATCACATTTTTTTCTGATCCAGTTACAGTTTTAGCCTCTGAAAATGCTTTTGGCATTTTAATATGGGTCACTGCTGCCAACTAAGAAGTTCTACTAACACTGTTGACTGAAGTATACAGAGATACAGATACTTGTTATGCTACTTTGTTGTCGTTTCACTTCTGTTCCTCTGTTCTGTCACACCTAACTGCCGTCACACCTCTGTCACAAACTTAAACATGTTCAAACTTGCAAGGTGATGTGCAAATATTCTTACCATCTCTGCCACTTTCACGATTCCCCTCTTGGATTTGAGAAAAGCAGTGTCCACATTGGTTGGATTGGTTGGATTTGTATTTTCATACTCTGACATGATGCTTTGACGTTTTCATTTGCTAAAGACAGCTCACTCTGTCTGTTTCCTGAAATGAGCAATTTCCTTTTAGCAGCCACGGAAATAGCTGTTTTGAAATAAGTGTAATATTTCCACACACCAGCAGTGGTGTGACACATGCACTGAAAAAGATACAATAAATAAAGTATGTGCTGTGACTTTTACTGGAAGAGATTCATCAGGGTCAGTGGTTTGTCAAACTGAAAAGAGGAGGCTGAGGTGCAAATATTATATATACTTTGATATATATTTGATATAACACCATTGTGTAACTTGTCTACCATAAATAAACATTTATAATCATGTTGATGCTACACTGACTTCAGGTGAATGGTGGTTCTGTCATTCTCTGTTCTCTACTTGTTCTTGTACTATGTTCTTTCACTAACCTTGTGTGCTGGGTACAATCACCTGTGATAAGTATGTAACTCTGTGTGGCACTTGTGGAAAATGATTGTTGTTTCCTCTGATGTCCTCCGGTTGTTTAGGATCAACTCTCTGAAGGACAGTAAACTGCTGTGAACTGTAGCTGCTGTTAGCTCAGGTTGTTGCTCAGAGTACCGGGAGAGTGCCGGAATGTTGACAGGGAACAAAGCCAGTGTTGTGCCAGAACCCGAGCTGGGCAAGCGGGCAATCTAACTGGGCTCAACAGCCTCTATGAACATAATGACAGCTATTATTTAGCCATATTTACCACATTGGCATGGAGTAAAGATATGTTTGGTTTTGGAGAACACCACGATGAATAAATCAGCTGCAGTAATGTCACAAGGTTTACAACAATAACCTATCGAAGGTTTACTCATTGAATTCATAGTGAAATGATGTGATGACTGTCGGGCACTTTAAGAGTCATTAACAGAAATGCAGTGAATTTGTGTACACATAATGCATGCATTATGAATGTACTGGATCTACGGTCTAACCAAAAATACTCATGCCACATGTGATAAAAATATCATTTTTATTAAAAAGCACATGTTTTGCAGTCTGTAAGGATACAGATTTAATTCAAATAATCCAGCATAGTATATAAAATAAATACATTTCCCTATCTGCTCTGCTTCACTAAAATGAGTGAAATAATAACATTTCTTGCCTCATTAAGATCACAGCTGCAAAATCTATTTTTATAATCAATGTATGTTGTTATAGCAACATAATTCCCTTGGTTTTACACCACATTTTCTCTTGAACACTGAAAATGCATCATTTTACAAATAGATCCAAAAAAGATATTCTTTTCTTTGTAAAAAAAACAAAACAAACATGGCTGTTTATGGTTGATGTAGAAAGGCACATCTTTAGGTTCTGCTTCTTCATTTTTTGTTCTCAGTGTGGCCAGTCACACTTCCAGGGCTGAGACTTTGGTACTTTGAGACACTTTCCCAACTTCTCGCAGCCTGCGGGTGCCCAGTTCTGTAACAGAGAGGAAGTACAAGAATATGAAGTTATTAAAAGATGTTTTATTGAGCACCAGATCAATTTGACACAGTTTTCTGTCCTGTGTTCTTACAGGGATAGTTCAGTTTTTTAGAATTGTTAATTACAGTAGACAGTGGTTAGTGTGCTAACATTTTGGAGAACAGTCCCAGCAAAGAAGTAGCACTGCAAGCTAGAACTACCATTTTAGTGGTTCTTTCCCCCAGCTTTGCAATATGTGGTGCAAGGTGTCATTATTCTTCAAATACTGTCCAATCAAAGGTTTATTTTACTGGAGCAAAGGTGCTATGAAATGTTAAAGCTTCATGAATCGCTAGTTTATGTAACTGTATCACATTTAGTCAAATTCATTTATAAAATCTGAAGTTAGATAGACCTTTTTTTTTACGCTGCATAATTGTTGTCAGTAAGAATTTCTTAAACACATACCCGATATTAAAATTAATTATATAAAACTCACAAACCTATGAATATATTTTAGTTTCTTCCAAATGACAAAAAACAGCTATAGAACTATAAAGCTTCATATTGCTTCATTTCAGCATGACACGGGATAAGACAAATTGTGTTTATTTCCTTCATCACAAGGGGGCAGCGCTACGTCACAAATGAATCCACGGCCCTGCTGTTCACGAGCTCTGGTGCTTGAGACGACAAAGCCGCCGCTCAATTTAGCCGCATTAAATAATAATAAAATCTTTCCTTTTTTTGTCTCAGAATACAAACACACAATCAAGGAGTTAAGGTGAAGGCTTAAGGTGAAAACAAAATGCACATTCTGGAGCGAGTTAATAAGAGTGAGAGCTCAAATGAGTGCGAACAGACAGATAGCAAATGAGAAAATGAATTCTTTCATAAAGGCTTTATCAATTTCTCTTGTGCATTAATTTATCTGATGTGTCGAGTGTGACGGAGAGAACAGAGAGGTGCAAACATGCCTCACTTTGAGGGCTGCTGGCCCCCCCCAAAAAACACACACACAGTATCTGCTGTGAGAACTGAACCGGCTTTGGTCCACTGCCTACAGATGTAGTGGGAAAAACCTCACGGCAACAAAACCTGATTTCAAAACATGACTATTTGGCAACACAAATGTCATCATTAAAGAATATTTGTTTAGGTTTTGTAAATCTCACCATCACAGCCACGTCACACATGTTGAGCTGGGGAACACCGGGCACCAGAGTCTTCTTATGCTGATCCACGACAGGGGAGATTCTGCTCAGCACATCCTGATACTCTTTAGTCAGGACGCTGCAAATGAACAGTACATGTGGTCAGTAAGGCTGCAAGTGGCAATGCATTTCATTATCTAATATTTCCTTTGTCAAGTTCCCAAAAGGCTCAGATGTCTCATTTCATGGGACCAAAATTCAGAGACATTGAGTTTTTAATGAAACGTGATAAAGACAGCTAAGCTTCACATTTTTCTAAGTTTAGAACCAATGGGTTTTGAAACTGAAATGAAATTTGAAAAAAGTTGATTATTCTTACGGCAAGCATCAAATTTGTTCAAATCTACTGTTAATTTGTTCAATCGAGAGCATACGTGACTTTGGACAATTCAAATGTAAAGTGTTCAATAAATAAATGTCTCTGACATTGGTAAAAATGACACAGAAAGAGTTTGACTTTCACATATTGTACTCAAACACTTCAATTTTCTGAGGTTGTGTTGAAGTGAATGAATTGCATACATGTGTCCAATCCAAGCTGCAGAGGACCTGCTATCGCTTTTATCAACAAACACATAAACACGCAAACACAGGCCGGCCCGCCTCGGACACCCTTTGGGAGAGCTCACTCAGCAGGGTGAACTATGTAACCCCTATCCCATCCCCTGTCTCTCAATTACTGCTGTTGGACACGAGTGAGCCCGAGCACCTCTGTGCATTATTATATTCAGTGTGTAAAACACAGGGGCCCTGAAGGCTTTCAAAGGAACGCTGCTCTCAATAGGACCTGTAGGGTTAATGGGCTGTGCGTGTGTGTGAGGGTGTGTGTGTGTGCGTGTTGGGGGAGTGGGCGCCTGGTGGCGTGACACACGGACAGACAAATATCAGCAGTGCAATTACACCCCTGATACGCTCCCCAACAGCACCTGTGCCAGCCTTCCATCCTCCCTCCACTGCAAACCCAACCCTCTGATTGGCCCCTGGGGACCATGTGCATGTGTGTGAGGTGAAGTGTCAATTAGAGTAATAACCCCAGGCCCTGTCCAGCTCACACCTACCCTCCCCTCTTAGATCTCCCACAGGGCAGCAAGGCTTCCTCCATCAGCCAGCACCTGCTCCTTTCCTTGATACTCTCAGTCTTTGCTTTCCCCTACAATTACTCGACTGGTAGTGCGCCGGCTGCAATTAGTCTCTCTCCTGGTGCGCCACATTCGTCATAAGCTAACTATCTACGCATGGTGACCCCAGCTGATAGGGAAAAACCGGATTACTCCCCTCGGTTACAAATCAGACATTCAGATTAAATTGCCTCGGCTATCTCAAATCGCAAGTTTTGCTTTCGCCCGATCTCGATCAGCGAGAGGGATATTTCACTCCCCTCCTATCTGCGCCCGCTACTCATTGTTGCGATTCATTTTGTGATAAGTGATGAAGCAACTTAATAGAAGTAAATGTAAGGGAGATTTATCAGGCCGCTGCAAGCGTTCACTTTCTACTGTGCAAGTCTGCAAGCCAAGCACGCCATGTCGTGGGGAAACTTGCGGAAGATGCTAAGTTTTCCGTTGTTTTGTCGATGCACTGAAAATCTTACAGTGCAGACCTCTAAATCAAAAACTAATAATATCATTTGTTTATGCCCTCTCTGCAAACAAATAATAAAAAGCCCACAGTCAGCACTGCTCATTATCATGATTATAACCCTTACCCTACTGGTGGAGAGGCAAATTCTGGAATAATAAGCAGGCTGTATGCAAATGGAGTCTTTTGATTTATAATGTATGGCACCCAAGGGGGATGGGGGCATTGCTCAGGTGTGTCACCACTCTGATTACTGATTCATAACACAATTGCTAGAACACACACACACACACACACACACACACACACACACACACACACAGCCATACACACAACCACACAGTAGCAGAAGGTGGGGGAATTGAGGAGACAATCAAATACATCTGTCCTGCCCACCCCTCCCCTCCACCGTCTTCTCCACCCCGGTGGAAATTGAGCACTTCAGTAAGGACTATTGATTGGGGACACAGGAGCTTGGTGGCAGGCAGCAGATGAGGCCAGACTGTGCAGGTCTGCCTGCAGTGTCAGAGCTGGGGGACTTGGCTCCGGATGACCGGGGTGGGGGGGCGGGGCTCTAGGGAACGTGAGCTGAGGTAGGTGGTAGGACGTGTTAACCTCAGGACCCTGGGTCAGAGAGATGGAGGGGGGGGGGGCAAAAGGCTTTGAGGAAATCCAACGGGGACCCAAAGGTTGGTGTACACCTGGCTGGGTCTGTGTTTCATCCTGGACAGATGGACCACCGGCACAGACCTCGACACCCTCCAACTCCAATGAACAATGGCAGCTAGACCTCTGTTTGTGTGAGACAACAGAAAAACAACTAGGAAGCTCCGTTTTTGTTTCCCAAATTCCTTCCTGGACTGCATAATTACAATCCACGCTGTTTTCCTAGGTGACTGTTCCGGACTGGGGATCGTGTATGTGTGTGAGCTCTTTGCTATATCACAGGCTGCGACAGTAGTGAAGGTATGTGTGCAGACAGGCCCTACATCATCTTAAGTGGCTCTTTAGGTGCAGACAGAGATTAATGATGGCCAGGCAGCCAGTCCAGCTGGGGGACCGAGGAGCACACGGACAAAACGCACACATACACGTGTGCACGCACACACATACACACACACACACACACGCACACTTAACTAGGATGGAGGAGAATGGTCCCCGTGGATGCAGAGGGACAGCAGCTGAGTGGTGAGAAGTGAGCCGAGGTGCACAGCAGTACGTAGAGAGAGAGAAGAGAGAGACAGAGAGAGGGAGGGAGGGAGGGAGGGAGGAGGGGGGGGGGCGCAGAGAGAGAGAGAGAGAGAGAGAGAGAGAGAGAGGTAACGAGTGGAGAAAAGTAAGACAAACTTTGGAGGGGAAGGGGATGGAACAGCTCATTCAGTGAAGAGGTCATCCACGTGTGTGTGTGTGTGTGTGTGTGTGTGTGTGTGTGTGTGTGTGTGTGTGTGTGTGTGTGTGTGTGTGGGTGTGGGTGGAGGTGACCTTGCAAACGAACCCAATGACCCCCCCAGTGGTGAAAAATGAGTGTGCATTTTTGGTTTGTGTGTACACATCTAGCACTAAGCACAACACATGGCTGCATATTGATTGAATTTTGCTTATTTTTTTATTTTATTATTCTTCCAAGTGAACGGCACGACTAAAAGGTGGGCAACTGAAAAACAACATTAATGTTTTATCATCCAATCTCACTTCAGAACTGAGCGGGAGGCAAAGAGGAAATGAGGCCAGGGCAAAAATAATATATATATATATAGAGAGAGATATATATGAGAGGCAGAGCTGCAGAAGACAGAAAAGAAAGGTCAATCTAGGAGGCTTTATGGGAGGAGGGAACTAAAGGGAAGGCTGTGCACAAAAGGAATATTCTCTCATCAAAGCGATTTTGAGATTATCTTAATGTATTAGTCATGGTGTCAGCTTGCGCCGTTTATTTCTAAAAGATCGCATAAATATTCCACACTGACAGCACGCGGCAGACGACGGCGCTCATCTATCTTTGCAGCCATATTTAGTAATAGCCTTAGCTGAGCCTCCCTCGGCTGTCTGTGTCCTCTGGCGTCACTCTCATCCTCTCAGGCGATTTCTTAACTCTCTGTCTCCGAGCTGAGGCAGAGACGCACAAAAACTCCATTAAACAGCACTCGCTCTCGATTGAGACCTGAACAATTTATCTTGCAATTTTAACCCGCAGCCGTGCATCGGAGGGTTCGGGGCCAGATAGTGATCTTTAAGGAGCTGTTTGCAATCACAAAGAAGAAGGGTGTAATCAGGCGCGCTCCGGCTGAGCGGATCAATCCGCCCGCCTTCTTTTTCATGCCACTGAATCAGCATTGATCTCATGCACATTCTGCGCGACCAACAGGCGAACTGCCTTCCCATTCTCACCCCTCTCCTCTCCTCTGTCACCCCTATCCTGAAGATCAGCTGAGAGCAGAGTTGACATTTTCAGGGAACTCACCTGATGGGGAACTTTTCCCCAGGATCCCGCCCCAGGTGGAAGATGAGTGGCTGCATTGTGTGCTCTTTCTGGTCATGTGTAGTCACACCCGCGACCTCTTGACCCGGACAGAAGTTGATTCCCTGCGAGAGAAAACACAAGACACAAACCTTTTAAACTGGAATGGCTACTTGTTCATAGAGTTTCTTAAATTGAAGCAAATCTCAAGATCTGCTAATAATTATATCATTAAAAAAGAAGGCGGTAAAATTGAGGGCACCCTTCTAATCCATCAGCCAGCTAGGAGCCTTCATCACGTTAATGAGTGTGCCTTGATTGCACAATGCAGATGTATACGACCACTGGATCATGTAACTCAAGCAGAGTTAAATGAGTGACTTCAAAGAGAGTAAAACCCTCAGTGACATTTGAGGAGGAATGAATGAACCCCTGAGATCAGAAAGAAGGGTTTCCCTCTCTCCATGTTGCCTAAGTGTGTGATGTTGCACTACATTTTTTATTTATTTATTTTTTGAACCATGAGTCATCCGTGTGCTCCCCGTTGGAACAAAACTGCAACCCACCATAACAGGAGCAAAACTCTCATAATGAAGCTGAGCCTTTCTCTACAGAAAACAAACACACACAATATTTAAGATCAGTTCCACGTGTAATAAAAAAGTGGACACGTGTTTACTCTTTATGCACCACTCAGGTTAAATAAAAAAAAGATCTTGGGATCTGTAATGACTATTTCTTAAACTTCCTGTTTCTTGCGCAGTGTTCAGGCATTTCCGATGGTCTACATTTGATCCTTTGACTCCTCTCTGCGTGTCTTATCATGCACAACAAAACAGAACTCGGTTAACCTGATGTTTAGCCACCTGCTGCTCTGAGCACACTGCGTAATCTCGCTGTAGTACAGCCTGTATGCATATTATCTTACAATCCGCTGAGTTTTTTATGCAGCTACTGTTCAGAAAGGGCTTTAAGTCACTGGCAAAATAGAGGACTTTTCTTGCTTGTGCTGCCTCCCCTTCATCTCTCCACGCCTTCGCTCCTGCTCTCTGCACTCCATTCTCATGAGCCTGGCACTGATCGCAGCCTGATTGAGTCACACTCACTCCTCCAGAACCCCCCCCCGGAGGTCTGCCTCCTTCTTCAACACACACACGCACACACAAAAACACACGCGCGTTTTGACGAGCACAACTAATATTGAGAAAGCATTCATCTGTAAGGCACCGCTGCTGCCCCCCTCTGAGATCACTCAACGGAGCACCTTGAAATACATATAGAAGAGAGAGAAAGACAGAGTTAGAAAGGATAGATACCCCCCGCCCTGCAGAGCCGCCTCTCATCCAGACGTGTCCTGTCTTTTGAAGCCAACAGCTTAGAAATGCAGAAAAGAATGAAAAATCCCAGAGGAGCAGCGAAAAAAGGCCTGCTGCGTGTATCTCTCTGACTCTGTCTCTTGTACCCGAGACACAACAGCAAGAACTCCATATCTCCCGTGACATTAATGCTACGGATACAACTAGGCTTCTTTCAAACTGGAGCAGAGCAGTCGCTATTACATGATAAGGTGCAGGAGGATCCAGTGGTAGCAGGGTGGGTTTTGAGAAGAAAGAAAAACTTGGTGTGTATTTTGATGCAAAAGAGAAGGAGAGCTATTTTATGTAGATGTGGCTGAATATTTCTAACAACATATACTGTAAACATATCTTTGACTAGTATATTTGACTTATTCTATAGACATGTTACAATTTGGAGCTGATCTAGGGAGTCCTTTTGCCACAAAGTCACCGGAGTACCAGTTCAGTATCTCTTGTCATCTTCTCCACCAGAACTGAAGCACAAATAAGTAACCGGCGCAGGCTAACAGGTGTCCCGGAGAGAATTCATTTTTCAGTTTTCATTCATCACCCTGTGAAGTATTCAACAAGGTTAAAAAAAATAAACTATCACAGCTGCCACGGAGCTCCTACTACAGCAAAGGTTGCTCAGCAATCCAGATACAAAAAGGAGCCGCAGTCACGACAAACTATATTTCGCAATATTAACATCACCACGCTGCCTCAAGAGAGTCTGATGAGAGCTATTTAAGCCTGTGAAATTTCTCATTTTCCTCATGGCTGAGCTGCATGAACACAGCCAGGACAGAGCAATACGTCTCCCAGCTATTAACCTGTAATTTCGCTCTTCTTCACAGACACACATCTTCCCTTGTTTATTTCTCACCATGGGCTGAGAAAACCAAATTATATTTTAAAGTATTACCAGAGCGAGCAGGAAAACAGGATTTGGAGGTCTCATTTCTGTTGCACGGCAGGTTAAAGTGAAACATATAGAGATGTGAAGGGTGAATACTTAATGAATAATTATCAGTGTGTATTATTGCTATCACAGAAAGCCTCGACGAGGACAGAGGAAACACATTTCCCTTCTAAAGGTGATTTTAAAAACATTTCATGTGCAGGATGACTGTGTGAAACAGCTCAGTATGAGCACATAAGTCAGTTTGTTTACATTTTTCATGTTTCTAAAATGCACTATGGGTTTCATGAGATGGACAGTTTAAGGATTCAGCCATAATGACATGAAGCGTATCTGGAATTGAATGTCCCCTAGTAGGAGCTCAGCGGTCCACTCCATAAAGCACACGCAGACACGCACATCTATATAGAGAATCAAACATACATGAACATGTTTTCTCTCATCCTCCTCGCCTCTCTCCCTCTCATGTACGCACACACACACACACACGCCAATCGATAGGCAACTCACAGGCAATCAGACGCCATTATTTGTGAAGTTACACTTCAGTTCACATGAGTTGATAAAGGAGGCTGCTATTGATTCAGCGGGCCTGAAGGAGAGAGCAATTTAAGCGACCGATGGGGCATAAAACAAACTGGATCGCAGGAAAAGCAGAGCCATGGAGGGAGGACAGGAGGACATGTTTTTATGGATGTAAGGGGGAAAAAGAAGGACCACACTATCCTGCCTCTTAAGTGTCAGATTTCACATTTTTTCTGATATATTTAATCACCACAGAGTTGACGTAATTACGGCCAAAAGATACTGCTGGCATCTGCCTTTCTTTCTTCCTTTTAAACTCCATGACGCCCCCCCCCCAAAAAAACAAGTCTACAGCAGGCAACGTCGGTATGTAAATGGAGAGGAAGAAAATCTCCAGTGGAGTTAGAACAAACAAGTCAACTGGTTGATGAATGATGCAAGTTCGCTGATGTGGGGGCCTTTCATTAATATTCATTACGCTCTGATGTACACAGCAGTCAACTGATGAGCCATTTTCAAGATAACACCAACAGTGAAAGTGTTTGTGTGTTTGAGCAAGATTAGGAGAGACAAAGAGGGAGGATGTGGCACTGCAAATCAGGAACTGAGGGAACAGAAATGGGACAGAGCTGCTGTGTTCAAAGGAAGCCCTACGTTTTTAAACTCCTGCCATGAGTTGCTCCAGGTCCAGTAGTGAGCTTTGTATTGTCCGAGCCTCACAGCCATCAGCTCGTTCCCACGGTAGTAGAAGATTGGCCTGTTGAGGACGAGAGAGGGAAAACTAATGATGGATTTGCACCAAAATGGACACTAATTTAGCCTTCAACTTAGCATGCTTACACTTATAAGCAATATTATGTAACTTTTGGCAGGGCTACAATCTCCTGCGAGAAGTACATAATGCTTTACGCCACTAATTACACACCGCCAACTATTTCACTGATTTGCGGGAAACTGCATCAGAAAATGTTTTCTGGTTTTCCCTCTGATGCTCTCCGGCTGCTGCGCTTCGGCTCTCGTTGTTGCTCATCATAACAAATGCACGTGTACAGCTGTCCGTATTCATGACAGTGGTATTGCAGTCTGAAACTGTTGGTGCCAAATTGCAAAAAATAACAACTCTTACATAATGTTGCTTTAAAGTCCTCTCACTTTTTAAAAAAAAACAAAAAAACAATCTCAAGTTTTTTTTTCACCATCCAGTGAACAATTTTTCTCCTTGCTTACATAAAACATGAAATAAAGAGTTATGCAGACATATTAGAACTACTATTTTGCAATGGAACTGCTAATGTCACCGTGCTAATTTGCTGAAAATGACAATATTACCATGTAGCTGTTCAAAGCTTCCATATTCATTATCTCATCTCAGCTGAGATCTGATTTGACGTGATGATGCCAAAGTTGATTGATTTTTACTTTATTGATTTTACTTTTTTACTCAAAACTTTATCATGTGCCCGTGATATATGATGAAACTAACACTGCCCTTCCACTCAGGGATGTGATGTTTAACATAAAAAAAAAACATTTTGAAAAATTCGAGAGATCTTTGTCCCAAAGTAACAGCCCCCCAAAAATCCACCGCTAGTTTGTGTATTCACCTGTTTTGGGGTGTGTGTGACTCCTTTAGCAGGACTGGTGTCAGGTCTATTCCATCAAGGGTTCTGTCACTAGGAGGGCTGATGCCAGCCAGTGCCAGACTGGTCACATACAGGTCCATCACATTGGCCAACTGGAAGTTCACCTGCAAAAAGAACAAAGAAATATTAAAAATGCAGTATGAGAAGCTACATCACACAACTTGAGTCAGAATCGAACAAAACTGACCAAGTGTCCTCTCAAGGACCAAAAAACACATTGGTCCTCATTTGTCCTTGATACACACACATGTGCACACACACACACACACAGAGACACACACAAACACAATATTTAATAACATCTCTTGATGGATGGACTGTTTTATGCTGCAGGAATACCAAAAGCTTTTATCCTGGATTTTCTTCACGAACGCGGACATGCAATGCATCGTCACGATAGGACGTTTGTATGTGTGGTTGTGTGTACACATGTAGGAAAGAGGTGCATTTCTTCACTCTCCTCTAATCTCTGCTTGCAGGTTTATTATAAAAAAAAACCTCCAAAATGCCTCTCTTTCTAAATGAGGTTTTTTTTTTTTTTGGGGTGGGGAAAGGAAAAAGGAGGAGCGAAGAAAAAGAGAAGAGGAAGCGGGGTGAGGACAAGGCCCGGGCAAGCAGGCGGCTGGAGCTGGAGCGAGCTGGTGTTTTATCTCCTTCTCCCAGTCCCAGTGAAAAGCTTTATTTTATTTATAAACTTTGAACTATTTTCAGATAAAATGCCATTTTTTCGCTGTCATCCTTGATCTTCCGTTCCATTCTCTCCTGAGCGAGCCTTAGAGGGAGACGGCACGCTCACAATCAGATAGCGCTATCAGGCCTCTGCAGCTGCACCGCCATGTGCTGCTGTGCTCCTATCGGCAGGCAGCACACATACAGACACACGCGCATACACACTCACACACACAGGCTCCTAAGCACTGAAATGAATTCCCATTTCTTCTGTAACCACAGAACTAGCCACAGAAAAGGCTTTGCAATGCATTCCATGATCTATCTGCACATCCAGACACTCTTTCTCGCACACACACACACACACACACTCACAGATTTAGTCCTTCACTTCATTTTTCTTTTTTTCTTTTTTTTAGAAGTCACAGACACACACACAAACCATTAAAGAAGACAGGACAAAAGGACACAAGAAGAAGCCAAACTGACATTTAGTTGGTAATAACTTGCATGACCAAGAATCCAAACTTTCACACTCGGACTGGTCTGACAGAGGAATTTATCTCATGACTTGCAATCTTTTATTTCCTTCCTTTATTAGCTCTGCCCTCTTTTGCAGACTACCCTGAACTTCATTCTTTCTTCATCCTTTTGTTCTTTACTCTTTTTTTTTTTGACTGACTCATCACTCTCTATTAATGTCACATTGTCCTTCCCTCTCTTTCTCTCATTTCTTTCTGCGTTGTGAGTGGTGATGTTGGTTATCTGAGGAGGCAGTGCCTCTATCCCTGTCTCTGCCACTCTGCCTGTGTGTCTGCTGCCTGATAAAACCCAACAAAAGGGACTGTGATGCTCGACAACACTGTGGGGGCCCGACAACCCCCCGTCCACCCGCCTTCCCAGCTTTGTTCCTACAGCCACCACCCCTCATCATCCTGGCCCCTCGCCGTCGCCCCCCCTCCACCGCCATCACCACCACCACCCTCGGGCACTGGGAGAATGCTGAATCTGCACCTGCTTCAGACCAGGCGTGCTCCTTCATTCCAGTACACCTCCTTCCATCCAAGTTTCATCACTCAGATGCATCCAGGCGTTTTTTTTGTCTGTTTAAGATGTGTGGAAATGCACACCATGTGGTCTTTCTACCCCCACCCGCATCCACCCAAACTTTTCTCCTCATCTTAATACTCTAAAGATGCATCCGTGCTCAGTTGGTACAATAAACCTGCTGAAATCCCCCTTTTAACAAAGGCCTGTATTCTGTTTGTTGTCTCCAGCATTTTGCTCCAAGAGCTTATGGACTTTTCAATTCACAGATCAACAGAGATTTCAGAAGACTACAAATAAAGGGGGGGGGGGGGGGCAACCCTGTGCCTGGTCTGACCTCCTGCCCAAGCAGCAGAGAGAGATAAATCCAGAGCTATGGAGTACAGTAGCTCCAACAAAGCAGCTTTGTCATCACAACCCCAGAGAGCTTCAGGGAGGATCTATTGACCCTGGTTCTCACAGCCGAGCCACAACTGCAAACACACACACACACACACACATACACACAGGTGATTGGTGATGTTCTGCTTTGGTATAATATTACTTACATCTGTGCCTCGTTCACTGGTCTAGAAAGTTATCAGTCATCAGGCACGTAATCCAGCCTACATATGAAAGCATGCATACACATGTAGGCAATGTAGAATCAAACAAAACATTACTCAGACGTGCATACACAGACACTCTGGTCAATTATAATGTGGCACAGGTGCAGCAAAGCCCTGCGAACACAACACAGTTTCTGGCAGTGTGGCAGTGCCAGCGTCTTTAGCGCTCTTCCTGCGTTTCCCTTTTTCTACACCAGCCACCTCGTTTTTTTTACCTCCTCCTTGCTTCCTTCCCTGTACCCCCTCCACCACCATCTCCCCCCACCCCCTCCCTCCCCCCCCTCCGTTCCTTTATCCTGAGCGCCTGGCATATTCAGATACTGAAGTCCTCATTACAGCTCAATCCAACCTCAGCAAACACACAAACAGATTAGCCGCTTAAGACGCTCCCAATCCCCCTCTCCCTCGCTACTCCGCTGTGCTATCAGGCCCCAACACACCCCTGTGAGATGAGCCAGGGGCAAGGCTTACTGCAGACTGCAGCCTCCGCTCGCTCCTCCACCAAATCCCTCTGCGTCACAGCCCCGTGTCACAGCTGCCCCTAATACAATTAAAAGTCATTTGCAGAACGCACGGGCTTAGAGGATCACGGTGTGGGTGGGGGGTTAAATTGGGGAGGGGGAGTGAGGAAATAGAGAGAGAGAGAGAGAGAGAGTTTTGGGTATTAATTCCAGCCAAACATATTTGAGGAAACAGAGGGTGGGGGAAAGCAGCCACACACTTTGCAGCAGCAATCGCCCCGTTTATCTTTTCAGTTTCTGGAGTTCAGTCGCTCGATAGAAGATGAACTGGTTTCGGCGGCAATGGAGCGTGCTCATGTAAAGTGGTAAATGATACACAACTGAAACAAAAAGCAACAATCGTTCAAAAGAGGGGATTAGTGAAATAATTACTCCTTTACTCGCAACCTGCTTTACAGTCCTATACATCGCCTGCAGCTTACAGAGAACATTTCAGCTCCTGGTACCTGTTGATAGGCAGAACATGAGGGAGCAACAATGCTTAGAAGAAAACTAGCTCCTGGGTCCAACTCTAGTCTGGTCTCTAGAGAAGATAGCAGGGATTAAGCAAATGATCGGCTTTATTTGGTAAAAGCTCACCGTGCCCTCTTTGATGCGTCCAGGCCACCAGGCGATGGCGGGCTCCCTCATGCCCCCTTCAAAAGTGGTCTCCTTCCCGCAGAGGAATGGCCCGTTGCTGCCACCTGAGGAATGAGAAGCAGAAACAGGACAGAAAATGAGTCAGAAAAGCAATAACTGGTTTGACAAAGAAAGAAAATGTGTGTGTGTGTGTGCTTTTCACTGAAGAGAGCCTACTTTCATGCGGGCCTGATGTTAGAGCAGCTCCGTTGTCTGAGGTGAAGAAGACAAGGGTATCCTGGTCTATGCTCAGAAGCTTCAGCCATGACAAGATCTGACCGACGCTGTAGTCTAGCTCCATCACCGCATCACCATACCTACAGAACACAGACCATCACAGCTTACATCGTCCTCTACGAGAAATACATTCATCCAGTACCTATTGCATTAAAAGAGTCCGTAAAGTAGGATGTGATGTACCGGCCTCGCTGGCTCTTCCCGAGGAAACGCTTGGAGGCATAGACAGGGGCGTGAGTGGCATCGGGTGCCCAGTAGAGGAAGAAGGGCTGACGTCCCTGAGACTGACGTTCTATGAAGTCAAGACCTTCCTGGAGAGGTGGGAGGTGTGAGAGAGCGTCACAACACTGTCAGCGCAAATGTCAAATGAGTTACTGTAGATTCGCTTACAGGGCTACAAGTATATAACCTCTTTTTCTCCTGCACACCACGTACTACTTCACGTTTTGAGTTGCCAGTTTAATTAGGTACACCTAGCTAACACTAATGCAGCCTTATACAACCTTCATGCAGTAAACACAATCTTAGCATTTGCTCAGTGTGTTATACTGAGAGGAATTTCTCTGCCTGCTGTGTTAACGTCCGTGAGGGTAGAATAAATATTAGAAACACCTCTCAGTAATGCAAAACAGTTTCAACAAAAACCTGAACATGATAATGGATTTGTTGCAGGGCTGTTGGACTAGACTGCATTAGTTTGAGCTGGGTGTGCCGAAGCGAGTAACTGCCTGAAAAAAGTGGCAATGAGGTTTACTTAGAAAAGCCACCATTTATATACATGGATAGAAGAAACACTGGCTCCATGTTACTTTCAAGTTCAGCTCAGTTTAACTATGGCTCACACACCTGATATTAACCTTTGCATGTGAAAAGGACTTCATTGTGTACACCCATATACATAATTATGACACAATTCGACACCTTTATTTTGCTTGTTTCTTATCACAACCTGTTTCTGCCTCTGTAAGTGTGTATAAAGTGTAAAGTAAGTGTGTCTAAACACACAGAACACGTCAAGGAGAAGCAGGAGATTTTGCCTGCTCCCCAGACTGTGTGTTTGCAGCTTCAGTTGATTATTGTTTAACATAAAAACATGCATATTGATTATATTCATTATTCAAAAGACTGTAGCAAACAAAGTCTCTGAATCTCAAATTCTTCTGACCACCAGGCCCTGTGATTTGGTTTTGTGGTTTATGAAGTCCCAAGGCTGGCAGGTATATGTAAACCTTTTAGTACTGGATATACTGTAGCACTGACTGTTTTTTTTTTTTTGCAATGCTAACACAAGCATGTCATATGAGGACTGATGTCAGACGTTATTTCTGCTGCTGGCAAAAACTCTTAACTACCAGAGATATAAGCTAAAACATCAAAGTTTTGTTTCATTTTCCAAAATAATCACCATTACATTAATAACCGCTCTACAGAAACCAGTCTAGCCGCATTGGACATGCAAATATGAGCTTTATTAAGCTCTGCTCGACAGATCCGTCCTCTTCCCGTGATGACATATTACACCTCTCAAGCATGCAGTGTGTCCCTGCAGGCTGCTTTTAATCCCTTTAAGAACAGAGTTGGAGGGACTGACGTACACGGCGGTGATAATCAAGACGAGTGTGCGCAAAACTCAACAATCCACTTCTGCTGGTGAAAAAGAATGGTAATGATCAAAGGCCAAAATCAGTGCTTTAATTGCTCTTTTAATTTGTTGAATGTGTGTGTGCTTTTATGTTTAAGTGAGGCAAAGACCATTTCCTACTCTGGTGGACAATGAACTTCCATTCCACTCTATGAAAAGTGGATTGTGAAGTAAAATTGTCTGACATGATCTGCTCGGCTTACAGAGCTGAGGCGGCCTTAACTCACCATCAGGTAGATCTGTGTGAGGTTGGACTCTCCAGTCTTCCTGTCAATCACAAACTCCTCGTAGTATCTGGAAAACAAGTGGATTGACACAATTCATTAAATGAAACCTTACCCACCTGGCCGCTGTGCCATCTCTCCCTGTGCTTATTCAGACAAATGAAATCATTGCTTCACCATGACCTGATTTTATTAACGTTCAATCTGCCTCTAAATTGACCCAAGCTACTGGTGACAATAAGATCAAACAAGTGGAAGCAAATTCCCCTCTTGTGGACTGTGTTTGCAGGAGATTTTTGGTGAAAGACATACAGTATTTGGGAAGTCTCAGCAGAGCCGAGCAGAGGGAACTGTTATGAGGTGTTGCTGAAGCGTGGCGCGGCGAGCAGAGAAGCAGTGACAGGCATCTCTCTTTCTTACGCTTCACTTCCTCCAGGTGTCTCCGCATACAGCCAACACAACCTGCCGTCTCTTGAGGGCGTGTGTGTGTGTGTGTGTGTGTGTGTCTGTGTGTACATGTGTCTATGTGTGTGTGTGAGTGTGTGTATACGTCTGTCCAGGGCCCAGGTATGCAGAGCTGATTAAACCCATGGCTAAGCGAAAAACACGCCCGGCTGCCAGTTCCAATGACCCTGAATACACATATGGCTGTTTTGGGGAAAACAAATGGGCGGAAAATGGAATACACAAGCACAGCTGGTACAGGGAAGGAAGAGGAGGGGAGACACTCAACTCATCCAGAGGAGCAGCCAGCCAAACTATTCCTCTGAGTCATGGGGAAGGAAGATTTTTATGGATTCTCAGCCCTCTGTTTCTGTCTGCCGTTATGTATATCTGAGTGCTTGAGTGTGATACTACCTGCCAACCATCTCAGTGTTGTTGTAGACAGGGATGTTGGGTCTGTTGCTGTTGTTGTAGGGGCCAAAGTGGCAGTTAGGTGCACCAAACCATTCATCAAAACCGTTCTCCAGAGGCAGGTACTGTGGCCTGTGTCCAAGATGCCTGCAGTGACAAACATGGTGCACTCACACACGGATGCGGAAGATCAACGTGACTCAAGGAGTGTTTAAAATTAGACCATTACTCCAAATCACACATATACCTGTTCTACTTCACCTCATTTATAAAGCACCACATGCTTATTTTGATGGTTGAATACAGTTATTACACTTCTGCATCCTCGGTTCCCTTCACTTCAGTGCAGTATGTAAATGCAGAGATGCTTGAAACTTTGAGATAGGTACATAATCTATCACAGCAAAGTTGCATGTTTGGTGGTAAGATTGTGAAGATTTTTTTTTTTAATTCATCATTATTCCGAGGTGCATCACACCTGAGCATGAACAAAAGGCAGATAATATTGTGTGTGATGAATGATATATCTGAAACAAGCTTCAGCTCCCTGCATAAAGAATTTCATACCGCGCTGAGAGGAATGCAAATCAATGGATGCCCCAAGGAAAAGAAAAATACACTCAAAATAGTATCGAATTATTTTATACTTTGGAAAATAACCAGCACGAACTTTAAATATACATTATTTGGATTAAACATGCAAATATATTGCACTTTAATTTATGGATAATTTAAAAAGCCAGTTTGGTTTTGGGTGTCTCGCTCATGGACCCTTGTGTTTCATATTATTTTAACTGTCTGATGTTAATTCCCTTTAATGCAGTCCAGAAATATTTTAATCCTAGCTCAAGTATGTGCAGCATTTTGTAAGTTTATTAGGAAAAGTTCTGTATAAATAAAGTTAATTATACCCTCCTGAGCTGCCAACCATGAACATAAACTCCCGGAACCCCCAAAACTTCTGGATTAAGGGAAGATAAAGAGCTCACCACTTGCCAACTATCTTGCTGATGTAGCCCTTCTCCTTCAGCATCTTGGGTAACAAAATCTCATCCTTCGAGATTCCTCCCACTATCTCCTGCGGTGTGTATGCTGTAAAAAAAATAAAAAAAAAAAAAGGTCGAAATTTAGTGCAGAAAACTTTCCATGACTTTATTGCACACTGTACATTATAGACCAAGTAATGAAAAGAACCTGCAAGAAATTATCTGCAGCTGGATAATTTGCACAGTAAGGATATAGTGTAGACTGTACCATTTCTGGCGTGGGCATTAGTGGTGTAGAAACCGTTTCTGACAGGCAGCCTC
Source organism: Nibea albiflora (assembly GCA_014281875.1). Classification (NCBI taxonomy): domain Eukaryota; kingdom Metazoa; phylum Chordata; class Actinopteri; family Sciaenidae; genus Nibea; species Nibea albiflora. The sequence goes on along the minus strand of CM024795.1, from coordinate 25,621,163 downwards.
CCGGTGAGAAGTGCAGCTCTGGCTGTCATTAAAATGACAGAAAAAAAGTTATTAGGAGTTCTCTACGCTGGGCCTTCCAAATGATTTTTACTGCCAAACACAAAGGGTGAACTGTCCTCTAGCTCCCTCTCTGCAACCACTCTCACATTGGAGATGATGAATGAATCCAACTCGTTAAGTACTTTAAATTCTGAAATTAGATAAGCAAATTCAAATTTTGTACTTTATTGTCGTAGTTAATAAAAATACAGATTTCTCGGCCATCTCAGTGCCATATGTTTCTGCAACCACGACCAATACTGTGATTCTGCTGCATTATCTACCTGATCCACCTTCGCTTAATGTAATCTTTGCAGTCAGGTAAAAACCTGAACCTCCATATTTTAACTCAAAAAGAAGAAAAGAAACTTGACTGCTTTGCATATCTAAACTTTATTAACAGGTTTTTAGAACTTTTCATGAACAAACTCCATTCTGAATTCATAACATTTAATAAACCTTTAGTTAAACTGCATAAAAACATAAAAATGACCGAGCTAGACTTTAGAGGTTTCTCACCCCAGTGATGCTACAACACCTACTTTCCTGCACCGGAAGAATGTAACATATTGTATTCAGTTTTGCATGTTATAACGAGACGATTTGTGAGCTTCATTTTAACAAATAACTGTAACTAACTACGTGTTCTGTGGTTGATCAATGTCAAGTTTCTACATCTAGAATCAGGTTATTTCAACATTTTAATGACGTGGCAATAAAAACACAAGAGATAGACAGAGATAGAAACCTGCGGCCGTGATGATAGAATGATGAAAGTATTTTAACATTTTGCAAAACTGGAAGCGCTGATTCACTTCTGTTTTACAGAATTGCTTACTCACATGGGGAACAGAGTGGGTTTCCAGTGTAGAAATTTGGAAGAAGCATGCCCTGAGCTGCCATGGCATCCAGGTTGGGGGTCTCTTTGGAGGGCTGGCCAAACACCCCCAAGTCCCCCCAACCCATCTGAATAACAGAGGGAAAGATTGGAGAGTTTATTAACAAGTCTGGCATATATATTCACACCAGAGAGGAAAAAAAACACATGTAAGCACAGACAGACACAATGAGACTACAGACTTCACAGACAAAGACAAAAATAAACAGAGAAGTGGAAATAGATATTTCTGGGGTCTCAAACTCATTCACTGCTCCAACAGATGTGTGCTGCAGATGTGATGAGCTGAAGTCACGAGGACAAACACAAACAAAAACAAGAGAAAATAACTTACGTCATCCATGAGCATGATGATGATGTTCGGAGATGAAACATTTGAAGGCTTTTCTGTTAAGGAACAACATATTGTTGCAAAAAACAGAGTCAGAGTCACAGTCCACTTCAGTCGCATTGCTCTGCTGGAGTCATATGAGCATCAGCTTCGAGGAAGTGGCTTGTTTGCCTTCGTGCGGGTCCTCAGCGCAGCACTTGCGCATAAACAAAAGAGCAATTGTTTTGACTTTCACTGACTTCTGATAAATGCTGTACCTGCGACATAAATTATCCCCAGAAAAAAAAGCTAAATTACAAACTTGCACTAAACACCGGGCGTATTGTACACACTGTGTGTTTTAGCTGTACTATTAAAAACTTTTGTGTGCTCCCTCTTTTCCTACAGTGCTTGAATGCAGCACATCACGTGACAGCATCTGACAGCTCGGAGGAGGAACACTAACATGGCGGTGTGCATAGCTGTGATCGCTAAAGAGGTAATCATTACTGGTTTTAACTGTCCCACCTTTATCCATAGCGTGTTTTTATAATTATTATGGACTTTCCTCATTCTTAAAATCGTCTCTAAGCAAATGTCAGCCATCTCTGTAGACCAGAAGGCCCAGCAGGTGCAAACAGGGCTAGCGTTAACAGCTAACAACATTAGCATCCTTTAGCCTGGCTGCTGTTACACTTTGTCACGTCGTTGGTGAGATTTTGTGCCTGCGTTTTAAACTCGGTGGGTCATTATTGTGTATCTATGTCTCTTTCCCTAGAACTACCCGCTGTATATCCGCAGTGTGCCCACTCAAAATGAGCTGAAGTTTCACTACACAGTGCACACCTCTCTGGACGTGGTGGAGGAGAAGATCTCAGCAGTGGGCAAGTCTCTGGGAGACCAGAGAGAGCTGTACCTGGGCCTGCTCTATCCCACCGAAGACTACAAAGTGTATCCTTGTTTTTTTTAAAAGGTTTATGAAAAACCAACAAGACAAGTGCTCCAAGTGTCCAAATGAAGACAGCTCTACTAATCAAGAGAGATGCTGAATCTTTATATGTGTATAAGACTTTATATGAGTGTATGAGACCTTAATGGTACTTGTATTTATGTAACACATTTCTCGTCTTCCAACCACTCAAGGCGCTTTTACACTACATGTCTCAGTCACCCCTTCACACACATTCATACACTGATGCCATTGGCTGCCATGCAAAGTGCCAACTAAAACTAAATATCCTTAACTGGCGCACTAGATATGGGTACGTCACCAACTCCAAGGTGAAATTTGTCATTGTTGTGGATTCATCCAATACATCATTACGGGACAATGAAATTAGAAGTGTAAGTTGAATGCATGTCTAATCGTATTCAAACGCAGCCCAATAATTTTCTCCTCTAGCCACGTTTGCATTGTTAAACTCTGTCAGGTGCTGATCTAGTGGTACAGTGTGTTTGCATACTGAATTATATCTTATTCTTATGTCTCAACTTACATTTTATGAACCAATAGTAAAGTGATACCTCTTGATGTCTGATTTTATGGAAACCATTTCTAGATAGCCTGCTACAATGTTGTCAGTGATTTTTTTTTTTTTGCATGTACAGTTTTTCTTTACTCAGTGCAGCATCCTTACACACACAGAGAAAACTGAAATCAGGAAGAGCATGAACAAATCCACGACAGTGATGTGCTTTTTAATTTCAAATTTTCTTGAGTGGTTTAAAAGTAGTGACTTGTTCTCTTCCAGATGTTCCGAAAATTACATAACTCTTTTACCGACGTAATGTGTAACCCATTCCACAATCCCGGAGACCCCATTCAGTCCAAGTGAGTGTATACTTGATATTCAGATATCACAGTTCTCCAAATCTAGCAATGTTTAATTGTTGACTGTCGATTCTCCAGGGCCTTCGATGGCATCGTATCTGGAATGATGGTGCAAACTGGTTGACGTCCCATCCATTCCTTCTCCTGAGCCTCCACTGTACAGACCACCCTTAATCATATTTTTATTTCTATACATGTTGCCTTGATTCTTGAAATGCATAAGTAATAAAACTGGATTGTTGTTTCACATCACTGCATGCGTCATTTTACTACAAATGGTCCGGATCATTGTTTTATTTATTCATTCACTTACATAGTAAAGAACTAGTTATACATAGGGAGGATTTATACATAACACTGCAGGCAGCAACACAATACATTCGCATCAATTTGTAAAAATTGTAAGAGACGCAAACTGCATAACAATTTGAGGATTGTCCCATGCATTCACAGCAACATAAACTTATAATGCAATGTCTCTGACCCCAGTCTTCATTCTTCTCATCTACTTGAAGATCTGATGAAGGGATGCAAAGTCATCTGCTGTCCATTCTGACTCTCACAAGACGCTCAACTCAGTAATGCCTGGAAACACTTCTTTAAAATTAGCAGTTCTACTCGGCCACTTCAGCATGTGTGCTGTGGTTAGTGCTAACGCTGTTGAGGGTAGTGCTGTCCACTCGACCCTGCCCCCAGCTCCTCTGATGGTGGAGTGATGAGAAGAAGACACGGGTAACGTTTAGGCATCTGTTCGTGGTAGTCCATGTGTCCCCACTGTCTTTTCCCCACTGAGGGGCCTCCTCCGTAATAAGGGTGGGGTGTTTGATGTTGTGGCCTGGTTGACTGGTATCGGAACCTTCCTCGTGAGCTGTTCTGGTATCGGGGTGGACGGTAACCACGGCCTCTGCCTCTGGAGTGGCCACCTCGGTGTCCTCCTCTGTCTGTGGTGCTGATGCCTGGCATGTTGGTCCTCTTGGGCATTACCTTCAAGCCAAAGAACAGTAGATGATATTATCGGAATGCCACGTTTGTTATTAAACAGTGATGGAACACAAAATTCAAAAGCACAAATATTATTTAAAAACAGTTCAAACAGAGGAAAATGAAAACTAAATGCGTGCTGTGAAGGGAAGTTGCATAACATTTTTAATGTTAACTTCCACTTCCAAACAGTGAGTAACATTATCTGCACACAAAGTGCTAATGATGAATCATGGTAAGAGGAAGTGCTAAATTTCTGAAGCTCTGTCTTGTTTCTCCGAAACTCAGTTTAAACACTTCCTCCCACATTCTTCGCCTGACCATACCCATTCCTAACCATTTCTGACGGTCCTAAAATCTCATGTTTGTAGTCCCCAGAGTGCTAAAGGTGTCTGCAACCAGTGCTCCATCACTGTCACTTGGACAGTTGTAAGTATCTAACTAGTTTGAGGGTTTTCTTGAAGACTAACATGTAATGTAATGCTCCTCACCTTGAGGACTCTTCCTCTGAACAAGGTCTCATGCAAACCTATGGCGCTGTGCACAGAGTCTCGATCAGAGAACTCAATGTAAGCAAAGCTGTGAAAGAGGGAGAGAAAAGCCCAACGATAAACTGTCAGGATCAAAACAGTGTCCAGCAGATAAAAGTATCAACTCCAGGCACAGGTTGAACTTACCCTTTGGGATGGCCGGAGAATCTGTCACACAGGATGGTAACTCTGTTGACAGGACCGCAGCCGTTGAAATGGATCTCCAACTCGTCTGCAGTAGCTCCATAGTCTACCTGGGGTTTGATCCAACAGGGTGTCAGATCAGAGGAGTAACAAAATGCCCAGCATGAAGAAAGAGACACACAAGTCTTACATTTCCAACATAGACTGATCTGTTGTCTGCGTCTATCCTCTCCTCAGGGGTCATATTGTAGAAAGGGCCTGAGGAGGAAACAAAAACAATACTTTTGCACGTGTAAAATAAAGACCATGTACACAGGTGAAATGAACACAACGATTACTTCTCAGCTTCTCGGAACACAGACTTCATCCATCGTCTTTGACAATACATATCTCAGAATCTGTCTCCTCTCTGTTTGCATCTCCGTTCTGAAGCAGAAACCGAAAGGGGGGAGGGTGGAAGGAATGAGGAGGTGCACACAGGCAGAAAATCGCCACAGGCAGCAACGATGGACCCTTCTGGTTCTCTGGGGCTCACTGCTTCGTCTCATTGGGCAGTGATGAGGCACTTGTGAAGTGTCCCAGGTGTTAGCCAGATGGCGGCGTATGCGGCTACCTCACCTGCCTGGAGGCTGTGATGCTACACACCTGGCTAAGAATACGCTGTCGAGGCTTCCCAAATGCACAATCAGCATTTAGCTGTACAACAATGTGACACGATAACAAACCACGAAGCGGATAACACCCGTAGGTGGGCTGTCTCACCAGGCCGAGGGCTGCTGGTCAGGAGCTGCATGTCTCCCATGTCACACCTCTCCTCCTCCTCCTTCAATCTCTCCGATTCTTCTTCCATCTCCAGCTCCTGTACCCGGGCCTTGATGGCCGCCAGCTCCTGAGAAAACACAAGCATGGAGACAAGAGCATGAGGCATGGACCTGAGCAGAATACTCGTGACAAATGAAGGGAAAACCTGAATCTGGGAGTGCAAGGGTCAACCCAGTGTAACACCTATAGGAAAGTTTGGATCATCAACACCAAATAAAAGAATGCCTTTTGGATGAATGGTATTCACTCTACGATGAGCTGAGTGAATACCATTCAGTAAAGCTTTTTCTTTGATTTGTCACTCATCTGTGTATTGATTGTGACATTATAAGAAGCAATTTGGTAGTTTGATAACTGAAAATGAAATATGGACTGCTTGGCAAACGTGTCAATTCATTTTTTAACAAAGTTGTACTCCCAATTATGTAGGATACTCATTCAATTAAAGACATATCGCAATTTTGAATGCAATGCGTTTTATTGGGCTCATGTTGAAGTCATAGCAAGCACAATATCTTGGATTTAACCCTTATTTCAGTGCCTGGACCACGTTACACGTTACTTCTCCGGGCACTCAGCGTGTTCATACAGGATGTGTCTCACGGATGTCGTCCTTTGCACAAAACGTGTGTCAGTGATATAACGGCAGCACATAGCATAGCTGATGTTCGTGCTTTATTTGTCCAACGTGACAACCGTCATTTGCTCTCCCTGCCGACGTGCGTACAAACCGACGGACAAACGTGACGACAGCCTTTCGATGCACTACAAACATAACGATACCCACCGGGTCCTCGGCGAAATGCTCCCCGATGGACTCGCCCTCCAGGTAGCCGTACTCGAGATGATTTTCCGCCATGCTCACTGCTCAAACATGGCATCTGCAAAGAAGACTGCGGCTTGCCAAGAAAAAAAAATCGCCGCAAAAAATAAATAAATAAATATGTATATATATATATCTCGCCAGTGAGGAAACGAGGTGATGGTCCACAGACGCGACACCTGACAGCATATGAAGTAGGCTAATAGATATCACCTGTGAATGAGACTCATGACGCGCCGGATTGATTGACAGCAGCGTGCACGTGAGAGGGACGCTGGAGGAGGACGCGTACGTCACAGTGGCGCAGCAACAGGGGGGCCTCCGTCCCCTCCTCTGCCCCTCATGATGCCTTCCGGTCAGAGCAAGAGGTGGAATTTCACAGTTTCCCGAACTCCAGGTGCTCCAGGTGCACGATGCCAGACGTAAACAGCCAACAAAAACATGTCTGACCGTGACAAAGTGATGTTTCCTTGGCAAGTGTACACACAGTTTATCTCTCAGCGGTGCAGCCTTGTGTGTAGAAACAGAACAGAGGAGGGAAAACGGCACCAGGTAACAGATGCCATAGTAAATTTTATTTTATGGCACTTTCATACTTGGAAACATGTATAAATAGTCCATTCATGAATACTGTAGTCTACAAATACACCACACCCTCCTCCGTTGTTGACTGAAATGTACCAGAGAAATATGTGTGATGTTAAATTGGGAGTTTCTTCATGAGGTCAGGGTAGATTTGGCGCTCCATTGTTCTTTGCGTAGCAGTACTGGTAGTACCCATCACTCTCCATACGTCACCCCTGCATCTAAAATTATAACTACAATAATCAGAATCACTTTTATTGGCCAGGCACATAAATCTGACACTGGCTGCATGTTGCTCTCAATGTACATAGAGAAATAGATATAAATACAGCAAAAAAATTAAATAAAACTTGTGTTCAACGGGATATATCCTTCCATCCATTATCTGTAACTGCGTATCCTCACTAGGGTCATGGTGGGGCTGGAGCCTATCCCCTAAGGTATATATATATGTAATGGTTAATATATCCATTTATAGTAAATGTGCTCATTCTTCAAAATAAAATACTTTCATTGATAAATTTGGTAGAATTTGTCAAAAATCACAGTCATGTATATTTCATGTAAGGTACCTGAAAGTGTGGATAACAGGCTTTTTTTTTTTTAACGCCACACATTTTGACTCGTTATAGCAGGAAAGCACAGGTGTTACTAATCACATTAACGATGGCTCTGTGCTGTTTAAGTGCCCCAGTAAGTCATGACAGTGAGTCATCATGCACAATACCAGGACCCTGAAACTGAAGCGGCTAAATGGAATTGAGCCATCATTCATTTTGTTATTTACACCTCGACCTATTCTGTTTTCACCCATGTATTTAAGATTCCCGTGGGACTGAAATATTAGATCACTGGAAACGTGTGTGTGTAATATGTGAACAGAAAAAAGACGGCAACAGAATGTGGGTCCAGTTTCACTGTAGGCTACTTATTATTAAAGAAATAGTCCCTATAAAATTGTTAACAGTGACATCTGTGTGTGCAGAGATCAACATGACCCAACTCTAAAACATGGGGAGAAAAGTATAGCAGCTTTTGATTACATTTTGAAATCAGAGGAAACATAAAAAAAAAAGTTTATTCATCCGTCCTGTTTTCCTTTTCATTTCCCCTTAAGTAACTTCATGGTTGAAAGAATCATAGTGTTCCGTCTGACAGTATCTCGTACACTTCATTGAAGCTATATGATGTTTATACTGAGTGGACTGTCACTCAAAACCCACAACAGTTTTATTGCAGCACTGAAAGCGCCAGATGGTTTTTCACGCAGAGTCCAGCTGCCTCGCAAGGTTACCACTGCTCCATCAAATGGAAATATTCTAGACGTTTTGTGCAGATTCATCCTGACTTGTTTTAAGTCAGTGAAAACCTTTCAAACAACATTCTGCTGGTATAAACAAAGTTTTGCTGAGTTTGTAATGACTCACCAGCAGCTCATGGGGTTTAAGAGGTTAAAGGATGGAACAGAATGTTGAATAGATATAATTAAATCAAAGATACATTTTAATTAGTTAAGTAGAAGATGTGTGAATTTGAACTTGTGACAGTAACACAGGGTCAAAGACATGGAGGGAGGTTATTTGGGATTTTTATGTCTTGTTCAAAGTGTGTGGGATTGTTGGAATATATTTTGAAAAAGACATTTAATGTTTATATTGTTTTTTCAGGATGTTAGTTAGATCTGCTGCTATCATATTTCTGTAGACACGAAGATGATTCAGTAACAGCAGATCATTTTCCTCTTCTGAAGACGTAAAGAAGAAAAGCAACCAGAGTGGTGAATATTTCATTTCATGTTTTAATTACACAGTTACATTGTTCAACACAGACAATAACCTGAATTAGAATGTTTTACAGCTTCACACATCCAACAGAGCGAACAGTTAAAGAGCGGTATTAGCAACAGGGAGGAAAGCATGCAAGAAATAAATACAAATCAGAATTTAATTCTTCTGGCACAGTTAACTTCATCTAAAAACGGCAACAGGACCTTTTTGAAGAGGGAAACAAAACAAAAGGAGAAAGAGCTTCAAAGCGCCAACCTTTCCTACAGAAACATGTTTTTTCTGTAATAATGTATTGCACAATACAGTATAGAATGCTTCCCTACACATATAAAACCATAAACCCTTTGTCAATTTATGTAAAGGTAAAAACAGGACCATCCTGAGCCATGGCTTTTGGGAAAACAAGTGCTGTACCCACTGTTTGCCACTTTAGCTTTCTACTGTAGCTATTCATCAGTGCCTGTTTCACAGGAAGGACATGTCACCATCACATCAGATGAGCCTTGAAACTTCATTGGTAAAGTTACTGGTTGGGGTAAGGAGAGACAAATGCCAACCTGCTAATATTTGTCTTTTCTAAACATGCGTTTTGCCCATATCATGTACATAGTTAAACAAATAGAAAAGTGGCTGATGTAAAGTGTTCAGAGACCCCTGGATGGTATTCACAACAGCAGAGCCCTTATGCGTTTGCCATCTATAACATCTGCACGGAGAAATGTGTAGATCTAATTTGTTTCACGACTTAGCCAAGCTTACGCTCGGCTGAACAGAACATTTATCTGATCTGGTGACATCAGGAGGGAGAGTCTCAGTGAAGTGGACAGTTTGCTCTTTTTCTCTACAGCCCCTCGATTTATGTTGCACACAATCGACCACCTTGAAGTTCTCCGTTGCTGAGACGTAACACAAAAACCTTAAAACTAACGTGAAGTCTGAAGAAGAAAGTTGTATCTTTTGGTTGCGTTTTGGTCATTTGTAACAGGTCTATTGGGTTTGGCTTTGTTTAGTTTATCTGAGGGCTTACTTGCAGACAAGGAGGCACACGCAAAGCACTTAAAAGTTGAATGGAACTGTCATTACGATCTTGTTTGATGCAGATTCTGTACGCAGACGGTGTTTTACCGCACAAAGCTGTTGCTACATATTGTGAATCGATCTGCCACTATAGTCTGTCTGGGATGTTTCATTAAAGCTCTGAAGGTTTCAAGTAGTTTGTACAGAGACATGAAAAAAAGAAGAGATTTTTTTTGTACTTTTTTTTTCTCTTTTTTTTTTACAAAAACACACACACCATTCACTCGCAAACACACACACCCATCATGTATTCATTTCATCTCTGCAAGGCTTTGTAACTGTAAGAACACGCAATCAGTAGGCTTTTCCAAAGGGGATGCTTCCATTATTTTTACAGAAGCACTATTCAATGTGTAGACAACAAGCGCTTTGATTGCTTGAATAAGAACTCTACACATTTGAAACTCAGCCGGTTCATCGAGCGTGCTCGTCACTCGTGTGCCCTGATTGTGTGTATTTCAGACACTTTGGTTAACTGGTGTAGTGGAGCTCTAACCTTATTATTTATGGTCTGTCAATACACACTGTGTCAAAGCCTACTATGGCAATGCAGGAGTACTTTGGTCTGTGCTTTTATTGGTTTAGGACAACAAATGGCATGTCATGGTTGATTCTGTGTTCGGTTCAGGTTATATGCAGGTTTGACTGAATGCGTGCCTCTTACTTAATTCCAGCTGTATCGGTTTGGTTAGTGGGATGTGATCATAAAGGTGAGGTCTGCTGAGAATACATGTTCTTCTGCATCACGAGTAATGACATTTCCTTTCAGCGCTTTAGTTTTTATCAGACAGATTCTCGCTTATGAACGTGCGTCTCCATTTCTGCTCTCAGCCCAGCTTTTCAAAGTCCAGGTCAACCTCTCCTGGTGGTTAGCTGTATGGTCACAGGAGGTAGCTAGTGTGAAGGAGGGGGGGTTATGAAGAGTGGTCTATGGTAATAGTGGAGGAATTAGACATCGGGAGGGTGGAGGAGACACAAACAGGCTGAGGTCAACACCATATCACGGTAATTATAGCACGCATATAGAAATGCTACACACAGATGCATGGGTACCTTGTAGCTTATCCTGTTTGAATTATATGTCTCAGATAGTCCAAAAAAAGATTCACTTCATCAATGTGTTGAACAAAAAGTGGAGAAAGAAAAAGTTTTTCTGCAACTCACTGCAAAAAGAAAGTTTTTTTTTTTTTTTTTTTCCAAATTTGGTCCAAGTTTGTATGAGGCCAACCATGTAGGCTTCACAATGACTGATATCAGATGTGCATGAGCATAGTTGCTACAGGCCCGTATAAGCTGGGAGACTGTTTAACATACACGTGTTTGTTGGAGCATGTGGGAAGGGCTGATGAAAACAAAACAAAATGAACTCCACAGAGGCAAGAATCACCTCCGTTGGCCTGGAAATAAAAACCCATCCCAGATCTTCAGCTTATGCAAATTGCATCTTTACAAATAAACAATCAATAAAAAGAAAAATAAGAATCATTTCAGAGACTGGGTACCAAAATTAGGGTTGAGGTTTACTGTAGCTTAACACTGGCATATCATTTAATCCTACAGTAATGGCTTGTCTTGCACCTTCGGGGGAAACAAACACTCCTAACACACACACACACACACACACACACACATAGGTTGATGAGAAAGTGAGGGTTACTACAGTGGCATTTGAGCCAAAAGAATGGTATCAAGTTTGACCATTCCTAAATTTGGTGTGAAGGAAGCAAATTTGAAACTGAGCCACCACTGTTTTTTTTTTCTTCTTGTTTTCAAGCTTTTGACTGTATTTGTATTTGGATCTCTTTTTGTCAATACACACTGTTGAGTCCCCTCCTGCAAGATGTAAACTGACCCGGGGTGAATGACATGACAGAAGAAAAAAGTGAAACAGAAACAAAATGAATGGAGAAAATGTTCTGGAAATCTTGTAGTGTCCATCCCCCCATAATCTGTTTCCATCTGTTTTCAGCTACATGCACTGTGGTCCTGTATGGCGCCACTTTACCTCTCCTCCACTCAGGGTCACATGACACTTTGATTTGAGTGAAAAGTGTTAAACTTGTATGACAGAAGAAAAAAAAAAGAAAGGAAAATTTGATAATTTTGAGAAACAAATGAACTGTGAGAAAATCATATTCTGGACATTTATCTTTAAAGGTTTCTGTTATTTGGCAAACACATTTTTGGACCTCTTTAAATACTATGTACATTCACATTAAGTTACTGATGTTACTTTAAATATATTTATATGTATCTATATTATATGATACCCTATGGGCAGTTGCTGAGGTTCCATTCAGTAGCTGAATTCTCTTCATATTGCACCTCTGTCCTCTCACTGTCTTACAATGCGAGCAATACAAAATATTCTACAAGAGGGGTTTCATCTCATTAATATAGATACAACAAATCAAACAATAAGTAAAATGTGGGGCTTCCTCTCATAAACGAGTGTTCTTGCTCTGACTTCACTGCTCAGCCCAAACATAAAGGAGGAAAAATGAAAGGTAACAACAAAAAAATCAAAACAAAGTCCATCTTTCTGGATATACACAAGGGCAGCACATATGGACATCAGCGACAAGAGACATTTTTTGAAATTTGAAAAGAGGAACAATATCTACAAGCAGGTTTCGAACCCTTCCCACGTGACTGCTCCGAGGCTCTGTCCAAAGCAGGCTGGAGTTTAGGGGCAGACTTGAGTCAAGTGGTCGGGGGTAGAGCGAAGAAGGGAGGTGCGGGGTGAAGGGAGGTAGAAAGAGAGAGGAGAACCAAGTCTACACCGCCCTTCACGAGGCTCTTTCATCTGTTTGTCATGCTTTGGAAAAGGAGGGAGTGAATGTAAAGGTAACAGCAACTCCTTGAAATATCTCCGTGCTGCGGAGCTTTAAAAAAAGGACTTACAAACAACCTTCCCATACGTCTCTGCGGTATGCAATGCCTTCTCGGACAATGTTTTCAAGCTTCTTTTGAGTTTTTTTTTTTTTTTTTTGGCAGCTCCATTGCCATGCATGTGTCTTCATCTCCTTTGAGGCTGTGTAGCTTTTCCTTTTCCTCTTTTTTTTCCTCTCTGTCCTCTCTGTTACCATTCACAAAAAAAAGAAAAAAAAATCACACTGTGGCAGGGTTTCCATCCATTTCATTTAAGTCTTTCTCGTAGGCAAGTTCACAGCATTGTCCATATTCACTAGTCTGGGCCATCACTGAGGAATCGCTGTAGTTTCTGTCCAGACTGCAGGAGGCAGATGCAGATCAAAGCAGGTCACAGTTCTTCTTCTTTTTAAATGTCTGACTATCTCTGGGTCCCGTTCTGCAGCTTCTCTGCAGCCTGGTCCTCTCAGGGCTGGCTTATCTGCTGAGGAGGTGATGTTGCTTTGCGTTTGGTTATAAGATGAGTGCTTCTCCTTATCGCTTACTTACTCACTTTGGCAGTGTAATACAAAGGTTTGGATCATGTTATTTTTCATCTTTGAATTCATTTGGGTTCACAATGGTGCAGAGAGGTGAGTCCGGTGTAGATTTTCTTGGCTCGCTAGCAAGGTAGTTAGCAGTTTAAAATTTCATTTTCATATCATTAACGTTATCATCATCAGCATCAGCATCACTATTATTCTTTATTTAGAATATTTGGACTTTTCTTTATTTTCCCTTAAAGCCAGAAAGAAACATTTAATAAATACTAAGTTGTGTTTCTAAGGAATTGATCACATCCCCTTCCCTCATCTGTTTGAAAAAGATGTTCTATTCCTTTCCTGTCTCTATTAGGACACTGTAGAACAAGTGCCACATCAGTGAACTGTTTGGACTGGTAGTGCACATGTCAGGGCTGGGTACTGTTCTCTCATTGGTGCTAAATTAAAGGGAAATCCAATCCAAGTGCTAATCACCCACCCACCATCAATGTTGCCTTACCACAGCCCTTGTCTGGTGTCCTTATGTGGACAGTTTTTAACGTGCTTACATTACTGAGGACACATCTCAGTCACATCTTCAAGTCAAAGCTCATGTTTTCAGCAAACACATCTGATATGTTTCTGTGACTGAGCACAGAGAGAGGAGACACTTTTCATGCTTTCCACTACACTGAACCCCAGGCTGGAATCTTTGTATTTGTGGCTGTGGTTGTAAAAGAGACAAAGACAGAAAAAAGTACGTTTTTTGGGGTGGGGGGTGGTGAGAAAGTTGAGAAAACAAGTCTATCTTCAGGTAGTGAGAAGATTCTCAGAAGAGCTTAGGATATGAAGGAAAATCAGGATTTAAGTAGGGGAAGAGGAAAGAGAGCGGTGTGCGATGAAGATTCCTCAGTTTGGTTTTGTGTGGAGTGTGGGCACTGTCGCATCAGTATGCAGGGAAAGGACAAGGGGTCAGACGTCAGCGAGAGGTGGCATCCAGAAGGGCAGGGGTGGCTGGAGTTGTGGAGCGAGAGGCACTGCTGGAACTGCTCTCCTTCGGGCTCGCAGAGACACTTCCACTGCCGCTGCCAGCCCCTCCCGCAATACTGCTCTGGCCCGCCAGCGACAGGGGTCCTGGAGGAGTGCTCTCCGAGTGGGTCGGGGGCGCGCTGGAGGACGCTGAGGAGGTGGAGGAGGAGGAGGGGGTGCCTAGAGGGACGCTGCTGCCCCCTGGCAGCCCCTGCAGGCCCTGACCACAGACGTGGTGGTGCTTCTCCCAGTCTTTGTGTTGGCAGAAGGAGCCGCAGTAGCGAGCCGTGTTGCAGCCGCTGCACGTCTCACTGGCTTTCCTCCCGCAGTTCCAGCAGCTCTGGTGAGACAGTGGGGAGAGAGTGGGTTGATAAAAATAAGTCTCTTTTTTGTCCCAGGATATTTCTCACATAAATATACACTGTAACCCAAAATAAGTCTTTTATAATCCAGTATGTTTCTGTTGCTCTGTTCGCAGGGATTCAATTTTAAGGCCTCAGGTCCTGGTAGGTCCCACTAGTTTGTGTTACCAGCAGGTGGTGGTCAACTGCTCTGTAATGGCCTCAGCCTGGCACTCTGCTCCAGCCATCTGGATCTGTCTGCTTTTATGAACACTGACAACTGGACTGCTTCTGCAATAATCATGACAACATGGTGCAGCACCACACTAAGAGCAGCCAGCTGTATGGATTACACAACAAAGGATAACTCGGAGGAGAAAGAGAACAAAGTGAAGGGTAATGGATGGAGCTAAAGAGCACTGAAAAGGAACCCAAATAGTGGGTGACTGTGTAAAGGATTAGAAAGCAAATGAGAGGAGGGTGAGGCAAAATGTGGGTGGGGGGTCTGTGATACTCACTTCACTGGAGTCCTCCTGCTGGTTGATGACTGTTAGCGCATCTTCAGAGGCTTGCCTCTTGGCCTCTGCGAGCGCTCTCTCCATCTTAGAGCGCTCGGCTGAAATCATCTCATGAGCCTTCCTCTCAGCGTCCGACACCGCCTTCTGCAGCTCCGACATCGCCTGCCGCTTCACTTCATTCACTGCCTCCTCTGAGGAAGAGAGAGAAAGAGAGGCATTAGTGCTTGTGGCCATCGTCCCATCCTGCCTGCTCTGTCATCCCTTGTTGAGGCTCTTTAAGCTGCCATCTTGTCATATCTCAGCGAACAGATGTACATCATCCAAGATTTAAAACTTTCTGCCAGAAAAGGGAAACAGCCAGACTTCAATAATTAATTCAAACACGTCTGGCCACAATAATTTCCAGTGCTGACAACAGCAGATGTCTACAAAGTTTTGTCACCAATTTGGCCGTCCGTCCAATGTCCTGGGATTCCCTGTTTGCATGATTGTCATCTTGTCAAGAATAATTTCAATAGAAATTAGGAAGTAGGAAGCCCTGCAATCACTGCAGGGCTACTTCCTACGAAGTAGATTTTATCATGGGGCCCTTTTGTTCTTCCAGCACAAGCACAAGCCGTATGAGTGAGGAGGCTGTGTTTTTACAACAGGCAGGTGTGTAGACTCCTTTCCAGATGGCAGTCGAAAATAGAAACTTCCCGCAGTCCCTTCTCTGTGAGAGGCAGGAGTGATTACATTTTGCCATCTTTCATTATTGGCCTCACGGTGCACAACAAATGTACAGTGCATGATTTCTTGTGGGGCTTTATACACCTGAGAAATAGGTTGCCAAATATACACTATTTATTAATCAAAAGCTAATGTGGTATGTCGGGATCACACGATATGAATTCCTCTAAAATGACATGTTCTTCTGCCATCAAAGACAGCAACATTTTTAAAGATTAAATGATTTTCCTCACTCCTGCTCCACCTCCTCCAGATGTACGCACACACACGCACACGCAAACACCCAAATGACACACATACAAGTGGCTCTCCAGGTGTGTTAGCCCAACCAAGTAGGAGGTGAGACTGATACTGTTCTCTCCTCACTGCTCCCTATTTCCTCCAGTCAGTGTTTGTTTGAGAGGGAACTCATAAATAACTGTCACTTTTCCTCGCCGCTCCACTCCAGTTGTTTCAAACTACTGTGCAAAAAGATAGGCGGCGAGGGCGGGGGTGTGTGTGTGTGTGTGTGTGGGGAGGGGGCTTATCCACACATTGCCGTGCATATGCGCATGGCTGTGTGTGCATATATGCATGTGTGCATGTACTAAAAAAGTTAGCGTTCTGTCAACCCTGTCAACTTGCAGTCACACTCGCACGCACGTCTCAATGCTTCATCCCGTCTCTACTTTTTCTCCTTCGTTTCTACTCCCGTTTTCTTTTTCCTCCCCCTCTCTTTCCTCTCTCCCGTGCAAACACTATCTGCATTATCCCGAGCTTCTCAATTATCTGGCCTAATGCATGCACCACTAAGATTAGTTTGCAAATTTAATTAATTCTTATCAAGGAGACTGCATAGCAGATGCTGGGGCAATTAGCACTTAATGGAAAACACGGGGGCAGCAATATTAACGTTTTAATTCCGCAGGGATTTGGCAAGTCCCCGGGACGTGTTATTTCTGTCTGCTTTTTCACACTTCAGATCTTATTTTTCAAAAGCACTGCAGTCTCTCAACCTGAACCAGACCAGAGAATACGTGTCTGGTTTTAATTAAAAGCAAGAGGTGCTGCAGCTCCATCAGGCAGACTACCTGGCTGCTGAGATAGAGGTGACATATGCTCACGTGTACACACACACACGCACGCACGCACGCACGCACGCACGCACACTAGAGGTGAGATGTTGTGAGTGAGATACGTTACTCACCCTGCCTGTTTTGGAGGTGCTTTAGTGCTGGGGAGAGCGGGATGCTTGTAGTACCTGTATGAAAAACAACTGCAATTAAAAGAGCTTTTTTTTCTCTGCTGGTGAAAATGCAGCACAGTATTTTGCCGACAGCAGCAGCATCTTTCTTCCGCGGGGTATTGGAGTATGACGGCAACCTAATAGTGCTGGGACTGGGGTGGAACAAGGGCTGAGCCGGATGACTCCTGGGATGGGCTCTGTCTAACATGCAGTGTACAAGATGGCCCATGCAAATGCAACACTCCCACCTGCTTCTTTTTGGCTACAAAGTGAGCCAAAAGTGATAACCACAAACAAGATTTTCTTGTCTGTAAAAAATCTAAATGTATGTATTTGATTTACTTTGGTGATATGTTTTTGGTCTCTGCGCGAGGCTGGAGAACAAACTCAATGAAAAAAGAGGTCTACAAACTTGAGAGTGTGTGTTTCTCAGCACAGCGGAGACCAGTTAATCTCCCACCTGTGCTGCGCTGCTGCGGCCTGCCTGCCTTGGGCCAGGTGACTGCATTTTCACTGCAGCTTTAACTGCAGTGGCCTTTCATAGTGGTGACAGATGGAGAGCATTTAGCCCTAATGACACAGAAGGCCTCCAATCCTCTGCCCTGACAGACCTACGACTGTAAGGCCCCTGTAATGTCTGTTTCTTTAGCCAGGGTGAGGGCCCTGAAGACTGATGATGGTGATTGTGTGTGTGTGCGTGTGCGTGGGTGTGTGTGTTTTGTTAGTCTTTGTGAGGTCAATCATGAAGACAATAGAAAAAAGGTGGATGTTTGGCTCTTACCAGCTTTCCTCCAGATTTCTTCTGGCAGGAATCCTGAGGGAGGCCTGTGTAAGAAGTCTCTGTGGATCTCTGAAACACACAAGCAGGCGCGCACTCAGTCTCGATTACACACGCACACACACGGTGATCTTGATCTACACAAACACACATTCACAAGTCTCCCCTATAGTTTACAACTCTATATGTACTGGGACCGATACAAACCATGCGCGGCAACATCAGTGAATAGGCTGTCAACTTTTTGAGCCATTTGTAGGCGGAATGGAAGTACGGGTTAGAGGTGAATGCAAATCTTAATTATGAATGAATATGCTGGCAGGATAAGGGTACAATCAGTTGGTTAAAGATGCAGGATGTTCCAACTAGATTCCTACTGGCTCACAACATGAGCTAAAATTTGTGAATTTGCAGAAAAACGTGATAATCTAACTGCGTTTTTGTGTTTAAATTGACATATTGAGGCATTTTGAGCGTTTCAAATAAGCCCTACCTTGCTGTGAGTGTTTTGCTTTGCCAAACATACCCCTGTGTGTGTTTGTCTACCTGTCTGTCTGCCTGTCTGCCTTTCAGCAGCCGAGGAAGTTCCTATGGGCAGTGACTCGCTGCTGCTAGCTGTGTTGGAGGAGGAGTTGTGGTGAGGAGGAGGAGGAGGAAGAGGAGGAGGAGGAGGAAGGCAGTGCTGTCCGTTGCTCCCACCTTTTTTCATCTCTTCCACGTCACTATAGCGCCGAATCCAGTGATTCATCTCCTCCCGGTCGGCCTCCTGGCAGCGGCGGAGCACCGTCAGAGAGCGACGCGTCTTCTCCACCATGTCCATGATGCAGTTCAAGAGCTGCAGGGGCGACAGGAACGAGTTAAATCATTGACTTAAAGAGATGAATGAGCAGGAGGAGAGATCTGACCGTGCTACATTTCATTGAAGGTAAATCCTACGTCCCAAACACACACCGAGGTCCCCTAAAACGCATATTTTCATTATGCTTAAATACTTAACCTGCTTAAAATCATTACAAAATTCCACAAGTCAGAGACACCAGACGTCCAGGAGGTGAGGGTTACTGTTGAAGCCACTGAGCTGTAAATCTATACACTATTTCAATCTGCACACCACCTAGCAGATGTGTGCGTGTTTGAGTGTGACAGCACGTTTCTGTCTGTGACCATCTTTTCATTGGTGATCGTCAGTGAATTTCAATGTCTAAGAGCATCGCAACACCGATAATGTAACAGCTGGGCTGCTGATGAAAAAGTTGAGCCAATTCCTTCCACCCTTCTGCTCCGTTCTCTGCCAACTCAACAGATTTCCTCTCTCTCCTCTCCTTTCCCCCCGCGCTGTTGTAAACAGTGTCACTTTTTTTTTTTTCCACTGTGCCCTGTGTTTCCAGACCTGGCCCGCTCTGCTAAATGGGTTTAGCATGTTTGACATTCAATCCATATCATTATTCCCATTCATCTTTCCCTCCCTCTGTCTCTGCCTCCTTCCCTCTGTCTCTCCACTCACCCCTCCCCCTCTGAGTTAGCTATATTTATTTCAGTGAAGTGTTTCTAATTTGGCATGGGTCCAGGCCTGGCCGGTTCTCTCCATGACTGCAGCTCTTGTCTCAGCTGCTCTCCCCAGCTGGAGCTGCTCTCTGCTGGGTCCTGAGCTCCATCTGGGGCCCTGTTTCTGTGTGTGTGCGTGTCTGTGTGTGTGTGTAGTGTACATGATTTTGTGCTCATGGAATTGGGTGCCAGAAAGCCAGATAGATATCTGTCTGTTTAATTCACCACACTGACATAGACCTCCTAAGGTCAGTTGTCCATCAACCTCTGACTCAGATGGGACGGAGGCTGCTCCGTCTGCCATCAGGTCCTGTCCCGTCCCTGTCATCTGCATACCATCTTTAGCACTAAGACTAACTTTAATCACCTGCCGACCTCTTAGCTCTCCCTCTTTTTACCGCCTTGCACTCATGAGTGAAAGAAAGAGGGGGATGGACATTAAACATGGCTGCTATGCTGATACGTACATTATCAAGGTGCTTCCATTCTTCTGCCCACTCTCGATCTGTGAGACGGTGGTCAATCACCTCCTCTTGACGGGTTCCATGCACTGCTAAAAGACAAACACACAAGTCTCTGTCAGATACGCCACATTATACAGCATACAGAGAAATGCTATCCAAATCCAGGGTGCATATTTACATATATTATATTTATATATATATAGTTATATAGAGAAAAACTGGGTGTGTGATGGAGGGAAACAGAGCAATTTCACCATTGTTTATCTTTTTCTACCTTTACTTAGGATGACATCCAAATCAGGTGAGATGTTTTTAGTTTCTTTGTTCCTGCTTTCTAAAACAAACTGCCATTTTTCAAAAGTTTCTGTTGTTTTACATTTAGTTATTGTGCCGGCGAGTTTACTTCCATGTCTGCAGTTCTTTACTTATTGTTTTATGTCCTGGCATTTTATTAATCATATTCTTGCTCAATGCATAGGCTATACAAACGTTGTGTGATCAAGACAAGGCTTTCAAACCATGTCGCATCAAATCCACACTGTACCTTTGTCTTCAGAGGTATCAAAGTTAAACAAAATAAGTGGTGGCAGGCGCTCATGTGTCTGTGCTACAGCCTCATGTGTAATCAGTGAGACAGTTTGTCTAAGAATTCATCTCTTTCCTTTTGGGAAAGCAGAAGGAAGGCATATATGGTTGCCACAGTTGTAGCACAAGGGCATGTATGGCTGTGGTCTTTATATAGACACACTGCCACAAGGATTATCACACTGGACAGACAACTGGCCTTTGTTCTCTACATGCACCCCACTTTCATAAACACAAGTCCACAGTCTTGACCACATAACATGAGGACTGTAGACCTATAGGTTTATCTGTCTCTGTCAGTGCCTTGCAGCTGTTCTACCTGTCTGCCGGTGCCTGTCACGGGCCTCGCGGTGTTCATTGTGTCGGTAAGCGTCTCTGTATTGGTGTGCCAGGGCCATGTCTTCTAAGCGATAGTGCTGGGGTCCCATCTGGGGGTTTGGTGGGTGGGAAAGGCCGTTGGGTGGGTGTGTGGAGAGGCCGTTGGGTGGTGGGTGAGCAGGAAGCCCCGTGCTGGGACTGAAGCGCTGGCTGGGGCTGATGGTGCAGGGCCTCTTAGCCAGGTGCTCTGGGTGCAAGCCATCTCTCTCTGAACTGTCTTTGGTCCTGGAGAGGAGGACAGGGGGGGGGGGTTAAAACATGAGTGAATATTAAACAGAAACAGAACAGGAATTTAAGCCAGGCAGTCCAATAAAGAGAACATCTAATAAAGAGCTTCATGGGGTGAAACTTGAACCGGTCGAACACAGGCTATGGCCTGCAGCATTCTTCCAGCAGTGGGAAGTGTGGGATGTTTAGTATATTATCATCTACACAACAAAACAGATCTTTGTTGTACAAGTCAGTGTTTATTTGCCAATATGCAGTGGCCTCGCCCAGCCAGACTACATCTCATAACCTCTGTTTCCACTACCACATTCGCCATTGTTCAATAAATGTCCACCCAAAAATCGATGCAGCTGCTTCAAATAAAAGCTGGATCAATCAGAAACTGTTTTGATTCTAACGTGACAACCCTCATTTATAAACGAAATCTGCAGCTGCACGGCTCATTTCTTCCCCGGTTTTGTTCAGAAACTGATTTTTTTGACACCACGTTAATATCTGAAGAGAATTCACTCTTGTGCAGCCTACTTCATCTCTCTCCAGCTCGTTCTTCTATAGCCTCGCCAGACCACAATGAGTAATGTGAAAACTGTGGGATCGCTTTGCCAGGCTAAATGTGTAATGCCAGTGTATTACTTCATAGTTCAGGAAAACATGCCCCAGTGTGGAGCAGAATGCCCTTAAAATCAGATGGCCAAAGGGCCAAAAAAAGGCCAGCTGTAAAAACACGTTGAACACATAGACAGATGTAATTTATTTCATGATGTTAGTCTATTAAAATAAAACTCTGGAATCTGAATTAACCGAGCTGTGTGCTGATTTTAAACAAATGAAGAAATGTCTTTTATTGCGACTCCAGACACAAAAGGAGGCGCTGGGAAATCGCAGTTTACCATGAATGTCATAATAATTTAAATTTCAAAGATTACAGCATCTAGTATGGTTGACTATAGCTGTGTGAGGGGCTCTAGCAAGAAACACACTTGTTTTTTTGTTGTTTTTTTTAAAGTTCAACAACTCCCACGTGGTGCATGCAAACACATGTACGCCCGCTGAGAGCTGCTTGTTGTTCAGTTACAGTATGGCAGTGGCTCTCCAAAGCTTTCACACAGCTGTACGCCATATGTATCAGACAAAGTCCAACTGTACACCCTGCGTCTCAAGCTCTTAATCTGAATATCCCTCAGCCTACTCTTAGATTGCAAGTATTTCACCCCTCTCCCTCCCACCAGGCTCTCAGGCTTAAGGGGCAATATGGGCTGAATGCTGTGCGTTGGGCAGATGTTTGGTGACATTTGTGTCTGTGTACTTTAAGTGTGTTGTGTGTGTGTGTGAGAGAGAGAGAGGTTGTGTTTTCAAGCCATCTGGACAGTACAAATGGGAGTGTTGATATTAATCTGTTTAGCTGGATGGCAATAGCCAGGCATTCAGATAGAAATCACTCTTTATCATCCCGGGGATCAAAGGCGAATAAATGCAACGCCGCCCCGTGTAGATGATGTGTGTTTATGTATGTGTGTGCTCATACTTATCTGCGTGTATGCGCGTGTGTATATTTGCGCACGTCGGCTATACTTGTACACATCCCTGCTCTATTATCCGACGAATCAGAGGAACAGCTGGCACGACGTAGGCCCTGCCCCAGCCTGAAGCCCCCCCACCACCACCACCACCGCTTCCTCCGCCGAGCCCCGCCTGCTGTGTTTAAGCCACAGGTCGGGAGGCGGAGGTGTGTGGATTACAGTCGGATTGCACGTTCGGATCCAACCCCTGGTCCCACCAACACCCACCTCCCCCCACGCTCCGCTAAGGATGCGCTCAGTGTTACGGTCAGCACATCACCATCTGGACACATCTCTGACATATGGACAGCTGCTGGGAGCCCGTAGGTCAGGCAGTCAGAGAGAGAGAGAGAGAGAGAGAGGAGGTGAGAGAGATCGAGAAAGAAGGGCAGTGCCAGTAAGAGGAGAAGGCGCAGAGGGGAAGAGAAGGAAACGCTCTCGCTAGCTGTCTTCTTAGCTGGGTGAAATAAGCATACGGCTCTGTAGAAATGTGGGACAATTGCAAACACATAGCTCACTGTTGATCTCTGGGTTGTGCTATGGACATCTTCACTCCCTCTTCTCTTGCTCGTCTCTCTCTTTGCATTTATCCCACCCCTCCCTCCCAGACAGCCTGCGGAGCCGGCCTGGCATCGGGGCTGTCCAGACTTTTGCCTCCAGCCCGGAGGATTTATAGACTCCCCTCGTTACTTGGCATTCTAAAATACCCTGAAATAATTCATATACAACACTGGCTGTAAGACCCTTGCCAATGCATGTGTGCCTCTGAAGTCTGTGTGTACGCGTTTACTTGTGTTTACTACCTGTCAGGGGTCCTCCTCTTGCCGTGCTCATTCATCTCCAGCATGATCTCGGAGGAGTCGAGGGGCGAGCTGGCGTTGGCGTCCAGGAGGAGCTGCTCGTGTTGGGCCAGATACTGAGCCGGAGTCTGCTTGGCCAACCTGGCACAGTGGAGCAACTCTCTCTGCAGCAGGGGCAGGTTTGCCTTCAGTTGTAAAAACAAGGAGGACAAACATCTTTGGATTAGGAAAGAAATAAATAGCTGTAGGAAGGATATAGATTTATTAAACTGATGTAAACGTAGAGAGGAGTGTTAAATGGACATGAGGTGAGCTCATGGTGGAACCACAGATACATGGGGTGAGAGTGAAATAATGCCAGATTAGGGTGAGAAAAAAAAGGAAGTGATAGATGAAGAGACAGAATGAGATAAGACAGGTCCCCTGACACCTTCCCCTGCCGTGTGTCTCTCTCTACGGGGTGTGCTGATGTGTGTATTGTGTATGTGTGTGTGTCAGTGCTGTCAAATAGCTCTCTCAGACCTGTCTGGTTGATATAACGCAGCCATTGCTGCAATGTCCCAGATGTGGAGGATCATCACACGCCAGGAGGTCCGACACACTCACACACCATATTTAATGGCAGTAACATTAAATATGGTAACACATCTTACTGGGCTTTTTTTTTTTTACATAGCACTTCTGTATACACCTATAGGTTTACAGTCACGACAAGGTTTCCCTCCCTGCTCCTATATGAACACTCTCTGTTTCTGTTTGGAGGCGCACACACACGCACACACACACACACAAGGTCCCAAATATTGGCCATATGGACAGCAGCACTGAGCTTGTCAACTCAAGACATCAGACTTGATTTAACTCACATAAAATCAGTGCACAAGTATTTACCTTCAGGAAGGGAATGACGAACGGCCTCAGAGGGAAGTTGGTGGCCTCGTGAAGTTTGGAGTGAAACTCTTCGATGGTGAGTGTGGAGTTCTGCCCAAGAGAGTGGACACAAGAGGAGGACAAACTCTTACAAAACACTCTCTTACAGAGGAGCGCCGAAAGATTATATTTTTTATCTTGTTCACACAATTCATATTTTATGTGAACAAGATACAGTGTTGTACACACAAGTTAGATCTCAGCATGTAAAACACACTGCAGGACATTAATAAACTGTAATCAAGCATAAAAAGTAGATACAAAGTAAGAGGAAAGAGAGACTGCTGAACAAATGAATGGACTTACCACCAGCCCCAGCACTAGGCTGCGCACTCTCTCTCCAATCTCAGGCGATATGTCGTTGCCAAACTGCTGCAGCGTGGTCAGGAAGCGCTTCAGTTTGCAGAGTTGCCGGGCACCGCAAGCCGGCGGGAGCTGCTGGTTGGAAAGCGAGGCCGTCGAGGACATGGCTGGCCCATTACTGAAGCCGTTAGGAGTGGAGGGAGCACCGTTCAGCGATGTAGGAGAGTGGCTGCTCCCATTCAGCACTGCAGATGAACAGACAGAAGGAAGAAAACAATGTGAATTGGGTCAGTAGTTTTGGAGGGGCCTGGGGGGGCATCTGACAGATCTGGGGTCGCGATGAGGGCAGAAGCACGCTTATCCTGCTGATGGAGGAGTGTGTGGTTAAGACGAAACATTAGACCCAAAGTTGACACCACTCCGACAGTATGAGGAGAAATTCTGCTACTTTGACTGCACTCTGTGTTTGTGTGTGTGTGTTTGCAGTAACTTCAGCTGTCTCACAAGTGGTTACATTTGACCCCCCCCCCCCCCCCCCCCCGTAGTCTGTTCCACCACGCTGCTCCTCACCCTCTCTCTCCCTCACTCACTAGGACACAACTATAAGAGGAACTTGTTAAAGAGGAGCCAAAAATAGTCCTGTGGCCTGTGTTACTTTTATTCCAATAGCAGGTGTGTAGCTAAATCTGGCCCTACACATGTCCACCAGCTGAAAGTAGATTTGCAGCTTTAAGGTTCAGAATAGACACAGCAGTCATACACATATATAATCACTCACATATTCTTCGTAATGCTGGCGCAAACAAACTCACAGATACTCACAAGCTCTCTCTCTCACACACACACACACACAGATGCACATTTGACCTTTTCCCTTGTTTTCATATTTTCACATGACACAAAATGCACGCATCATCATAAAAAAAGTTCTTTTCTGAAACTCTGAAACTCTTTCTCACATCTCTGTGTAATATTTTTTATGTGTATTATATCTATATTTGATTAACTAATGATCACAAACTTTCTCTCACATTAAGCATACTGTGGCCTTTTCATGTACCTGTACTTTGCGTCTCATTACTACAGCATATAAAGCTTACAGTGAGCGTGGCAACTAAACGGATAATTTTCTTACCTTTCAAAATGTATTTACATAGATGCAAAACACATCGAATGGGAACACATCGCACATGGGCCCTTCCAAATAAAATAAAACATCATTTGCACTCAGGTGTGAGAATAAATCTATGATCACTTTAGCTGTTCAGTAGTCTAGTTCCTCTCAGGCATGCTTGTTGCCAGTCGAGGGCCTGAACACATGGACTGACCCGTGTGATCCCAACAGGCAGCACTTGTGTTCTGGTTTTAGAGAGGGAGAGGTGCAAGGAGAGAGCTCCACTGCTGACCACTCGCCGCAACAGGTGAAACAACATGGCCTGTCATTGCTATATAGGGAAGAAAGTAGTCTACATACTGCATTGCCATCGTGGCCACCGACAGCCCAACCAACTGGTAAACAACGCAGACACACATGCACACACAATGCCACAGCCGTACTTACACATGCGCTCAAAAACACTTGTCCCACGAGCAAGGGCATTCTGCACACCAGAAGACACACACCTGACACACAAGTGACTTCAACACTTGTTCACTAGAACAGGGAAGAAACACATATTTGGAATTTCTCTCCCTTTACAAAAGCATATAACGTGTTCATGACAGTTGGCCTGAGGGGGACAAATGACTGTGTAGTCCACGGTAGATGTCTCCTGATGGAGCTGCAGAAGCCTGTTAATCTGTCTGATTTATTACAGATGAATGGGTGAAGTGTTCTAACGTGTAACAGGTCTTAACCTCGCACTGAAACGTAGTCAGTGAAATGCTGTTGTATGTAAGCTGAACTTTCACTTCCAAACTAAATTAAGCGCAGTGTTTGAGAGACTTTCGGGGGAAATTTCTTTGCATTCATTTGACTGAGAAATGCCAGGAAACGAACGGCGAGAGAGACGAGTAATGATGCGCAACAAAATCCCCGACTGGAATCATGCGATTAAAGTATATGATACGCATCTTAACCTCTTGCTCACAGGCTGCCCTAATTCAGCCAAAATGGCATTTGACCTACAAATGACTATCTGGAATGATAAATACCGTCTCATGTAACTATGTCCTATATTCTCTGATGCTTACTGTGAAATTAAAGCTGTTCCAGCGATGGGCCGCTGGTCCAGCACGCCTACTGCCTCACTGTTTTTCTCACACCTGCCTGGTTAACTGACTGCTGACATGACTCTTCAGCACAAAAGGGTCATCTTCAAGTCAAAGAGAACGTGTATCTCACAGCACGTACGCTGAACAACTGTGGTTCATGCACAGCTAAGGTAGTTGAAGATTTTGAAGTACATGATGACTTTAGATGACGTTAATCTTAAAGTAAAGTAAACATTAGAGCAGCTCCTTACTTGATTTACTTGTAGTAGGGGTGAATGAAGCGTTGCGATTGGTTGCTTGGCTGACAGCCGGGGGTGGAGGAGGCATGGTGGGTGGGGTGGACCTGGGCTGGGTTTTCACATCCGCAGGTGAATCTGGCATTGTTCCAACCTTCTGCACTCTGCTACCTGTTATATGAAAGGAGAAAAAGAAAGAGAGGAAGAGACAGAGTCATCAAGATGGAGCTCCAGCATGAAAAAAGGAAAAACTTTCAAAGTGGAGACAGCTGGTTTAAGAAGAGAGCACTGACATTTTCACCTGAGAACCATCGATTGTTTCCTTAAACCAAAAGCCTCATAAAAGCAACCACAACAAATCAATGCAGGGAGTGGAAATGAATCCAAACTTGTATTGTGTCTCTCCTGTTGGAGATTCATGGGCCTGGGAGACATACAGTAACACCTGCTCACTCGCTCAGCTGCTGCTGACTGAGACCCCCCCCCCCCCCCCAACTCCACCACTCCCCCATTCCTCCTCCCTCTCTCTCTCCTTCACGCACACACACACACTCCATGTAGCTCTGACATCCCAATCAGTGCCCCTCCACTGTAACCTCCAACCCCCAGACACACATACATTCACATGCACGCACACTCCTCACTCCTCCCCGCCTGTCCCCTCTTGTCCCCTAGTTCAGACAGCCGGCTTGACAGCCAGTGACAAGTGCAGCTGGATCTGCTGCTGTCCATCACCGTGGACTGGCTTTCAGCAGAGCTCCGTCCTGCTACCAGGAGCTTCACTGTCCTCTGCCAGACACCCTGCCAGGCCCAAACAAGGCAAGACCAGGATCTGTGGCGTGAAGGGGATGGATGGTACAGCAAGGGACACGAGAAGAAAGCATGACATTGGGTGGATGTTCCACGAGCCACGAGCATGTGTGATGCCTTACATTCTGTGTTTGTGGCCTCAGGTGGTCTACACATTACAACCTGTCCCGTACAAAAAAACATCATTCACAAAACAGCAGATTTGCAAGTCAGACTATATTGTATATATACTATATAAATAAGCAGCAGATCTATTATTCAATGAGCTGAGAGTGTTGACTGTCTTTCTGTGTCCGTCTGTCTGTTGGCAGCTGCTGGAACCAGATCTTTCTGCAATGTAAACCTGAGCTGAGAGGTGTGATGACTTTTGCAGCCTGTGAGAAGATAGCTTTAGAGTATGTGTACGTGCGCGTAACTGGCAGAAAAACAATGAAAATAGCTTGAGCATGGTTTACATATTAGTACAGAAACGCGTCTGCTTCTGCACTGGTGCTACGCACCACGATTAAGTGTGGTAAACATATGCATTCATAATGAGAGAGCAAAGAGAAAGGGGCCCTTTTCTATTAGCGAGCAAGGCAGATGTAAACCACGTTGTAGACTTTATGTGGCATTCATTGATTCGCAATAACAATAAAACAACTCTCTTCACTCTGTTTCTCTTTTTCTCGCTTTTATTTGACTCCTAAAGCACTACGGGAGAAGAGGGGAGGGAAATTAATTCTGTCTGTTCCCTAAAATCCAAACCAAAGCCAATCAAAACTGTTATTTCATATCTCATATACAGTATAATAGAGGTCACTGCCAGAGCAGCCCTGTCATGGCAATGGGGCTTCTACAAGTAAAGGGGCTATTAGTCGTCAGTGAGTATTCCTTGTTAAAATAATAAAAAATAATACCACTGCCACATTTGAAACCAAAATAGCCAAAGACCTCAAGGACACCTGAACACCTCCTTCACAGCTGCAAATGTATTTGAGTCAAATTGCTTTAAAATAATGCTCTTTTCATTTCAGCCAACTGTGAATCCAGTGTTTTCCTCCACAAACCTCCTGCCTCAGTCTGCCACAGCCTATTTCTGAGCGCTCATGTAGATGCGTTCAACAGCTGGTGTCTGTATTTAAAGAGTGCCACTCTGGAGTGTGCTGCACGAGGGCCATTGACACAGTGATCCTCAAGAACACGAGGGGCACTCCGCTGTTTGTCCCATGCGAGGCGCTCCGAACATAAACACACAAGGTTGTAGATCGAGGCAGACGTAGGGATGGCTGGTATAAATAGATGCAGCCATTCTCTTCTGAGCAGCTCTAAACACACAAACAAGCTCTCTGCGAGACTGAATTGGTGGGCTGCTTCCTGCAGGGAGGCAGCCATATGTTTCAGTAAACCTCCTCTTTGATCAAATTTAGTGTGCAAATGTATGCAGCACGTACTTAAATTACATAAAGTATGCATCCTAACCAAAAAAAAGCCTAACATGCGTTTAGAATATAGTTTTCACCCACATTTCTGGAAACCTTCGGCCCTTTTCTCACAACTGTAAACACAAACTTCAAGCTACGTTCACAAAACCTCTGACTCTTCTGGCAAACAAAACTGTTTTCATTTGTGCTCAAATCAGTCAATGCTTTCAGGTCATACACACAGCCGAGCAGTTGCTATTCTACAACAGATGGAAACACAATGTTCAGGGCATGTAGCTAGGAAAATGCCTTTATTGTGGGAAATGAATACAAAAAAAACTATATGTTCACAACTTATCCCGGAACATATTGTACAGTCTAAGTGAAAGTGAAAGTACTCATTTTCAGCATCACATCTTTGTGCTGGTCACGGTCATAGACCTTCCACCTCCGTGAGGAGAAAAGCTCCATTGGGTGGAGGAAAGCGGAGTATGGTGGAAGACAAACATTTATGAATTGCTGGTTGATGTTGAACCGCGCATGCATCCAGATTTTATTCTAGTCAATTGGTTTAATCACACCATTAGAAACAAGTGTGAGCAATTTTGAGTCGATGTGTGCAAACGATGACAACTGTGTTGTAGCTGTGTTCAGCTTCTGCCGCCTGTGTTTACCGTTTTGCAACACAAATGCATCACAGTGCAAACTGCTTTTTTAGCGAGTGTGCATGAGTCGATAAAAAATACTTTAACCAATCATAAAGCACTGTTCTAGGCTGTAATTTTTTAATTTAATCTGTAATGATTGATTGAAGAGTCTGAGGCTTCCCTCAAATGAACAAGAACTGGACCCCATGTGACAAAAAAGCAAGTGCAAGATCAACAAATCGACACAACTATTTTGTCACTTCCTCGAGAGGAGAGGAGAGGAGAGGAGAGGAGAGGAGAGGAGAGGAGAGGAGAGGAGAGGAGAGGAGAGGAGAGGAGAGGAGAAGAGGATAAGGATAAGTGGACCTTCCTGTCTGTGTGTCTGCTCCCACCATGGGATTATAGACAGCTGTTTAATCTGACCAGCTACAGGGACAGGGCACACACATACACACAGTGGATTTCACTTTTAATGCATTAGGAAGTCATGCTAGGTCTGCCACCCCATCTGTGGCCATTTGTGTTTCCGCATTGTGCTTTGTGAAGGACGAAACAGTCAAACCGAGAGGCACAAAAAGAGACGGAGAGAGAGAGAGAGAGAGACTGGTATACCAACTAAAACAGACCTCTGTGGTTAAGGTCCAGGTCTGGAGCACGCTCCTGTCTGCATAGCTGCTCCCATTTCCGCGCCACAGGTTTTTATCTGAGTCTCTGAGAGGAGCCACTTTGTGATCAATACAGCTGAGAATAGATCCGCTCAGGATACAGAAACGTTGCTGTTTATCCCAAACACTTGCAGAGAACAAAACTGTATTATACAATCATAACCTACCTCTCTGTTTGCATCTGTCTATGTTTCTATGACTCTCTGAACAGCTGTATGTCTGCACGTTTGACGTAACTGGGGCTAAAAGATTGCTCACCAGTGAAACAGTCTGCAGTCTCAGTTCTAAAAATGTTCTCTGTCTTCTACTCTCCCCTTGTGCCATGATGAAATAAGATGAAAAACAATTCACTGTGAGGCA
This sequence comes from Nibea albiflora, assembly GCA_014281875.1. Classification (NCBI taxonomy): domain Eukaryota; kingdom Metazoa; phylum Chordata; class Actinopteri; family Sciaenidae; genus Nibea; species Nibea albiflora. Next base: position 25,590,197 of record CM024795.1, on the reverse strand, counting down.
CACGAAACCACAGATCATATACTGTACAACTGCACACACACCCCACATACACACATGCATCCACACTGCACAGTGGTTTGTCAAACTTTCTGAAGCTGTCTTGGGGTTTCATTATAGATTCAAGACATATGCCTTCACTATACACAAATAAATACTATCATGTAATGACAAGCCACTAGAATGCTATTCAGATGCATTTTGCTCTCATTTCACATTGGCATAAGTCCGTGTGTTGACTGCATGCATATCTGTGTGCATGTGTGTCCGTGCTTCCACTGGAAATACAGCTGCAACTTATTAGCTTCGGCTAACCACCGCAGAACAGTCCCCTTAAATCCCCCCTGTCTATTCAATCTCCTACTCCGCAGAGACTCTCGTCAGTGACCACATAGCCCTAAAACTCTCCCTCTGTCTCTCGCTCCTTACATCCCTCCCTCCTTCCCTCCCTCCCTCCCACTGTAATTCCCCCAGTCTCCAGGAATGCTGTTGTTTTTAATTTCTCCCAGCTGCTCTGGCTGGCTGCCCGGCCGCCTGCCTTCCCACATCTGTTCCCTATCAGGCCGCTGAGGAGTCCACACAAACAGAGCCTGAGCCCCCTGGCCCCCAGCCTCCCACTAGGCCTTCATATCAAAACATGGGGATTGTAGCCCTGTGTCCTGGACCTAAGACTTCGGGCTACAAGCACCTACTGCACCCTCCACTGTCATACGACCAGCACACATGCCATTCAGAAAGAAAGACTGCTGACATCAGTAGCATTAAACCAACATGTCATCTTCCTGTGACCTAGAGCAATCGACAAAAAGTGCTGCCTGTGTACCTGATACTTCTAGATTGTGATGCCTTGTTATCAGTGTGAAGTCTGAACTGTGTCCCAGGTAAGATGGGAGCGTGTGTGTGTGTGTGTGTGTGTGTGTGTGTGTGTGTGTGTAAAGATATATATACATATACATTTGTGTGTCAGCACACAAGCTGCTTCTGCAGACAGATCCCAGACTCCACTTCATCTTGAGCTGATTTAGAGTTCAGAGGCTTTACAGCTCTCACTAATGACAGGGTGGGAGACAGGCCTGTACAGTGTGTGCGCAAACACACACACACACACACACACACACACAAATAGATACATGTTTGCTGGATGCATATGTTCATGCTGCTGACACAAACACATACTTTCCCCTATGTTACTTGAGAATCCCTGTGATAGTACGCATGCAGTGCCGGCTGAGCAAACATGCTGAACAAAAAAAAAATAATAAACTGGGGGGAGTGGAGGGGTTCTCCTTAATAAGCACTGACAATAGCCCTCCTGTCTTTGATCAGATTACCATGAGCAAATCAATGACAAGGCGCCAAGTCAAAAGCTTCAAACGTTTTCTTTAAAAACGAGCAAACAGGCGAGAAAAACAAGGATAACTTGAGGACAGGCAGGGAGTGAGGATAGATTGAAGACAATCCAGAGCCAGAGGTGCTAAGGGTAGAGGAGCTGTACTTCTGTCTCTCTGAGCTGCAGGGATCCTGTCATACAGTGCTTATATCTGTGAAAGCTGTTATTGATGTAATTGTATTGAAGTTCTAGCGACCATCTGTTCTCCTTTGGGAGGGCCTGGCTCCTCTCGTCGGCAGTGAAGTGGTTATGTGCAGCATATCACTGCTGCCGACGTGCTTGCAGAGAAAAAACTTCCTTTTCAGATTTTCCCAACGGCTGCTAATAAAATCCAGATGCTAGACTGGAGCTGTTTCTGCCTCTCTCCCTCATCGCTCCCTCCTCCTCCTCTCCTCCCTCTCCATCTTCTGTCCTTCTACATCTCTTCTCTTGCCCCCCCCCCCCTCCCCTGTCCTTCTCCATTGCTAATCATTTATTTTGCTCTTTTCATCTACCTCTCCTTTTTTTCCTCCCTCCCTCCACCCATTGCAATTCATCCATCCTCGCCTCCTTCTTTCTCTCCAGCCACTAACCCAGAGCCATTCCTAAATAAAGGAAAGTATTTGTGACATTCGGCCGAGGCGGCTGTGCCAAGAACAACTCCCTGGCTAGCCAGACACATCTGGAGTGTGTTAGGAGTGCACTGGGCACCGGTACCAACACTGGCTATCCCACCACATGTACACACAGAGAAAACGGTCGCAAATACTGGACCAGTGGAATCATATACAAACTAGACCACATACATTTTCACAATGACTAGCTTGTTGTTTTCACATGGAGAAACTGTAATTCTTGTTGCTTTCCAGACAGCCCGGCAGCTGTATGCACAAATTCTCTGCTGTGCTTGTTTCTATGTTGAACACACTTCCTCAGCAGCAGTAGAGGAATGCAAAGTTTAGCCACATAATTGTGCAAGTAGACGACTACTTGCATGTATTCTCTATATGCATGTGAACTACATTGGAGTGCACGTGCAGTGTGCTTCTGCGTGTATCTGTGTGTGTGTGTGTGTGTGTGTGTGGCTCTAGGGTCTCTGTGTGAGAGGAGTTGAACACCTGAACATCAATAACTGTCATGTGGGCCACCTGGGACCCCACAGCCAGCTTGCACCATGGGCACACAGCCATCACCAGCACAGCTGCCACAGAGAGAGAGAGAGGAGGAGGGGGGGAGGAGGGAGATATGGGGAAGGAAGTAGGAAACAAGAAAGAAAGAGAGAGACACGAGCAGAGAGGAGGATTTACATGTAGCTTCTCCTCTGCATGATAACTCTCCTTTGTTGCCTCTCATCTACATCTTCTTTTCCTCGTCCTGTCAGCCGTGCGCCTAATTCTGCCAGCTGAGAGCTCAGCCTGGGGCTGCCACGTTTCAACATCAGATCAGACTTTCTTTCGTCATTCCTCTCTCAGATGAGCTTAGTTAGCGGGCTCCATCAGACATGACATAATTCATTTTAATATCAAACAGACTGTTGATACACAGGTATGAAATAGAGTTCTGCTCGAAACTTAAACTTTGTCTGTGGGTTTAAGATCTGACCTGATTCAACCCGACAGGTATTTGGCAAATTTGAGACCTAAGCCCAGCTTGAGACTTGAAGCTGTGGTTTTGTTTTATTTCATTCCACTACATACTACGCATTACATATCTATTTGCAACACATAGATATACACGGATGCAGATTGGCACAGTAAGAGGAAGAAACATGAATTTCTTAATGAATTACATTTGAAAATGTTTGGTTTGATTTCTACCTTATCTGAGAATTGAGAACAGTTTCTGCAAAAGTATCTGGTTTGGGTTCATGAAGAAATCACGCTGGGAATTACTGCCTTTGATCACCCCAAGCATCTAGCATTGACTGCTTTGATCAATAACCAATAACCAATCAATAAGTCATAAACATTTCAATGGCACATAAATCATCTGTCAGAGAATGTTGAAAATGAGTGCACTTTTATGAATAAGCTCCCCGACCAAACACCTGCAGCCTCACCCAGCGCCAATTAGCTCATCAGGCTTTTAATTACTCTGTTAATTGCATACAGGCAGCGTGAAGGGCAGCCTGGGAATAGGGCAAGGGGGGCCTCCTGAGGACCCAGTCTGACAAGCCTGACAAACAAAGAGGAGGTTTTCTACCAACAGCAGCCACAGCAGAGCGGCTCTGGAGGCTGGGAGGAGAAGCGAATCAGGAGACAATAGCGATGAGTGCCTCATCAGGAACGCCGAGTCGAGACATCACTTCCTGCTCTGATCAGTTATCGCTCATCAACGCGGAGACCGAGACTGTGAACCGAGTGAGGGAGGTTGCTGAGAGAGGAAAAAGTTTGAGGGGAGAAAGGAGCAGGGCCATGTTAAGAGAGTTATGAGTACATCTGTGAGCGGCTACACTACATCTGGATTAGTTCATGTTGGTCATAGGAGAGAGGGAGGGGTGGGGTTTGGGGGTGAGAGGAGCAAGCGTGGGAATGTCCCACTGTTAAGTTTAGGGCATGTGGGCTTGTTGCATTTGTGGGAGAGTTACGCTAGAGTCTCCGCAGAGTGACCTGTCTGTCATAGAGCTCTGCGCTAACACAAACATCCTCTAAACTCAGGACCACAACGCAGCTGACATGAGAAAGACGGCACAAGGCATGAGAACCTCCTGCATTTGTTTTCACCTTGTCTTATCTGCCGTTTTATTCCTCATCCTCAGCAAATGTCTGTATCTTATTGATCTCTTTAGTGTATCAGTCTTGCCGCCTGTCTGTCTCTCCCTCGCAGCAGATGTCCTCCCTCCGTTTCTTCCAGGAGCAGTGTTTGAGGAGGTGTATCCAGGAAACAGTGGCCGGCGCTCACTTCCTGTGTGACAGGTGTGCGATGGAGGCCTGACAGCTGCTGTCCTGCTCTCTCTTTCCCTCTCTGTATTCCTCTCTCCTGTTTCTCCCTCTTTTCAGCCAGCTGCAGCAGAGAGCAGCTCTGTTTGTTCTTACGTCACCGCTGCTGCCTACTGATTTATGGAGCACAAAAGACTTAGATTTGACCCTGGCAACACGCACACACACATACACACACCACGGCAACTGCAGCATCTCCGTCCTTCCTCCTTATAAAGCCCCCGACTCTTTGCATATGTGTGCGAACCGAACGTGTGAATCGTGGCTCCCTGTTTTTCCTCCCCGTGCCTCTCGCTCTTATGCTGTGTGCGGCGTTAAAAACCTGACACTGAGCTGTCACTTACAGCTAAGACAGGCAAACAAACAGCAGATTAGTCATTCTCCTGCTTGATGTCATGTATTTCATTTCATTCAGTGTTAAATGTCTGCTCTGTCACTATGGAGCTGTCAGCGCTGACAAAACTGTCTGTAGCCTGAACTGCTCCCCAGCCTGCCAGCGCTCTCATGCCTCTTCATTTGGCCCGCAGGCACAGTAACAATAGCTCCTGACATTAGCCAGGCATGGGTAGGGTGTTCTGTATTATCCTGCAGGACCCCATAGGTTTCACACATACACGCGCATGGACTCACACACATAAGCCACTGGGAAACAGAATGTGGTGGAGAGAGAGAGAGAGCGAGAGAGAGAGGGAGAAGGTGGGCGGTTGGGTAGGGGGGCATTCATGTGACAGGTTAGAGAGAAGCTTTGACAGTTTCTCCATTTAGCCTACAGCCAGCTCATGCTGGAAGCTGCTGAAATAAATACCAGCTACTCCTCTGGGATACCAGCCGACTACGGGACGCCGTCACAAAAACAGAGCGAGCCAGCGAAGAAGAGACAGAGAGAGAGAGAGAGAGAGAGAGAGAGAGAGAGAGAGAGAGAGAGAGAGAGAGAGAGAGAGAGAGGCTTGTGCTGCCAATAACATGCTGATTAAGTGAGCTAATTGGCAAATTAAGATGACCCGCTGTCATGTCGTGGTCAAAGTAAGTGGACGGCTGTTATAAAGGAACTCTTTGTGATTCATAAGACGTTTGACAAAGTCTATTTGAAGTTAGCGTATGAACACTTTAATTCCTAACTTTACTGTATTAACACTGCCGCTAATTAAAAGGTCAATTAGTGACAGTTCTATAATTTGAAGTGGGAACACTGAGGCTGAGGCAGAATGGAATGGACTCTGAGGATTAACGTCTCTCAACAAAACGTAGCGTTTTTTTGTTTGTTTTTGTGCAACGTTCAAAAGATTAATGGCGCGTCTGATGACAGTTCATTTGATCATTTTCATCTTTTGTGTTTGTGTTTTAGTTTCCTTTTGGTGTCAGGGACTAAATGATTAAAGCGCAGAGCAAGCGTAAATCTAACACATAGTGCACTTCTCAGAGGCCGATCCTGTAAAGTCTGTGGTCTCCAGCAACAATCACAGCAGCCCTGTTTATGTGAAGGTCCACAGATGTACGTAGAAAACCTCACCAGTTAATGATAACTCACAGAGGTCAGAGCCTGTTACTAATGGGATGATCTCTCTCTGAGGTAGTACTTGAAAGACTGAGTGGAAAGCATCAAACACACCTCTTACGGCCCGCTGAGGCTCCTGGTGACTTTAAATGTCAGCTGATAACTCGCTCCTCAAATTGACCACTGCTCTTTGACACAACACTAAGATCTGTGACCTTCCTCCCTCTGCACTTCAAATACCCCTGAGAAGCCAAGATGTTTATTTCCTGGTGAAATTAGTGCTTTACACGAACAATACTTTTATGTGAATTGGTAGAGTTTGTTTGGATGTGTGTGTGCAGAGACAGACAGAGAGAGAGAGAGAGAGAGAGGCAGAGGAAGGAAGGCTGGAGCCGAGATTAAGGTCTGTACAGCTAACTGGTAACACAACGGCACTCAATGGCTCAGGCTCCCATTTGAAGAGAGAAGGAACCATCTGTGTGGCACAGGATCTGTTTCCAGAAGATAACGGCTTTTTTTAATTTCACAATACTGTACACAGAGAGAGAGAGAGAGAGAGAGAGAGAGAGAGAGGGAGAGAGAGAGAGAGAGAGAGAGAGAGAGAGAGAGAGAGAGAGAGAGAGAGAGAGAGAGAGAGAGAGAGAGAGAGAGAGCAAATGCGAGAGACGTGCCTTCCTTCCCAATCTCTGCATGCACGCTCCTCTGTTGCAGCACTTCCTCAGACGTCCAGAGAGGACTGCTTTGGATTGGAGGCCTTAATAACTTCAGTCTGTGTTCCTTTGTGCTTGTTTACTCCCTGCCTGTGATAAAGGCCCCGTTGTGGGGGCAGAAGGAAAGGGAGGGATTCATTATGTCAGGTAGCGGTGGCGATATGAACTTCCCATTTTCTCCGTTGGCCTGTCCATTTGGCTTGATTAAAACACAGCTCAGCGCTCCCGTAGATTGGCCCAGCTGTTTCCTGTGTCTGACTCTGATCTGAACACACTTCCTACCGCGAAGTAGAGGGGTTGGGAGGTGAGAAGGTGCTGGCGGGAGAATGGGACAAGGAAGAGATGGGGGTCAACAGAAGGTCAGAGGTCGGTGGACAAGTGAGGAAGTAAAAGGTGAGGAAGGGGAACAGGAGGTGAAATAGACACAAGGACAAGGAAGGGTGGAGGAGGAAGTGTTTTTTTTTTTCTCTCAGGAGTAGCTGTCAGCATTTCAGCTTTACGTACGGTACATGCAAATTAATCGATGTTGTGACATTTATTTGCAACTGCATTCACGCCGGAGCCTTTCTGCGCACTGGAAATGTGCCTCCCTTTTGAAATACGTAATTGAGGATGCAATTTGTCAGCGCTGTATATGTGGGAGTAATTTTAGTTAAAATGAGGAGTCAATCCAACAAGTAATTTTCACAAATGCTCAGCCATAACTATCACAGGTAAGGAGCGTTTCACCTGCTGTGCATGCTTGGAAAGCCAGACAAAAGAAACCAGATAATTCAGGTGGATGCAAAACAGCATTATGACTGACTAGGAAGAAATGGAGTGTGTGTGTCACTATATGTTATTCTTGGGAGCATGAGTGGATGTGTGCACATGTAGGGAAGCGAATGAGCAAAAGAGAGAAAGAGTGATATTTCACACACACATTTGGGGTTTTACTTGGCCTCCGCCCTCAGCTCTGCTCCCACGCTGTGGCGTCAGCAAGCCAGCCATCCAGCGAGATGTGTTTCTCATTCCATCAGATGTTGGGAAGCTGTTCGCTTCTCCGCTCTAGTCTCTGACATTCTCCATCTCCCCCGAGAGGCTGGGCAGCCTTGTCACAGTAATGTCAAACACATGTGGAACAGACCAGGGTAGAGCAGACCAACACACACACACACACACATACATAGGATGGAGGATGGAGCAGAAGGCGGCCAGAACCACACTGGTCTTTCCCACTGTGTATTAGGATAAACAGCGGCGAAACCATAGAGATGCAGCGCCGGGAAAGTCACTTCATCACTCGCATGCTCCCATATTTACAGAAAATCAGAAAATTCACGCTCTGATATCATTAAACGCGCTTTAACTGTACAGTGTACACCATGTTTCTGCAGTCTTTCTTTCATTAGTCACCCAGAACACAGAAATACCAAAGAACTACAGTGAAAGTCAAATAACCCTCGTAACTCTCTACAACATTTCCCAGTCTCCTCTTTAAAAACCATCCCAATTTAGCGGTCTGCCATTTTTTTATTTTTTTTGCTTCTGTCATGAACACACACACACTAGCAGGGCGGCATTGGTAAGAACACTCGTATTACCAACAATTACGGCTTCCTCAGTTTCTGCAGTTTCCATTCTTCTGGAGCTCATTCTCTACGATACAAGCTAGAGGATCTACTCTTACCTCTTATTTTGAAATGATCTATTAGAGGCTAATGGTCTCACCCTGGAGGCGAAGCTAAGTGACTGCCTACAATCTGCCAAACTGAGGAAAACAGTCCACTATCTGTGAGCGACGCAAATAAATAGACAACTTGGGAGCATAGAAACATAAAGAAACACAGCACAGCACAGATATGAGCTATACACACGTCACTTGGTGTATGTTTCTATAAGACTAGAGCCTCTATTTACTGTAGGACCGCGGCACAGTGAGGACGTCACATGCAACATGAAAATAAATAGGCCACACACACACTATGTAACTTTGTGTTATAAACAGCCTCAATCCAAGTTAGCGCTCATTTCCTGTTTAGTTTTTTACCTCTTAAACCTCTTCAGTTCAACAGTTCATGACTAACATGTGACAAGGACTCATTTTCGCATGATATTAGATATGTTTGTTGACTTTCAGGGAGCCCATACATACACAGACGCTTACACACACACACACACACACACACAGGGCCAGTCTCTTGCTTGTGTCGAGCGCTTGGCTTCTCTTGTTTGTGATGGCCCAGGTGTCTGAGTTGTGCTGACCACCTGACCGGCTCGCTGTGCGCTCACAGCTCGCGCCCACCCTTTGCCATCTGCTCCACTCATTAATTAGGAGACAGCCAGTTTCACCTGCGCTGCCTGCATTTAGATTACAATAATTACCACACACACACAAACACGCACAAAGCACACTCAACAAGCCCACGCACTCATACAGCAAACACGTAAACACAGAGCCCAGCTCCTGCAGCATCAAGTCACGGTGTTGAGCCTTTTTACCTGCACCAGATGACACTGTTAGACTGAGACGATGAAAAACAGTAACAGCTTTCAGCATGTCTGCGTTTTTTTTTTTTACTGTAATATCTAACTCACTGATAAACTATCTGGTTAACACTGGCACAAGCACGAGTACAGAAAATATTATGTCTTTGATACCTTGTAGGCAAAACATTAGTCATGGCTTGCCTGAAATAGCAGCAATGAATCACAGAAGAATCAAGACCATCATGAAGCAAAGACAAGTAAAGACATCTTTCTTCTATCTGCCATTAAATAACAGAGGCTGTCAGAGCTGACCCTCTGCTGGCTTGTGGCTTCGCCTGATGCTGTTTCCGTGGAAGAAAACAGGTACTCTGCTTTCTTATAAAAGTCCTGCGGTGTGTTTCCTTCTGTGTATAAAACAGCAGACATCCCATCCGTGCACCTGTGGTGGATGGGAACTGAATAAACACTCGGCAGACTGGGGTCATAATGAATGGCCTGCCTTTTAAGAGAGCTACTTAATGATGAAGTGGGGACATCTGCCTTAGCAGGAGGCTGGCCCAGCCCAGCTGAGAGATGGGGCGGCCCGGCAATGGAAGGAGAGTGGCTGAGACGCTCGCTTGGTGGTGATGGAGGTATAATGTGCGGTGAGGCAGGGTGTCTGCACTGCGGTTTCACCTCTGCAACCTCCCATCCATTGTTCGAGACTATTATCAGCTGTTCAATTATTCAGATGATATTTACCAGGGCCAATTATACAGGGCCGTGTCCTGCAGAGAAAATGGCCTGAGTGTTTTACTGTTGCACTCACAGGCAGGAGAGTGCGCTGCTGAGGCTGTTCAAGTAGGGGGTAGAAACCTTTGGCTGGACTTGTTTCTTCTCAGGGAGTGTCCCCACAGTCACAAGGGGTTGCTATAAATTATCCACCATGATTTCAGCTTTTGTACTCACTTCTCACTTGTGTTTATTTCCTCCGGTTGCCATAGTATTCCTGTTAAACACTCCCTCTACCCCCTTTTTTTTTTCTTAAAGAAAATGTCTCCACAAGTTGCTATCATTAATAAGATAAACACTCCACACTCACCAGAAAAGATCAGTCTTCAGGACACTTATTTCTGGCGATGTGCCACAGCGCAATCAACAACAAAAGGTGGAGGTGGCTGCTCTGAAGACTTCAGTTCAAGGTAAATGTCTAAATTGATCTCTTCGCACTCGTCACCTCCGTCCAGTGCAGGTGGACGCCAAGTTCACGGAGACCAGAGATTTTGTGTCATCACTTTGTCTCAGCATCACTTTGATGTGCAGCACAGACTGATGGTGGAAAACAAGACATGAAGTCTGTCTGTCTCCACCTCTGCTCTCTCACCACATTCATTCACAACCATAAAGTAACAATACAAAGCCGAAGAAAGAAAGATAAAGACATATCGGAGCTTAATAATAATAATAATAATAATTATTATTATTATTATTATTATTATTATTATTATTATTATTATAATCACATGTTCTGTCTTATTGTGTGATATGCTACAGTTTTCATGTCAATATCTCCATATCTATTATACGCAAGAATTAAAAAATAAGAATTTCCATTTCACTTGCATTGTTTCACTATATTTAATACCTTAAACCCTCTGAAGACAATTTAATATCTAAAAAGATTCAATTAAAGTGGATAGAATAACAGAAAAAAAGATAGATCTGGAGAGGTAAAGGATATAGACACAGCAGTCTGGTTTGTAGGGCTGCAAACATCATCATGACCCAGAATGTCAGAGTTTAAACTTGACATATTTTAGCAGTCTGAGCCTTTAAATATGAAACACAAACACCCAGCGTGCGCTCCCGCGAGCCATTTCAGAAACAGCACACACCAATAACAAACCATTCGCTTCAATAAAGTCGAGTTTGCAGCTTGTACTTACTTTGTGAAGGTCGAGGTCAAGCTGAGGTAATCGTAGCGGTGATAATCCACACCGGATAGTTTCTAGAACAGCTTTTATATCGCCTCAATCCTCATTATTTGGATAAAGAAGAGGGTAAAGCCTTTTTGCTAAATAGTGCGGGAAACTATTCAGGTGTTCTCTCCTCTTTTTTTTCGTTTTTTGTCTTGTTTTTTTTATATATATATAAATGTAGAGAGGAAGGAGAGACAGAAGCCACAGTCTGACACAAAAGAAAATGTTTAACTTTCCTTTGGGAGTTCAAAAAGGGGTCTTGACTTTCCAGGTTTTATAAATTATGAGGTATTTCTCTTCTCGGTTATATCGACAAAAAAAAGGGAAGAAATGAAATCAAAGCCAGGGCTCTTGGGTCCTCAGCACACTGATGTCTTTGGTTTTGCAGTCTGTTTTTGTTTTTGTGTTTTTTTTTTGTTTTTTTTTTAAAAGAGGAAACAGCTTCTTCTTGTTAAAGATGGTGTTTAAAAAAAATCACAACTTGTCCCGGTGATGTAAATCCGCTCTCTTTTTCATTTTAACCACCACAGATAGGAGAAATAAAAGAAGAGAAAGACAGCTTGAGCCGCGCAGACGTCCTCTGGGTGCGCAGTCCTGTTCAAAACAAACCAAACTATTTCTGTTCGTCTACCCCTGTCCACTAATCCTCCCGTCTCCCCGCGTAAAAGGAAAACAACGCAAAATGAGCAAGATGCGGATCCTCTTGTCTGCAGGGTGCGTCTATTATTCCTCCTGTGACAACTTTCGAGCCCTCTGCTTTAGTTCACAGTTGAGCCACAGTCCGAGCTGTCAGGAACAAGTCCCTTTATACATCCGCTGAGACAAGTCGACTCCCTTTTTTTAAAAAAAAAATTTAAAAAAATAAAGATGTGTGTTTTGTTTCTTTCTTTACAGCCTGTGGACACTCCGCTACTCTACTACCACGTTTCTCTGTATGGTCCTTCTGCGCCTCCGACGCGCGGATCCTCCGCCGACCTGCCTTCAGATGGTGTTAGAAAAGACTCACTTCTCCCGAGGAAGATCGCAGCTGAGCATACTTGAAGCTCCCTCTTCTCGTCTGTTAATTTTTTCTCTTTCTTTCTCGGACTTGTGTGTTTTGTCTTCACACTGATGAGTGGAGCAAACGGGCCCACTGTAACGCAGTAACCGCGGCTCTCTCCTCCTCCTCCTCTCTCTCTCTCTCTTTCTCTCTCTCTCTCTCTCTCTGTCCTCGATGTAGCCTTCTGTCTGCGTTTAAACACCATCTGGAGCTCCTAACCTCTCTCTCTCTCTCTCTCTCTCTCTCTCTCTCTCTCTCTCTCTCTCTCTCTCTCTCGGTCTCTCTCGGGTACCATCAGAAGCAGGAGCTGGCAGCTATTGTACAGGAATCCTCTCTAAATTGAACAAGATCCAAAAAAAAAAAAAAAAATCATCCCATAGAGGTGCACAAAATTATTAAAATTATTCCACTGGAGGCTAAACAGACTCTATATTACAGGAAAATACCTGCATGGAGTGATTATTGCGTACAAAAATGTCTATTTTACATTTTTACGCACTGATAAATGCATAAATCAGACTATATTATGTGCATGCATGGCTTCCATAAATATTTTTTATCCTGTGTAATTATTTGAGATACCAGCACGCTCAAATAAAAAAAAAAGCAGTGAGAGCAGTGCCGCTGTCTGCCCGCGGGGGCCGCTGTTTCCTCATATCAGGATGACGGGGACAACGAGGGGAGGCAGAGCAGAGTCCATAAGACTGCAGCCTTTATTTACTTTATTTGACACTTGAAAAAAAAAAAATTACAAGATCAGCTCTCTGAGAGCTGAATGAATGCAATGTGGACAAACACACAGTAAATACTGCAGAGCTTGTAAAATGTGGCCTGTAAAGGTTTCATTGTGTTGTCAGGTGTCATTCAGTAAACAGTCAGTTGGCTGGGCTGATGATTTATTTATTTATTTACTCAGGGACAATGCACATCGATCAGCACGTCTGTAAATGCACCAGTGTTCTCCAAAAGTTTAGTTTTCAGATGGATGTGGAAACTAGCATTTATGTATAGAAGGCCTAAAAAGTATGATTATGATTATCATTAATTTCCTTTTTTTTTTTACCACTCTGCACATATGCATAGTATCTAACTTTACAGCACACATCTTAACCTGCATAAATATGCACATTTTATTATTGCTGCACATTTATGTTTGACTCTCGCAATAGCTCATTCTTTCTAAGGTGACACGCCTGTCCAAAGAAAACAGATTAGGCTGCCAAGAATTATTTTATTTGTTGGTAAATCTGTCAATAATTAGTTTTTTGATTAATCAGCTATGCTAGGAAATACTGCAAATTGTCTATGATATGTTTGCAGAAGCAAATGACTGTCTAAATGCTTACTTTGCAAACGATATAAATCCTGTTATACAACCGAGAAAAGCATCAAAAATGAAAACAGCGGAAAATTGTTCCAGGTCAATATTTTTGTCAATTAGCTAATTTTAGTAATCGACTAATCATTTCAGCTCTCCTGCAGATGAAAAATATACTTTTGGCACCTGTTTTTGGTGCAGTACCACTAAACAAACAAACAAAATTAGTCAGACAGAAATACACAGAAGCAGGTACATCTGGTACCTCTATATGAGAATCCTCCACCTGTCCACACTAGTTTGTTTGCCCCACCCACCTGCCCTCTCTCTATCTCCCTCTGGCGGGCACACACACATGCACACACGCCCATAAACACACACACCCACACACACACACACACACACACACACACACACACACACACATAGCCATAGAGGTGGACAGAAGACAAAGCTGACACCCTCCTGACCCCTCCTGTGTCTACAGAACAAACAGAACCAGCTTGTAAAGTACACACAGACAGCTGCTCTGCCCTAACTCCAGTCTCACCAGCCTCGAACACAAATGCTGCATTCACGATGAGTCGGGAGGACTTTTGAAAAACGCTCCAGTACTGATTAAATAATGTGAACAAGCGTGTAAGGGGAAGCCCCGTTGCTCTTTGATTGGATGTCTGTGTCCCTACCCGGCTCGTAAGAAGGAATGACCTCAGGTAAACTGAGGTGTGTCAATGTTTTTATTCCAACCACAGTATGCAGATTTACTGTAAAGCTGCTGTAAACCCCGGCAAACACAAACACAATGAGAGACACCAACATTACACACCATTGCAAGCCAGAGGCAGCGTGTGTATGCACCATGGTGAAAATACGGTTGTCTTGGAGATGGAGTGTTTATGACACTCATATATATTTCAGGGCTGATACCTTCTGGCCGGTTGGTCGTATTGGTTGGTTGAAATACTTGGTTGGTCTGACCAAACTGGAGCCAGGAACTGGAGCATGCTCTGTGTTAATGGTTGTATGGTTTAAAACATGATTAGAGGACCTAATCTTGACTTTAGTCTTGAATTTACCGGGCTCCACAGTCATTGACACTACATCGGCCCAACCTCAGAGGACCAGACTGCTAGCTAGTCTCATTGATGAATCAATATTCGACTTCAAATATGTAAGTTTTGTTTGAGCGTTAATTTAGTTGTTTAGCCTGCTGAACTTGGCTTTAGCACATTGCACGTTTAGGTGCCTACTCCCCCAGTTTGGGCCAGTATTGGAAAAACGTTGTAAGCTGGATGATAGGAACTGTGTTTTCACGTTGCTCTTTCTGGAGCTGCAGAGCTTTATACCGTGTTTGTTGCTGTACAACAGCCTGGTTTGCGTTCTGTACATTTACTTGATAGCGATGCACTGAACGTAACAATATAACAACCTGTGAAAAATGGTTAGGCTGCAAGAATTAAATTGCTTGGAATCTTGTGTAACTTTTTAGCATTGATTAGCTGCTAGCAGGTAGAGCACACTGTAGGTAGTGGTACAGGTAGTGCACTGTGGCTAATTTAGTCCCCACCGCCCCACTGAGACGGTAGAATTTCAGCCGACCAACACTATGATATTTTTCTTTTTCAGAGTTATGGCTCTTTGTGACTCTGTACGCACGAAGCACTGTGTGTGTGTGTGTGTGTGTGTGTGTATGTCTACTTAGTATGTTATTGTAGATAGCTTGTTTGTTTCCTGTGCAGAATGCTGAAAAGAGAAGAGGTGTGTGTGTGCGTATGTGTGTGTGGCCTTGAGTGACAGAAAGGTTGGGGATGGGGGTTGCATCCAAAGAAAGGATTCCTGTCAAGGTGACAGCTCTAAGATGGACAGGATGCTATTCTCCTCGGGAACGACGTCAGTCAACCTGTCAGCCTCCCTGTACGACAGCCTCTCACTCCTCTTAATTTGGCCTTTTGTTGAGCGGTCACTGGGTTAGCTCTGACACTCCATGTGGCCTTTCTGATAAACTGCACAATGAACACACACACACGCGGTGGGAACTCGCCTCGATGAACTCTCTGTGCCATAATACTGCGACTGGAAGTCCTTTTGATGGCATTAATGATGAAAACAGCTTTGTCTCCTCTTTCTTTCACTCCTCTATCTCTCTGTCACCTCACAAACATCCACCTCCCTCTTCTCCTCACCACCCGACTCTGGACTCTGTTATGTTGACAGCATCTCCTAGATGGTTGAGCACTCGCTGAGATACAGGAACCAGGTTTGGTCATTGTGTTGGTATGGAAATGACTATTTCTGTGTGTGTGTGCGTGTCAGAGTAAAAGCAAGAGAGAAAGAGAGAAGTTTGCAGCATTTCCTCCACTCTCACATTGTAAATCCTTTCCTATAGTGGCAGTCACAGGCTAGTGTGTTGAAATGAGATAAGACCCTGAGCCGACTGAAAGGAACGCTAGACCCATTGTGTTCTTGCGCTCTTCTCCTATCCTCTCCTCTCTCATGCACCTTCAACAGACCACACTCTTGTGTTAGTTTAAAGTCACCCGTGCATCTTCCAGACAGACGTGAAAGGGGAAAGAGAACGTCTCACTCTGTCAAAACAGGAAAAAAAAAACCCAAAAATCAACTGAGTTGTTGTGCTGATTGAAACGCTGATAGAAATGATTGGGTTTTGCGCTGAGACGTTTCCCTCCGAGTCACATGCATCCTCTATGCATATGGGTTTTGTAATTTAAACACAGCTCCTCTGATAACGCGCTGAAGAGGATGTTGTGCTCTTTCTTTGTGCGTTAACATCTTTAATGCGTGCTTGTCCTCGAGCCGCTCCTTAATGTTATGAAAGAGGATGAGACAGAGAGTCTTTCTGTAATACGGCGCGGTGTAACGGATCATTGACCCACCCACTCAAGCACGTACGCTGGAATGCTGCTTTTACAAATTGCACCCATAGACCCCCTGACATTTTGTTTGCAATCAAGCAGCAAAGTGCCGGTTGTTTGAATCATTCAGACATGATGGGAATTCAAAATTCAATCCATGCTCTTTGGAAAAAAAAAATGTCCTTTGAAGTGCTGGACTCCCAGGGTTGATTCTGCCATAGAACAACTCGAATAAGAGCACTACACAATGCACTCCACAATGCAGGTATTCCAGTATGTCGCACTATTTTTCTGTTGAGTGTACTTTTGAGATTTTTTTTATCCAATATTTTATATGCAAGTTTTTGTACCTAAATTCCTTTATTGTACATCCAAACCACCAAAGACAAATCTGGAAACAGACACTGGTTGTTTATCTGCACGACAAGAATGACTCATATGTGGACTTTTAACTTCTGCTTGCATGCAGGTACGGTAACTGCACACATCTGTGTGTGTTCTTTGGCCAGACTGCCAGGCTGAGTAAGATCACAGGGTCACAGCTGACCAACAGAGGTGCAAACGAAGAAAAGAGGAAGTGACACCTGATTATATCAAGTGTTGACTCAAGAACAGAACAGGATATGCAGCGTGGAGGGAAACGGACAGTAAAAAGTCCTCAGTATGCAGGTGAATACGCCCCCGCACATTCACATGAAAAAGTCACCGCTATATATGACTGTCTTTCCCAGGAGACAATATGTGTGTGTGCGTGTGTGAGTGTGTTTGTGTGTGCAGACAGTTGGTGGTGCTGGCAGTGGAGATAGTGAGTAGAGGGGGATGAGGCACTGTATCAAGTTGTGAACATCTGTTCCTCATAGAAACCACAAAGCTGGTGCTGAGGAAATAGAGAGGGTAACTTCTCTCCCCCCCCTCTCCCTCTCCCTCCCTCTCTCTCTCTCTCTCTCTCTCTCTCTATTTCTTTCTCTCACCTCTCATCACCACCTTGCCTCTCCTCCCACACATGCCCCTCACTTTATTTTTCCTTCCTTATTTACTTAGTTTTTCTTCCTCTTCTTGCATCATCGACATCCATCTTCTTTTTTTCTAACTAACCTAATCTAACCTAACCTCTGCCATTTATATGCTCGTGTGTGTGCCGGGGGTACAGTGATGTAATCATGAACCCGTGGATCGGGTGACAACCGCGTGGCAAAACTGCAAAATCTTCCAGAGAATCATAAAACAATATGATTGGTTGGTATTCAAATTCTGAAATGCACAAATGCTTCAGATTTTACTACATTTTGAGGTTATAATGAGCTTGACCTTGGTGAAAAAAATTATTTCAAGGATGAAAAGGATACAGGCATCAAAATAAGTCTGATCTTAAAGTCCATCCATGCCTACAGATCTAACAATTTCTATGATGTATCACAAAGTGACATAAAAGTTATCTCCTTTTGTGAGAGACAACAGTAAAGAATAGCCTATTCATAGCTATAGAGGATTAGGATTGGCACAAAATTATGAAGTCTATGATACAGCAGACATGAGCCAAGGCTTTGTTAGGGATTCACTGCACCTTCTCCCTCAAAGTCCCTTGATTTAGTCCTCGCTCCTTTTCTTCCTCTCTCCATCTCTCTCATTGCCTTCCTCCCTCTATCTGGGCCTGCTGTGAGGGTGTGCTAGTGCTGGGTGGCAGTTCCTTATTGTAGAGTGTCTATATGAGTGTGTGTGTGTGTGTGTGTGTGTGTGTGTGTGTGTGTGTGCACGCGCGTGCGCGTGTCTGTCTGTATGCTGTGTGCGGCTGATAAGACCCAGGGAGAAGAGCCAGCGTGCCGACATATTCTTGCCACCGCGGTTATCGCCCGTCGCAGCTGTGCCTGAGCTCTGCGACATCTGCTCCCTCACAGGAAGCCTATGCTGCAACTCACAACACCTCACACACATACGCTCGTGCACACGCACGAACACACACATTACTGCTGCTTCTCCATACAGTGTGAGCATATCGCTGGACTATATGAAGCCCCCTCCTCCTCCTCCCCCACCACCTCTCCCTCCAAGAAACACACATTCACATCAGGTAAACTACTTGAGACAAAGAGCTGTGTTTACAGTTCACATTGACACATTTTGATTTCCTCAGTGTATGTATTTGTGTGTGTGTGTGTGTGTGTGTGTATGTGTGTGCGCGTGTCTGTGTGAATAGGTTGGAACGCAGACACCAGAGTTCTACTGGGTTTTTATCACAGAGTTACAGGGGGGGTGCTTATGACTAAGCCTAATTATAGAGGCCTTATCGCTGCGACGTTCACAAAGCTCATTACTGCCAAGAGACGGCAGGCGCTGCAGGTAATTCACTCCGTTGGGTATTAGTCCTTGCTCTGGCTTACAGTTTCTACATATTTAGAGTCTATAAAATTGGGCCTTTAATGTCTGATTCTTAATGCATCTCCCCCTCCTCGAACCCCTTGCTGACTTAAGTGAAGGTTTTCATTTTTTACCTAAAGGCACTACTTCAGTGTTTTCAGCACTTTAAGAATCAATTACATTTTTTTCTTCTTCTATTCCCTCTTTTTTCTTTCCTGGATGCCTTTCAAGCATCCCTCATCTGTCTGCAAAACGCTCCCTTAAACTTTCCCCTCGTCGCTGGCTGCGACGCACCCCGACGACCCACATGTGCCTCACGAAGCCATTGAAACTGAGCAGCGAAACTCCAGAATCTAGTTCTGTTCCCTGCAGCTGTACGGGGAAGCCCAGAGGAAGACCCCCCCCCCACCTCCTCCTCCCCTGAACTTCCCAACCTAACCTACCCACCCACCTACCCAGTGCTCTAAAAACCCCTTTCCATTCCAGTGCCACAGGACAAATGTGCACTGCTGGGCTTGTTAACACTAATTATTTGTGCTTGACAGCTCATATGAAGACTATAATACAGGATAAAAAGAGGATGCTGTTGAGTTAAGTTGCACTTGGTGGCCATTTAATCCTAATTCATGATTCCATTGGATCCCCAAAGTGAGTTTGTTTAATATAAATGGCCAAAAATCAAGTAAAATGGCACTGGGAAGCAAACCTTACATTATATTACGTATAGGTAATCTAAAGGTAATTTAGATGGTAATGTTTGATGTCATTGTAACCTTGAAACCCCATCTTCAGTCATCAAATAACAGGTCTACTGGCAAGATGAGGAAACCTCATATTGCCCTTATAGCATGCGGTGCTAAGTCAACACAAACTGATTATCCGTCAATCACTCCAACTTAATGAGCGGACCTGACAGCTGCGGGACCCTCCATCACTCATCACAGTAACACACTGCCAAAAGATTTCATGAAAGAAGGCCCTTTAAGATGACAAGCTCCTACCTTCACTACATCTGTAGTGACTGCTGGTTGCCAGGTTTGGATCGAGGCTTACAGGCTGGACCCTGTGGGTGATGTGTTTATCCCTCAGCTCTCTGTGGCTGATCAGTGTGACCGTGGGGACACATGGAGCAAAGACCAGAGCAGGGGAAGTTCCAGCTCTCAGACTGGCCTTCTTCTGGCGGTCCAAGTAGACTTCGGCAGACATTTCGGACCTTCAAATCGCCACTGCGAAGATGCCAACTTTCCAAATGCGATCTGTGAGGTGAGGGGGTCCAAGGTTAGGTGGCACACTGGCACTCTATGCAGGTCTTTAGGTCCAAGTAGTGTAGTAACGACAAATACAAAACAATGTTAAAAATAACTATGAGCTCCAAACTGCTAGAAGACTTTCCCGTTGGACCTGCTCTTCCATGTGTCCTACAGGCTTCACATGATTTTTCTCATAATATTCAGCCGGTTTTGAAGCTTTGAGGCTCCAGTAGATCACTGTATGACCCACTGAACTGCCATGCAAGGACACGGACTTAACTGTAGTTAAAGCTCAGAACAGAGAAAAACAGGCCAGACAGTCAGCCAGAGGTTCCTCTTCTTTCCTTCTGCCTCCTCGCCAAAGACTTTGATCCTCGGTGTATTATTCCTGAATTCCTCTGGTATTTTGTCTTTTCTTCATGTCTGTGTACAGCTTTGCCTTAGAAAGACGTCTAATAGTTGAATGCCCACGGCTGACTGTCTTCAGCGAGAAGTCTCTTTTGCAGTCTCCTTTAAACGTACTTGGCACAGCTTGTGTCTACATCTTCTTTTCCCGATTCTTCTCTGTTCATTCTGCTGCTCTCTCGATCTCTCTTCGTCCCCCCTTCCCGCAGAGTGCGTGTGTGTGCGTTTGTGTGTGTGTGTGTGTGTGTGTTGAGAGAGTGTGTGTAAGTCAGTGGCAGGTCAGCTTGTCTCGTGGCTCTGGCTGAGGGGCTGTGCTCTCATCTGAACCCTCCTCCTGTCCTGCCTGCCACTGCAGCTCAAAAGAGAAGTGTGTGTTAGTATGTTTCACTGTGTGTGTGTGCGCGTCTGCATGTTGCAGGGCTGCAGTCCCTGGGGAGGCAAAGCAGCAGTGCTGGCTGCGGTGATAGCAACAGACAGCAGCGGGACCTGGGCCTCTGTCTGTGCTTCCTCTGTCAGGAACCAGCTGTGTCTGCGGCCAGTAGCTGCTCCTTCCCTCCTTGCGTCCTCAGTTCTAAGCTACCCGCCATCCCTTCGTCCCAGAAGCCTTTGCTTCTGTGCACCTTGCTCAGTGGCCATAACACATTCTGTTGTCCCATATTCAAAAACTCATCCTTGTTGTGCATCCATCTGCTCAATTCCTAGGGTCTGTGTTTGTGACTTATCTTTCCTAATTCAAACTTCAACTTCATGCTTTCTCTAACTTGAATGATAATAATTTCACCAAAGCTGGGAATGAACTGAGCATACACATCAAGTATTTTAAATGAAACTGTGTGGACCAAAGCTGCCAGTTCAAAGGGAAACTGTTTCACTGTTAATCCTGATTTTAAAAGTCCCTCTTGTGTTTCCATTCATGCCTCATTTTGGCCACCTGACAATTCCTAGTCCAGTATTTACTGTCCGTTTAGCGACGGTTTGGTTTGGTCCACCAACTACAGATAAAAATATCTGGGTCGTTAGCTTGTTAAATGATCGACTTTCCTCAGCAGCTGCTTCTGCTCTCAGACATTCTGTGTTGGACAGATAGCTTGTTGAAGCTTGTTTATTGGAAAAGGTTTTATGAGCACTGTGAGACATTTTAGTGTATGTATACGTTAATTCCTCCTCAGTTGAAAACTATTAGTGACCCTGTTGTTTACAACAATTTAACAAAACAGAAAGTGACTCGACTCTTCTCGTTAATGATTTCACTGGGAATTCGCACCACAGTTTTGTTTTGTTCTGCAGAATTTGACGTGGACAGCTCTTCCCACCAACCCCATGTTTACCTCATACGTTCCAGATACACAGAGGTTTTCCCCTTATGATGAATGAGTTCAGTTTAGAACTAGTTTCTTTGACATGTAGACATATACATCACTCATTTATTTTGAAGTATTGTGTGAATAAATACAAAAAGATATAATTAAAAGTAGTCTTACTCTGTTTGTAGGTATGTATGTTTCATAGATGGGAATTTGTGTGGTCAGTTTAATCAAACATTTAGTCCTGTCATTACAACTTTGTTTTTTTTTAATGTGATTTGTCACATAGACTTTCATGCAACCCCCCCACCACACTCTCCCATGTGGTGGACTCTAAGCTGTCACCTCTAAATAGATGAAAAAGCTGTTCTGGGAAAAGACATATGTTGAAACGCTGCTGTCTCACATTTAGAATCAAAGAAGCCAAAGTAAACTTCACAAAGCTCGGACAGCTGAACAAGGTTCTCATGTGAAACTCTAGCAACATCGTAGCCATCACCTCTTTGACCTCTGACCCCTCAGGACTCATTAACCCCTAACCCTGATGGAGTGGTCTGTGCGTATGACAACAATACCCTCCGATGCTTTACACATACACACACACTACGGTATATTTTTGTTGGATCAAGAAGTGTGCTGATGAGAGAAGTGAGAGGGGATGTGAGTGCACAGATGTGCCAAGCGCCTGGCTGAAACCAACACACATATGGTCATCAGCAGAGAGGAAGTGAGAGAAACTCATGCTGCTTTCTGTCTGTGTGTGTGTGTGTGTGTGTGTGTGTGTGAGGGGGGGAGACAGACAGAGAGAGATGGGGGAGTGGGAGGGGGTAGGGGGGGTTGTTGTGGGGGGGTGTAGAGAGAAAATATATATACACACGTGAAATTTAGGTGCTTTCTTAAACCTGTGAGATTTCCCACATTTACAAGTGCTTGCAAGTGCAAGACATTCAAATGAATCTCAAGGACAGTGAAATAAAATTTACATTTTATTTGAGATTTGAATCCCCGGAGCAATTTTAAGTTTTAAAATTAAAACTAGGATTATATGGGTCAGGTGGGCGAGCACGGTAACTACAGTATTCAGCAAAATGAAAATGAAAACTTATCGCAGGATATGAAGTGACATGAGAGCGTAACAGGTGGTAAAGCAGGTGGAGGGTGGATGTTCATCACAGGTTTGGAAACGTACAAGATAAAGGAGCAGATAAGGGCTTCAGAGGGGGGTAAAGGGGGTTAAAAAAAATTAGGGCACACTTGAATGAAGGATGGAAAGTTTTAACCTCACTTGATCAGATGATGTGGTACTTGTTTCCACAGTATTTAAACAGATTAGATTTCACTGAGGGAAGAGGAGAGAAATATGAAGAGAAAGAGTGAGGAAGCGTCGCTAAACTAATTAAAAAGAGCAAAGAATGGCAACAGATTTGGGAATGAAGTGATTGAATGCACGCTAAGCCCCGAGAAAAACGTTATTTCACTTATATCCAACATGGCATCAGTTTTTCTCTTATAAGAGTTAGATATCTCTCACTAAACTTACTTTGGAATCTAATTTATGACGATAATGTAACCCCTCAATAAGCCATCCTTATGTACATAAACAAACAATGCAGCAATAGGCTGAAAACAGTTGAGCAGCCATCGTATACATCTTCTTATCATATTTAAATCAAATTCAAATTCCATATTGCGAAAAGGCAAGGTGTTTTGCTGCATTGCATATGTACCCTCTCCTGTCACACACAGACACACACACAAACACACACACTTTTCTGTGTGTTACCTGTTATAGAAGCCTTTGCTCCTTTGCCCCCCTCCCCTCAGATGTTGGCAGGTATAAAATGAGTTTTTGGGGAGAGCGAGATAATGATTCCCCCATAATCACCAGAGGCCAGCTCTGGTTCTGGCAGGTGCTATCACAGTAGCAACCCAGTGGTGCCTTCTCCCCTGAGATAAGGTCAGGGGGATGACGGGAGGGAGGATGGGAGGAGAGAGGAGCAGGAGAGGAGAGGAGAACAGGGCAGAGGGGGGCAAAACGTGTGTTACAGGCGAGCGGCTAGCCTTGCCTTATCTCCCCCCGGCGGCTGCCGCTACTGGCCCCCAGATGCGGCGGGCCAGAGCAGCCGTGTCAGAGAGATCCCTCTATCAGCGACACACAGGCACCCCTCGCCAAATACAAACCCAGCAGGAGGACACACCAGGACTTCATTACCTCTTTAAAACTCCAATCAGCATGCAGGAGAGAAGCGAAATAATCTGCAACTTTGTTGGTGTATCAGAAATCCAGAGGAAATGCATCAAATCTGTCTTTCTCATATTCTAGCCTGGTTATTAATTGTCACATTGTCATACCAGCACAGTCTCCTAACACTGACGGAACAAGTTTCTCTCCTTTATGTATATGGACACATACAGAGTTCTTTCAGTGTGCTGGTCTCGGGGTTTAGATGAGATATAACTTTTCACCTTGTACAGCAAAAGTAAAGCATGTGAAAGTCATTGGTTGGGACGGCTGGCGTCTGGTGGCGAGAAGCAGCCATATGGTGAAGTGTCTTGCCTGCCTGTGAGACACCTGGCCACCACTAACCGGCTGAACTTTTCAACCCTGCAGCCGTCGTTCTAACACCTTGAGCCAACACATACGCCGGTGTTGTTCAAACATTTAAATGCTCGGTGAGGTTTTGCTTCTAATTCAGCTGAACCGATTTTTATTACGCACATTTAAATATATGGAAAAGCTTGAAACCTGTAGCTAACCCTGGGATGTATTCATGTTTTTCACCTGTTATTACCTAAATAGACCAAGTCCACTCGATATATACAGTGGTATATATATATATATATATATATATATATATATATATATATATATATATATATATATATATATATATATATATATATATATATATATATATATATATATATATTCACATCTCATTCAACATTTTGAACTATTATCTTGTACACTAGAATAAGATTTTATTGAGAAAGGACATTTTTGTTGGACCTGTTTCCACACATGAGGCTAAGACTCTTCCATATGTTTCTGTTTGGATGCTGCAAAATTGGAACCTGAAGTTAGTCAAAGCTCCAACAGTTCATGAGGGACTTCATTTTGAATATGGATGTGCCTGGAGCTTGTATTTGCTTCCATTTGCCTACGGGAAGACGGGATGAATGAAAACAACTCCAGGGTAGTGTCTCTTCCAAGGAGAGTAGCTATAGCAATGATTTCGGGCATGCATACAGAAGAAGACACAGTATACACTGGCAACCTCCTTCTATCAGGCGACACACCAGACGAATAAGTCAGTCGAGGCTTGTTCACCTTCCCTCTCTGTGGTGTTTTTAGAATACACACCTGTTTGGCACAGACAGTGTCAGAGAAACCCCCAGATCTTAACAGAACTCTATAAGTTAAACCGTCCCCATCTGTCACAGTCGAGCTCCACACAGATGCGCATTGAGCGCCTCCTCTCTCTTATCCTTCGTACAGCAGACTTGGCTCTCATTCAAGAACTGTCAAAGCACACCTGCTAAATTAAGCTCGTTCTCATACTTGCACAGGCACAGACACAAGTTGAGCAATACACAGTGTGTGCGCACATGCACGGATGGACACACGTAACCATGCATGGGCACACATGCAGATGCTGATGTGTGCTCACAGTGATATTAAACTGATGTGGATTGATAGGGTTACTGGTGATATTGTTCAGAAATATGGTTCGCAATTTATGGCGTGTGTGTGTATTTAAAGCCCAACAAATCAATAAAACTGTGTTCATTCATTTTTCAAAATCAAATTGGGGAAAAGAAAATTGCTGCACTATATTTTACTCTCTGTTCTGCCTGTAGCTGGTAGATCATATGACAAACGTTTGCTGGCTGCTTGAGTGCAGAAAAGTATGAATGCGTTTCGGTTGTTGGTCCTTTTGTCAGCTTTATGAATATTTCTCTTTTTTTTCATGTCTCTCAGGAAAAAGAAATCTGATGACAAACTTGGTGCATCCTAAATTGAATGAATAATGCAATATGTTACATTGAAGCTGATGTGTCATAAATGATAGGATTATCTTAACCTTGCTTGGCAGGCGGCAAAGTCACAAGATCACGCAGAAATCCATCTTGCCAAGCTGCAAGCCATGCAGTGGCATAGTTTAACGCAAGGTGTGTGTGTGATGACTTGTGTGAGAGGTGACTGTTGGCGCCTGCTTAAGAGGTTAGCGTTGCTGCTTCTAGCAGTTGTATCAGAACTGGAGATTATTTCTTCATTATTTCTTCATTGAAAAGAAGAGCAAAGCGCTGTGCTGAAGGCTTTTCTGGACGGAAAAGATCTTCCTGACTGGCTTCAGTGAGAGTTTGATTATGTTGACTATGATTGGTTGAAGTTAGTTCATGATAGACAGATGGTTCATTCAATCAGTTGCCCTTTATTTTTTTTAAAGTAAGTTCTCTTTCACAAAAAGTTTTCAACAACAACTTCCAAAATGCAGCAAATCATCTCTGTTTCTGTCAAATATATCTTCAAAGTCTTACTGCCCTAAACTCAAACATGAGCCTTGTTGATGCCCACCTCCCCTGACCCCCCTAAAACCAGCCTCTCCCTTCTCTTGTGGCTCATGGCATGCACAGCCGCTGAGCTGCTCTAAATAGGTGCCACTGTGAATTGGAGACAGATGGAAACGAAGGTTCCCCGCAGAGTGGTTCCCCTGCAGCTGTGCTGTGTACCCGGTGCCAGGGAGTGATGACAGCTCAGCAAGGGGGCACCCAGAGACACTGAAGACAGAACCATCTTGGTCGCACTCTCTCCCTCACACACATTCGCGGGCTGTGCTAAGGTGCAAAGAGCAGGGGTGTTAGCTCCAATAGCAGCCTCCAGGAATGTGAAAGTAGAGATTTAAGTGAGGAGACAAGTGATAGACTGCTATAAGACAACACGTTTCCAATGCTCTATGGCAACCAAACAAACAGACACTAACACATGCATAAAGCCTCATACATTAAACATTAACCTACTGCCCTCCAGCAAATAATAATTCAATGGGAAATGAAGAACAGGAGGTGTACAGTGATGGCCACTGTAGAGTAGGAGTATCCCAGTGTGACTTTATAACACTAATATTGTTATTAGTAAGTTTCCAGGACTTTTTGTTCAGGGTTACAAGGTGGCTCAGTCGGCTTAAAGAAATATTTGTGCACATTATTCTTATAAACGTACTTTTTTGCCAAATAGATGAGACGATTGATACCACTGTTTCTGCATGCCTGGCTCTGTCCAAAAGTAACAAAATCTGCCCACCAGCACCTTTAACTCACTCATTAACACATTACATCATGTCTGTTTAATTTGCAAACTGTAAAAATGACATTTTGTGGCTTTACAGGGAGTTATTTTTGGGACTATTTCTTGGCCGGGACTTCCTTTACTGACTGAAATCTTACTTTCCAACGAAAACCTGCCAAAAGACTGAAACATTTTTCCTATACCACTCAGTTTCCTTCACTTTTTTTTTTTTCGGTTGAAGATACATTTCTTCTTTATGGCTAAATGTGAGACTGTGTGTCTTGTTAAGGTTGAAGTTTGGGGCAGTTTTGTATAAAACTGCAATCAAAATGTAAAATGGGGTTAAATCAACACTCTCAGCCCTGTGAGCACTGGAGAACCAAGCAATTTGACCAAGTGTGTGTGTGTGTGTGTGTGTGTGTGTGTGTGTGTCTGTGAGAGAGGGAAAGAGAGGCAGACAGAGTGAGCGAGGCCTTCAGAATTTACCTGCAGCTAATTAGCCTTGTCTAGCTGTCTGACATATTGTGTTCAGGGTCATGTATATTTCATGAGAGGAGGCTTCCTGTAAAGGTCATTGTGGAATTTTCAAATGAAGAGACACCTGCTTTATTCATTACATATAATTGTATGAATTATCAGCACTTTGCCTAAGTTTCAAATCTCTCTGAGGGAAAAAATACAACAGTGGAGCAATGCTCTCTCTTGAGCACAATAATTCTTAGCAATTACAGCGTACTGAAGATTGTTATTCGTGTAACTTTGCTGGAATCATCAAAATGGTTTCTCATAATAATTAGTGCTGCTGCTGTTGTGTTGCATTGTTTTATGTGTGTGTATGGGTAAGTGTTAACATGTGTGTCACTTTTGTGCTGAGAGAGAGAAACGGGGAGAACGGGGCGAGATGTAGAAAGTGTCATGGTGCTCCTGCTCATTAGAGCTGTATTTTACACATAGAAGGGAGTCCAGGGAGTACTTCTGTTTGATCTGCTTTGCATAAACCAATCCAATCCAACCCAGCTTGTGAGGAAAAATCAATTAAATTCTCCGTAATTGGACTGACAGTGCACTCCAAAGTAGAACAGCAATCAATATTAAAGATGAAAAATGAAGCCAAAGGCCATCTCACTCCATTGATTTGCACTGAGAGGAGGAGGGATCCAGATATTATTGCCACATAGGAATATGAGCTATTGAGCTCCATAATGTTGTTATTGTCTCAGTATTGAAATGGATAGGCTGGAAGTGAGCATGGGCTGACAGCGCCAATTAAGGTTCACTGATCTGTAAACAGACCTGGGTCAAATAGTATTTGCAAATACTTTCTACGCTTTGTTTATTGGTGTTTATGTGAGAACGATATGGTTAGGGTAGTCGGACAAATACAGATACATGTTTAGACAGTAATCTGCTCTCACATTTGGGAAACTCGCCCACAGTGTTGACAAGTTAAAAACTTTGGACTATTCATTGAAAGTCATCTTTATTGATTATTCGACAACAACATTAATTAATTGCTACTTTTAGGAATGTCTGATTAATAGGTCTGTCTTATGGTTGGTCTCCAACTTTGGTCTCTCTCATTGGCTGTCATCTGATGGCGATTTAGCCTCTGTGGGCAATGGCCAGTGTCTTCTGGTGTAGCCAGCAGATGTCTGGATAATGCATAACAGATACCTAGACTAAGACTTCCTCTTCCGTGCATCAGCTATTGTTTACGGTCTGATTTGCAACTTGACACAGGAGAATGAAGTTGGTGTTGAGGGACATCTACGACTAGATAATCATGGCTGAAGTGGGTGCCTGAAAGGCAAGAAAAAGTGGCCATCTTGAAATCACCCAGTTTCTGAAAGCTCCAAGCAGTGAAAGAAGAAACAGAAGCAGGCCAGCACCACTTTAAGGCCCACAGTCACACAAGATGCGTTCAAATACAGGTAGTAAAAAGCAAAACCTTTGCCAGGGCCAATGGGCTCAACTGCATTTTGGCCAATGCGTGTCGCCTCTTTTGCTCTCTATGTGGTCTGTGTGGTCTATGTGGTCAAAGCCCTCTCAAATGTATTGGTCGATACATGACCAATACATTTGGGCTATAAACAGAAACAAGAATGTTTCCTTTACCTTTGGCTGCAGATTTTACATTCATATGTGGATATCTGGTTATAAACACTCCTTTGGCCAAGACTGAAATATCTCAATATCTATTGGACATTGAGTCATTCTGATGGGAACAGTAATTGTCCCATCAGAATGACATCATCAACATATACCTTGCTTTATGACCAAATACCTGCAAAACTAAGCTATGGCAGTGGACCCTAAACCTTGTTTGTTCCTCACCTCCATCAAAGTCCAGAGTCAATGCAGCCACAGGTTACGTGTTTTATTTCATACAATAAAAATGATGTTTCTGGAATGTAATTACTGATTTTCTAAGTGTAATTCTCTACACTATCTGCTACAGATAAATTAATTACATTATTGTTAGATGTAATACATTACTGGCCAACTCATCTGTGACTCATGAAAACATCAGAAATACTGAGAGCATCCAGATTAGATTTGATTAGTAAAAGATGGTAATTATTTGCTAATAGCATTTAATCAATGCCTGTCAGAATCCATATTTTTTGGGTAACAGGAAGATAAAATGTCAGGCCACATGAATGTGTGTGGTGTGTGTATATGCGTGTGTGTGTGTGCATACATGCTGGCTGGTTAGCAGTCTGTCCTCTTTGATTAAGTCAGCTGAACAAACTGTCCCGGTGTCATCTAATGCTTTTTATTTACTTCCAGTCGCCGTCTTTTCATCCGTCTCTGTCTTCTCTCGTCACTGCAGTACAACAGGACACTAATGTTGCTCATGTCCCCCACATGCTGGCTCCAAAAGCTGGCAGATGGATAGACAGACAGATGTGTACTAATCAGCAGGCAGATGGATTGACCAACCATCAAAAGACAGGCAGATGTTCAGATACTTAGACAATGAGATGAAAATACACTTTTGGGTCATGGAGGACCCAAAACATAAAACATAAACACGTCCTGTAATATCCCACCGGGGTGCACTACATGATATTTATCACTCTGGGTCTATAGGGTGTATATACAGTACAGCATTGAGTAATATTACCTGGTTACACCTGCTCATGAAATTATGTAACTATGTCAGTTGTCTTGCAAAGTGGTTTATGTACAAAAAATGAGAGACCACAAAAGTGGAGCAGACACAGCCCACAATGCAGTTCAGTGCTATGGAGGACGAGCTTGTGGTTTTGATTAAATCTGAATTGGGCCCCCAAAAAAATCATACAGTAAGATTTCAGTGTGTATGAATACAAGCCTTGACACTAAGGTCTTCTCTTTGGGATTATTTCCCATGCCTCATGATTATACTGTGTGTGAAAGATGTGCTGCAGAGAAGTGAGAAGCTTTTTTTGTCAAAACTGTGATGGGTAATCAATAATAACCCTTGCCGCTGAAGTATTTTGGCTCAGTGTCTGTCTGCATTTATGTATATGTTAATTGAGACTGCATCGATCTGTCTACGTTCAAACCACACTGCTCAAAGCTCACCTTTTTAGAAGTGCCTTTAATGTATGATGCATGTTGTGTGTTTAGTATTTTTAGTGTGTTGTTTGATGATGAATTTAACTCCAGTAAAGTGTCTTTGACTATCATGAAAAGTGCTCGATAAATTTAATGTGTCATTTTACGAACTAACTGACTATATGTTGGGGCCTGTAAGTAGCTGCCATAGCCACAAGACTTAGTGTTAACTAGTTTCTCTAGACTCAACAACACCCTTTGCTGTGACAAAAATGTGTGCTGATGCAGATTCAATTGAGGTGAAGATGCATCTCCAGATATAGTGAAAATTTCACACATACAGTATGTTTGTTTCCACTTTGTGAACATAAGTCTAGTGGAAAATAACAGATAGACGTCATACGTCCATGCATGTTGTTAGCAAGCTACAGCCATGTAGTGGTGTTCTTGAGACTGTAAAAAAATCCCAGGGTCAACTTTGCTCAAATAAAATGAGGAAAGGAATTGGCTGATTGTTCGATTTAAAAATGCACTTTCCTCTGAGGTCTTCAGGACCTACCAGTTAAAAAAAAAAAAAGCTTCTCGAGGTCCGCTGTGATATTCATGGACATTAGTGCTCAGAGAGGGAAAGCACCCTCCAATGTCAACAGTCTTACATCCCACACAAGCCACTTCTTCCACCTCTCGCTGTCCTCTCCTGCCTGTCAGCTTATCAGGACCCTGGCAGACACTCTGATCAGGGTTGCTAAGCGCTGCCCGTATGTTTGTTTGCTCCTTATCCCACCTTGTGGCATGGCGTACGGCACAGTGCGCCTCGAGCCTCTCAGTGTACCCCGCATGGAGGAGAGAGATAAAACAAAAAAAAAAACTGCCATGAAGATTACAGTCTGAGAAGAGGCAGTCATCACTGGAGGAATCTGAGTGCCCTTCCCTTAGGAGAGGAGACTGTGCGACACTTGGATGTCACACAAAAAGTTGCCATGTATGCCACTGATATTCCTATCGTAGGTGTGCCAGTTAATTGTATGAAGCTATAACAGACTGATTGGCTGCCAAATCCAGTTCCTTTCTGTTTTAGTTGTATTTGCCTGCAGGTCGTGATGTAGTTGAAAGCTGGTGTTCACAGCTGCCTGGTAATAGTCAGGTACGGTGGTTTGAAAGAGTATCATCTCTTTGGGGCTTGCACCACATCTGGTACCTTTTGGCTGGTGAAATTTTGGTACTATGATTTCTCTTAAATGTTTTATTGCTTGTTGCACTTGATCGTTACTGTGAGAAACATCGATCTCAAAGCTCTAACACAGGTGGTCTTTCATATGCAACACAAAGCACTGAGCTTTGTGAGCCATTGATGGGAATGTAAAAAATCAAAAATCATTAAATTGCTTAATTGTTACTCAATGAATATGTCTAGTATTTGTGCAGATATATGAAAATGAGTTTAGAAGCTTATTCCCAGCGGTTGAAAATAAGTTCAATAAGAAAATGTAATGTCAAAAACAGACATTGCTACTTTTGCTGATGCAGTGACCGTTGAAGAGTGTAGAAGTGAAATCATGTGGTCACTGCTGAAGGTTTGGAGGATAACATTATTTCTGGCAGAGCACTGAGGTTGTGTTTGCATTAGCTGATTGGTATCAGCTCCTTGATTCAATCTTCACCTTCACAGCCTCATTCATCAACTGCAACTACAGCTGACGAGTAACATCCAATTATATTCACACAGCTGTACACGGCTGTTTATAACTTTTATGTGCTGCTTATACCTTCTTGGAAACGCTGTACTGCAGCAGCTCCTGCCACCCACCCCAGACGCTAAGCTGTTAGTAACAATGTCCATGTGTGTATGTGTTAAAACAGTTTTATTATGCTCTCTCAATGCACCACATGTCTGAATTCAACACTGATTTGTGTTTAAGCAACTCAATCAATGTTTTGTTTTTTTCTTTATTCTCCAAAACTGTAGATAGGACACCTCAAACTCGACTAAACCTGCAAAGAAAATCAGTTATCACTCCTTCTGTTATGAACATTTGAGCCATAGAGGTTTCATATTTCTAAAACGTTAAGCCAAGCCGTGCAAGAAATACTGTGAGGCTACATAACAAGGTTTTTTTCGGCATATGTGCAGAGCTAACCTTCTCATTGGGCTGAACCAGTATCATCTTTGGGTCCAGTATCCAGTTTTATCCATGGTTCAACAACAGTCTTATCTGCTGGCAACTAAGCAGCACCACTGGAGCAGTTGGGATTAAGGGCACCTCAGTGGTGGTAACAGAATGTGGTGATGTTGCTAGGCACATAGGCTATGAAAAGAAAGGCAGTTTTTAAAAGGGCTCCTGGAGACTTACTAGAAATATATCTTGGAATAAAAATGTTACATTCATGGTGTCCATGGTATTGAAAGGTAAGCCTGATAAAGGCTAAATTCCACAAGGCAACTCGTTTCTTGTGAGCCTCGGACAACGCAACTAATCACAGCCTTTCTAGCCAAGCAGAATGGACCAAAACTGTGTTGGAGCCATGATATGACAGAGATGTGACAGCCTCGTGCTAAGCACTGAAATAATTGTCCTCCATCTAATGAGAAGGCCTATGGTGCACACATATATGTGCACATGCATGCAGCAGATCTGCTGGTCTTGAGCATGGGTTAACATCTTCATGTATGTGGGTCACTGTTTGTAATTTGTTTAACATAGCAGCCTGATTGTGGCAGTTGGACACATCACAGGTGGTACTTTGGTGCATTGACTCTCCCATCACCAGAAGCCAGAGGCAAGTGACAACCCAGGGAGGTCTATCACAGCTAAGTTTTGATTTATGCGGCAAGCTAAACGATAAAATAACTGTCTTGCCAGTTTCTTCCAAATCAGCCCATTTAGCCGTGACAAAGTGATTTCTAATCTGCCACATCTATGACTGAGGTTTGGTTAGATTTAGGCAACAAAAACTCCACTACACAAGTCACACAAAGTTTAAGAAGTGTTTGAACACATGACCAATGTTATCCCATTTATAGCGAGGAAAGCCCCCTTCTGTGCATGCTATCAAGCAATCTGCCTCATTATGGATGTGATATCTGTTTAAAAGCATTCCGCCCAGTGCTTAGCTAATTACTTCTTGGTTAACGAAGCTGTGTCCGGAGCTTTATGTCATGGTGAAGGTCATAAGGAGAAGCAGGATAAAAAGATATACAGTAGGGAGACAAACGGTAAAAAAAAAGAAGAAAAAAAAAAAGAGCTAGATAGGCATAGCCGAACAGAGAGAGGGAAACAGAAAGAGGAAGAGATGAGAGACAGTGCGGTGCTCGGTGGAGGGAGAGGAGGAGGAGGCAGTGAGTAAATAGTCAGCGGCTCTAATAGGAATATCAAGCCAGTGAAAGGTAAACAGGCTTCTCCAGGCAGATACAAAGGGAATGTGGCGGCTTTGAGAGCGCTGGAGTGCCGGCACGCCACTGTGGCACGGCGATAACGGCCCCAGGGCTGCCTGCATCCCAGAGATAAGGCCGAGCACTGGCATGTGTCGCCCCTGATCCCAATTTCACAGTCAATATTCATCCAGCCCGACAAACAAGCAACATTTAAGATAAAAAATAAATATAGAGCCCTTCTGCTATTACCTCCTGTTTATTAATCTGCACACAGCACCCACTGCCTTTTAAACAGTAGTAAACACCCAGCCACCCCCCACTCCCTCCATAACACCCCCCCTCTACCCTCCTTCTAGGCACTCCACTCCTCCCCCCATCCCCTCTTCCTCATCTTCCCCCTGTCTTCCTGAACATCTGGGGATTTGCATGGCTTCGCTCATTCTTCCACGATTGCCGCAGGCGTGTGTGTCTCTGAGTTTGTGTGTGTGTGTGTGTGTGTGTGTGTGTGTGAGAGTTGAGCACACCTGTGTACGCATGTGTACATAACATTGTTCCCAGATATATTTCAGATATGAGTGTACCTAGATGTGCATGTATGACTACCTCCTTTGATTGCTGGAATAGGTGTGTTTTATGCACCCTTTGTGTTTTTTGTGCTTGCATGTTAACATATGGAGTCAGGGCCCAGCTGTAAACTTGAGTCTCTTTCTGTCTCACTCTTAACGTTCTCCTTCTCTCATCTGGCACCCACACTTCAAGAAAAGGTAATTGTAAGACTGATGGTGGTATTCAGTCAAAAAGTCATGCTTGTCTTAAAAGCAAAATTGGTTTCCTCGTAATTTCACTCAGGAATAATCATATTTCACTTAGAAATCAATATCTCACCACTAAACAAAAGTGAAAAGAGAGGGGAAAAAAATTATTCTCACATCCCCTTTTAACTCAAAAAAATGTCAACAGTGACAGTTTCCTTTCCAAGAAGTTACAAGAATGTATCTAAAAATATGTATAAAAATAAATCAGACCAGAAGTGAAATAATAATACCCTAACCAACATAAATACCATAATATCATAATTAAATGTGTTTGTCTTCAAAAGACAGACTTCCTCAGAGTTTCATCTTCAGTTGCTGATCCTTCAGTTATGAGTCCCTCTGTTCCCTGGTTGTCACCATTATTTCCACAGATTCCCAAAACAACGTCCCATAACAGGGAACATAATATTCCTCCAACAATCTTAGCATATATGTTTTTGTTCATATATTTTTTTCATTGTATTAAAAAGGATTTTAAGAATTCTTTAAAACAATTGAATGAGTTGGAGAAGATCCCTTTTCCTCTGGATTGTTTCCCACTAAAACTAAAGTTAAACACTGGATTTAAAATTGATATTATTTTGAAAGGAAGGGCCTTAAGCTGCAGCCGACTGGCCAGCTGGGCTCTGATTACCATCTGCAACAATCACAGAGAGGAGTAAACCAAAAGCTAAGCAGAGCTACTTGGCCTACAGCTTGTGTTATTTCTTTTGCTGGAGTAAGCAAAGAGCACTCTCTTCAATTAGCTTCATTAGTTTTGTGACACAGTGCAGAGAGAAGAGGCAACAGAGCGATGAGAAATAGACTTACATAAGCCAGGATCGACACAGGTACATGTTAGTCACATTACCTCAGCCGGCACGGACCCATTGTGGTTTTCACAGTTAAAGGCAGGGGCATTACATTCAGGCTGTCCCATTATTTGCTGGCAGCTGGACTATAATCATTCTTATCGGTGCTCTTTATTGCTCCCTGACCACCAATCCTCAGCCCCCCCATCATCCTCGCCATTACACCTGACCTGCTTCATCACAGCTCACTCACTCATCCCCTCCCTTCTTTGTGGCCTTCTCCTGCCCTTCCTTTCTCTCTCTGGTACAGACCTGTCCATGCCTGGCCAGCTGGCCATATCCCTTTAAATCTGGCCTGGGCTGAGCCGCTGTCTCCAGGAGATTACTGCACACTCTCCTAGGCTCCACAGATGGGAAAGACAGGCTGCCAGCTGGCACAGGGACACCCACTATCCCCGCTGGAGCCTGGCCAACGGGCCTGGCTCTCTGCTCTACACTCTGCCCATTCACACTCCTGATAGTCCTCAGACTTCCTGCTTTTACTTTTCCCTCTCTCTTTTCTCTGCATCCCAACTCTCTTGCTCTTTTCCTCAGGGATGAAGGACCTAATGAGATCATTTACTAACTTTAAGTAGCAATACGAACATGTAAACTCAAACAAGTAAAAGTAAATGAGTAAGATCCCTGCATCAAGATCTAAGGATAGTTTCATTTTATTATATATCATTAGCTCTATAGCTCTTCATTCCTACTGATTAGAATAATATCACGCTCAGCAAAGTCACTCCTAATGTTGGGGAACTCATTGTATGACTGTGTCAAAGTCACAGTATGATTAAACAGGTGGTAAACGGTTTAGCAAGATCATCAAACCCACTTCATATGAAGTTTTATAACTAGGTTCAGGAACAGAGACCACGCCTTGAACTCATCCCATTTCCACACCTGAAGTACTCCAGCTCTCTTTGCTTCAAATATGGCAACAACTGGAGCTCAAGAGACAGTTCCCCCACTCTCCTCCGTCCACCTATCACCCTGATTTCTGCTCTCATCCCTTACCCATTCATTCCTCCACCCTCGTCCCTTCGTCCCCCATCCATCATACCTTGGCCCCCATCCCTTCATCTCTCACCCCCTCTCCTCCATCCTTCATCCGTCATCACCATCTTGGTTCACCTTCATCAAATGTACAACAAACCTGTCTAAATCTG
Organism: Nibea albiflora; assembly: GCA_014281875.1. NCBI lineage: Eukaryota > Metazoa > Chordata > Actinopteri > Sciaenidae > Nibea > Nibea albiflora. Next base: position 25,553,693 of record CM024795.1, on the reverse strand, counting down.
TCTTCATATTGCCGTGGTTAAAATGGATGTTAAATCAAAAGTGTGTTCACCTGAAATTTCCATAATAATCTCTCATTGTACAAGAAAAACCATGCACAACAGCAAGTACAACACAATAAGAGCATGAACAAGGAAGCTGATTGTAATTAACAGGTGGGGTTGTAACTTTACCATTCGCCTGTTGTTGTATCTGATTATGTATTATTTGACTCTACAGGTGTACCTAAAACAGTGACCACTGAGTGCATGCCATGGCAGTATGGCACTGGCTAGACCAAACAAATGAAGCCAATGGAGAAGTGCTAAAAACTCTAACAGCTGCTTGAGATGGGCTCCGGAAGTGTGTCAGTCTCCATAAGTGCACATATTAAAATGCCAAACTTGTTCAGACAACGGCTTTGGTCTTTGTAGCTAATTTGCTTGTCCGTGACATCTATGAGGGGGGTGATTTTTTTTTTTTAACTCACCTGTTCAGATTAAAGCTTAAAGTTGCATATTTAATAGGGTGACCGCTTCATTGGCAGGTAAGTGTTGTTACAGATGACTTATTAGAGGACCCAGGCGTCATTCAGCGCACCTCAGGTCTGCTGACGATCCACATCTTTTTTGCCATTTTTTAGCTTAGCTGGGAGGCAGAAGAAGCAGTATGGCCAACATGGCGGTGATCACCACTACATATTTTCTCTTCTCCCCTCACCTACGGGTAACGTCACTCAGAACAACCAGAGCCCGTCTCTATACTATGAGCCACTTCCTTGTGTTACTCTGATCAGTTATTTTAAATGACAACGGGACTGTAGCTCCAAACCGCACCTCTTCCTGAAATGTAAGAAAGTATTTGACCATACCATGGATATTCTTACAGTAGGTACAGTAAAAGAACATCAAACACTACTCATACACTTTAGCAAATATACAATTCTCTGCTCTTTCCTTGACATAATCCTCGTAGACTTTCCTTTTTCTTTCAAACACTACACACACTCTTTTCTGTCTCTCAGCCATCAGGACATCAGACATCTACCTCTAACTGCCCCCCCCCCACACACACGTACACATACACACACATACCAACACACACTTTTATCTTCATGGCCCCCGCTTTTAGAGAGCAGAGGAGAGAAAGGTGGGGACTGAGGGTTACTGAAAGGTGTCACATGTGCAGATGTGATAAGCATGCCAGGTAAAGATAACCAAGCGCCCTTCGTCACTATGTAACAACACACAGGCTGTCCTCTTGAGTTAAAACACAACACACACACACACACACACACTGACATGTACATAATGTACCAGGATTGGACAAGTTCATTATCCCTGTGTGTGCTGGCATGATAAGGCCTAGATCTCCTGAAATAGCCATGCTATTGAGCTAAGACCTTCCACTGCTAACAGAAAAAAAGAACCCGGGGTAGAATATATATCATTATCCTCTCTGCTCTGTTATCTGTCACCTTCCATTACAGGAGAATAAGGCGCTTTGGTCCCAGAGGTAAACAGCTATCGGGAAATATGTTTTCTGATGTAGTGAGGACACACTGTTGTACTTCGTGCCATAATGATGCTGTTGTCCCTGCTTACACGCACCTCCTGCTGTATTTCCTCAGCAGCCTGAGCTGTCCCTCTGCCACTGTTGGCACTTTCCACATGTAGACTAGCCGTGGGGAATGTGTCAAGTGCTCCAAAGCTGGGGACGGCACTGTCAACACGGCCATCTCACTGCTGTAGATAGTAATGTGATATGAAAATTGCTCATCTATCTTTAGATATGCACGTTTCTCTCCTGTTAAACCTGGTTAAGAGTTTGATTTACTTTATCTTTCTTTACACCCAGACACACACACACACACACACACACACACACACACACACACACACACACACAGAGTGCATTTAAGTTCAGTTTGGTTTCACAAGGAGCCGGATGCTCAGTGTGTACGCCTGTAGCTCTATACAACAGAATGTCCTTAGCTAGCTCAGAGAAAATGTGCAGAAACTTTTCTCCCCAGCCTTCTGCCGGACCACCTGCTGAGCACTGAGATGATTACAGTGCGAGATTGCTGTGCCAGATTACTGTGACCCCAAGGACCCCTCCAGATGGACACACACACACACACATGCATACACTGCACACACACACACACACGCACAGACATATACACACACACACAAACACCTGGCATTTCATTTTAGGACACTATCTTGCAACCATAGCTGCTTGTGTTGATTACACACACGTTGCATACAGTACATACTTACAAATACTCAATCATCTGTCATGGCCACTCGCCACCAAAGCAGCCATACAGGAACTAATGCTGGCAGGACCACAAGGTGAAGGGTGTGATGAAGCATAGATGTGTGTGTCTGGGGGTGTAGGGAGAAGGTGGGAGTACGGTCTGTGACTGTACATATGTGGTAATGCTACCTCCTTGTTGCCGCATAATTCCAGTTAATTTTCATCATGTCATGTATCAGAAATTGTGCATGCAATTGCAACAAGTACAGTAGGTCAAAGTTAAAGCAAAGCCATCTATGAATGTTTACTAAGGTAAGTTTGGTTCAAATTCAAACCTGCGCGTTCTTTTTACAAACATGTTTGGCTGACCTGTGATCATGTGACTGTTTGTGCTCTTTGCCCTGACTTCTTCTTCATATAGGAAAATCACCAGTGCTTTCTTCTGTTCAGGTGAGCAGTGAGTTTTGTTCTTCACACCTGTGACGTGTCAAAATATCTGAAATTAATGTGGTGAGTACGTGGCCACTGAAATCAAACAAACAAACAAAAACATCTTCAGCTGTGCGGCTCTCACCTGATTCAGACATTGGTTTTTATCCACTATATATAGAATGAGTTAATTAACACAGGTGAGACACTGCGCATGGGTGCTCTCATCAGCACATCAGCATGACAATAACAAAACAACTCCATGAAAACAAGGCCTATGTTACTACTTAATTACTACTTCCAATCCTGTAAATCAACACGCAGTGTAGTTTGTAAAAGTCATTTAGTGTCTATTTGGGACGCTTTATAATCTTTCTTTTCATTGTACTGCCAGTTTGTGGCATCCGTTATGTTTTATGTTTTTACTTTACTTGATCTGTGTGGTCTTCTTTGGGGTCTGCTGTTCTGTAAAGCACTTTGTAAACTTTGTTTTTGAAAGATGCTATATAAATAATATTAACAATCGTTGTTTGGAGGTGTTTATCTACTTATATCGAGATGGTAAAACGCGTGGTGTCGCGGAAGTTCCTGATGGAGTGTGCACACCATGCACACCTTACCAAAGCTTGTTCCTTGCTCCTTTGCTGTAAGTCGTCGCCGCTTTCCTGTCTCTCGCCGGCTGACACTGTCCAATGAAGGCAAAAAGACTGAAAAAGAAGTAAATAGATTCACAACAAAAAGATGCAAAGCTCCAATGTTTAAACCAACTCTCGTCGCTGCTTGTTTGTGCCAGAGGCGCAGAGAGACTATGGGCACAAAGCAGCAGCAGCAGATTCATATCAAAAGGGTCAAAGCTTATGTTAAAATGAATAGAGGCAGTAGAGGAGAGAAACAGAGGAAGAGGTCTACGTTAACTGACATGACAGTGCATCACTTTGCATCATATGTGATGGCCTGTCATTACGCTTTACATCCAACTGCACATCTCTCTTTACCAGACTGTGAACGTCACATGGTATCAGTGAAATGGAGAAGTTAACTTGAGGCTCTGTCCCCGTCCCTCCCCTCTATATATGCTGCCCCCCCCCCCTCCATCTCTCCATCTTCACCCTACACACCATCTACCAATCCCCCCTCCACCACCACCACCACCACCACCACCCTCCCCTCTCTTCTCTCCCCTCTCCTCTTCTGCCATGTTTGCAAGAGCGAGGGCTTTGGAGGGTGGCACTCTGATGGCGTGAAGCCAGATGGCAGCCACAAGGCAGGCGACGTGGCGCAGAGCAACGAAGGGTGCACACACACACACACACACACACTCAATCACTCACTCACACTTTCTCTTCTTAATGAACAGCCATGAATTATTCATCACACACACTTGCGCACACACACACGCGCCTCTCGCAGGGCACATACACAGCTCCTGTCAGCAACAGAAGGCTCTGTGACTTCTCTCTATTTTATTATCATTTCTCTAGGCATTTTCCTTGGTTGTAAAGGAATACCAGGTGGTGCTCGACCCCTCAAACTATCAACTCCTCCTCCTTCCTCCCTCCCATTTCCTCCTCCGTGCACCCTGTCCCCCGCTCTCCCTCTCTGTCTGAGTCCTTGTCATCCTCTCTCAGCCTGTTTTTTTTTTTTTTTTTAAGTTTTCTGTCATTGCCTCTTCGCTCTCTCCTGCACTGGCTTCCCCTCTTTTCAGCTCATCATGAGTTGGGTGCATTACATGTCTATACAGAGAAAGGGTGAGGAGAAAAGCACACCAGATAGAGGAAGCTTGGATCTTCCAAGAGGTCTGAGGAGGATTCACATGGGGAAATGCCTCCAAGGATTTAGTCCACAGGGGGTGTTCTAGAAATTCTAGGTGGATGATTGAGACATTTAAGTCAATCTCAGTGATCTGATACGTATTCGTCCGCATTTATTTTTTTTTTGTGCAGATGTTATTCGATTTTTGATTAAATGACTAAATTTATACTGATTTCTATATGAAAATTCAGACTATGATATTCAGCAATGTAGAAATAATGTGCTGTATAGAAAACTCCCCACCTCTTCTTCAGCATTATGCACTCCACTGAGATATCCTTGAGCAAAGCTGTTTTTCCCGTATAGTATTCTCTGCATATGCACTTAACATTTTCCAAAGCAAAGTGTTGAATGGCACGATGATGAATGCGTTTTTCTTACATCATGTGCTGATTGAGAATGGATTGCCTTGAAACTTGAACCAGGTAAACCAGCAACTTTTATTTTTTGTTAGGTTAAAAGTGCAGACTCACTTGTCATTTGCCACTGACTTATGGTGCTTTCTTGTGCACCTGCACCCCCAGATTTCAACCACACACACACACACACAAACACAGTAATTGGGATGATGGAGGTGTTTGGAAGGAGGTGAGAGGTCTTCTACTGTGCGGTAGAGGGTGACATGCAATCCTCATCGGCTTTTTCATAACGAAACGCAGCGCTCTCTCCTAGAACCATGTTCAATTTCAAAACTGAAGTCTTGTTGTTGTCCCTGTTGCTGCACTTGTTGTTGCAGAATATACTAAGATGATTGTTTTTTTGTTCAGCCTCTCCTTTTTTTTCTCAACACGGGGGGGCAGTGGGTGTAAAGGGACTCTGACAGATATGACGGATGGATAGATGAAAACTTGCCCTTGCTGTCAGAGAGGTTCAAGGTATAAAAGGGAGATGTGAAGGGGAAGGGGCGGGCTAGGTGAAACAGAGGGAGGAGCAGAGTTCTCTGGGGAGAGAGAGAGGGATGAAGAAGTGTGATAAGGTGTGCATGGATGAGAGGACTGATGGAGGGAAAAAGTAAAAAAGGGAGGGGGGCGAGGAAAGGAAAGTGCTATAGAGCTATAGAGTGACGGGGGGAAAAGGACAGACTGTGCTGCTGTGGTAAAGGTCACCAGCCTCCCCTGTGAGGTTGAGTGGTATTTGAACCTCACTTTTGTGGTTACAATTTCTATTCACTGTCACTGTGTGTGTGTGTGTGTGTGTGTGTGTGCTCATGTGTGTAGGTGGATTGTGCACATCTGTGCAAGTGTGTGTATTTGTCTAGCAGGGGGGCGCAGACCAGAGCTGAGTTTAATTGTCTGTAACAAAGAGCTGACTCCTTTAGGATCCATTGCTGCGCTGAGCATCATTTGGGAGACCACAATAGAACATACACACACACACAAACATATGGTACAGCACAAAGGGATTGTTTCCGGGACAGTGTGTTTATCATTAACTCTTAAAGAGTCCAAGTGGGTGAAGAAAAGTTAGGATTACACACACACACACACACACGAATTGACCATGGGGTCATGGGAACAGGTAAGAGTGAAAAGGTCAAAGGATTCAGCTCAATGAACTCAAGAAAGAATGAGCTCACTGCCCCCCACACTGTCGAGTTAATGATCCCAGATTTATCCATCCATTTTCCTACAATTTTTCAGATTCAGACTATCCTTCATGTCAGAGTATCAAACGCATCCTCCAGCTTCTCCTCCAAGATACTTGTTTCTAAGCCAGGAATAATGTGGAATCCCTCCAGTGTACTTTCGGCCTGACTCTGGGTCTCCTCCAAGTTGGACGTGCCCAGAATACCGCTACATGGAGACATCCATGCGGCATCCTGATAAGATGCCAAAACAAACTCCACTGGCTCTTCTTGATTGATGGAGTGACCGAAGTATTAAACCAAGCCGCCTCCAGCCAAGCTCTTCACCCTGCTAGCTGAGACACCCTGTGAGTTAAACTAGCGCTGCAACTAAAGGTTCATTCCATTATCTGTTAGTGTGATGATTATTTTAAAAATTAAAGGTCCAGTATGTAAGATTTATGGGGAATTATTGGCAAAAATAATAATATATACAATAATATACATAACGATGTCAAAAAGTAATCAAGCAATTATTTTTGATAATAATTATCAAACAAAAAGAACAGACTGTTTTGAACAACATTTCTAAAAAAAAATAAAAATGAGAGAGAAAAGAACTCAGAGAACACATTGGCTCGTCTCTTGTGGATTTTTGCATGCAAACTCATCTGGCATGCAGTGATAGATACAAGCAAATGCTTTTTCCCAGCAAAAGGAGGGTAGTGTAGTTGATGTCTGATGAAATGAATAATAGCCAAAGTGTCAGTTAATATTAGGAGCATCTCTGGATGTGAGTTAATGTTTAATACGGTACATGTCTTACATATAAAACATGAGGCCAGCTATCAGAGTTTCTAGGTCAGTTCCTGGTGGAACATTTGAGAGACATGAAAGCCTGTGTTGTTTCGGTGTGTGGCTGTTAATTTGTAGCTTTATTTTAATCACTGACTTTCTGCTGGAGATCATGAAGGGGTCTGAAAAAACAGCAATCTGATTACAGAGGAGGAGAACAGCCATTGTTCTCTATGCTTTATTTCTGTGAAAGTAAGTGTGACTAATTTTGAGAGACACGAAGAGGGTGGCTTGTGTGTGTGTGTGTGTGTGTGTGTGTGTGTGCATGAGAAAGAGTGATAGAGTGAGAAAGCAGCGGGAGGCCTGGAGAAGATGTTTAAGGCCAGTGTGATCGTGATGAAGCGAGACAAGGAGGGAGGGCAGAGGAGGCCACAGTCATTATCACCTGGGATTTGCTCCTTCGAGGCGTCCCCTCCGCACACGACTCGCCACCAGCACCTCATTTTCTTACCCCGTTAATCAATAGATCTTTGGTCTGATTGGTTCCTATTGAGTCATCAAGAGGAGCGGGCGGCTGTGAAGAAGCTGATGACCCGCTCGTTTCATTAACAGACTCAACGTCGATATCCCTCCGCCTCCGCACTCACATGGACAAAGAACAAAAAGGGGGTTGAGTGAGTGTGTGTGTGAGGCAGAAAGACAATCTTCATCTTTAATTCTCTGCTACATGTCTTTTGCAACAGATCCAATGTCACCTTATTCTCATACTATTTGTCATATGATTGAGATAAACAGCGCCAGTTAACCAAAGCTAAACGCTAAATGAGCACCTCTCATCAAATGGTCAAATAATTGAGTTATCTGACAACCTCAGTGCAGTACAATCAGCTTTAGTGAAGCTCAAAATAATGCAGTAGTCACGAAAAAGTTGTGGCACGTTGGCTGTGTTTGTAGAAGATCTCTCACGGAACAGTCAGTACAGGTCCTGTGGATGAAGAGAGCTGGATGCTGCACAGTGAGTCAGCCGCGCTGCCAGCACACAAACAGGAAAGAGAACAATATCCCAGAGGATTGCTGCTTCTTACAAAAGTGTCTCTTATAAACAACAAACAATAAAAACTGCTGACAGGACACCTCGAACATCTTTCACTTCAATTGTAATATATCACCATAAAGATCTTGTTTGAGAGCTGTAAGGGGTTGGGGCCTCCCTCCCTCCCTCTCTACCTCCCTCTGTCTGTCCTAAATGGCTATGTAATTGCAGGGCTGTTGGCCATGGGCCCCTGCTGTGTGGAGATGAGAGCTTGACTGCTTCAATCCTGACCCCTTGATCCCACCTCTCATTCTGTCTTTTTTACTCTTTCTCCTTCTTTTTCCGTCTCCCTCCCTCTTTATTTCCAGCCCTTTCTCTCTTTCCAGACCATCCTCCCCTGTCCTCTGTCTCACACATACATAAGCACAGTGAAACATGCATACTGACCACACAGACACATCTCTCTCTGGTAAACAGTCTAATGTCCAGCCCAGCGGGTAGGTGGACGCACGCAGGGCTGGACCAGGTCTGTTAATGCACAGGAGTGTGGGGGGCCCTGCAGGTGCGATCTTTAAAGCCTTGACGGTGACATGGAGATAAAGAGAGAAGCAGACATATACAGCAGTCGGAATCCATTCTCACTGCGTGGGGGTCTGCCACCATCTGATACAAGGCACTAAGTATTGTGTGGTTCAATAGCCCACACTATAAATATGTCATAAAACAAGGAATGGTTTCGACGATGAAGAGGTCACGTTAGTCTCTTGATGCAGTTCACTGTCATTTTCAGGCCTGTTATAAACATCCATATTTTTTTCATTAAAATCCAACAAAACAACATTGTCAGCGAACACTATGACTTGAAGTGGATCCCGAAGTTGTCGTTTAAAATGTAGTTGTATGTTTAAAACAGTTTCAAACAAGTTTCAGTGTTCGGTGGCTGACAGGCAGATGGATGAACAGATGGATCGAGGGACAGTTCTGTGGTTTTGCGAGACTCAAACAGGGGATATTTAATGATCAATTTCCTTCTTCCCTCCCTAACACCAAATCCTTGCTAGCTTATAACAGAAATATTGCCATAATGCTGTGTTTTTCTCTCCAAAGTTCAGAGGGATTTAAAAGAAACAGCGATTAAAATTCATGTGTGCAGCTTGGTTTCACAGCAGCTGTTGACATAATTACAGAGAGAAAAAAGTGTGAAATTAATTTCAAATTTAATGTAAATTATAGTGATTGGCAGAGCTGCGCTAATCGCCATTCATGTACAAAGAAAATATGCATGCCTCGAGCTTGTGCCGCTGTACAGGGAGCAGCTCAGATAGACAGACCATCAGAAAGCGGACAGACACAGACGGGCACAAAGATGACATCCTGGAGTAACAGAAAAACAGAGAAGCTGTGGCAAGGAGCAGCAACAATAGAAGAAGGTGAAATAAGATATTTATTAAGCATGAGCACTTGAATCCTTTGTGTAAATGTGCCAAATTTAGCCTCACAGGCTGAATTTCATCTGGCAGAGTGATGACATGGAAAGAATTTAGTAAATTATCACTGAAGCACAGATAAACAGTAACACACCGGCATAACCATATAAGATATAAAAGACACTGAAGTAGACAAAAGCACATATGATTTATACTAAGTGAGTTCATTGAGACACTGTCATGTCAGATTTTAGCTTTAGCTTTTCATGTGGCCATGCATTTTTTAACTTTGTCATGTATTTTTATCATTTAGAGCACAATTATGAATATGTATCAGCTGAATATAAGCAGAGGAAGACTTGTTAAGCATGTATTAATGTACAGTATTATAACGTCTCCTATGAATACATATGTTAGATTATTACAACTGTGCTATATCCCATAAATCATATTCCTATATTCATTCAGTGTTCACATGGCATCATCCTGTTATAGATAATGACACTTCAGATGAGCCAATGACAAAAATGGATTATACTTCATATCTTGTGTTTAAATGTTTATCCTGCTCAGTAATGCTAAGCAGAAATGAAGTGTTGACTTTAAATTATTTTTATAATGCTATTATTTCATAGCTACTTTATTTTTACTGTTCGTGTGTCTCATTTTGGTTATACGGGCTGCACATTAAATTTATTTTGGAAGACAATAGAGTTTGTTCATTTTCTGTAATGACTGACTTTCATTTATTCACTGAAGGGAACAGTTGAGTTACTTTTCAAAGTAAAAATGACACAGCAGCATTGCATACAGGCTCAAAGTTTAATTTCAAAAGTTAGAGTTAGCGACTTCGTCTGTCAGCCAGTTTGGGTGTGTGTTGGATTTAATTGACAATATGACATCAAACATGGATTCAGTTTTATTCAGTGCCAATAAAAACGTCTAATGAACAAATGTCTTCAGAAACATCTGCAGACACTTTTTATGCTAACATCTGTTACAACTGCAGTTAAACCCACCAACCCACAGATTCTGCCTTCTTGAGCAGGTCTGACTCATTGCACACATCAAACAAAATCATCCTGTTTAGATGATAATATTAAAAAGCATTTCTCACAACTGTTATGACAACTGTGGATTTTCTGTTTGGGAAAGGATTCGTGCTCCTGAAATATCACTGAAACTGACAAACTGTTGTCGTAAATGTTATGCGTTACTGTCAGATTCATCAAGGGAGAAAAAAACATCAATAATTTGGATTTGAATTAGTTTTTGTTGTATTCCATACCCTTCTGATTTATTGTATCCACATCCTTATTTTTTTATAAAGCATATTTATTTCAAACACAAATTACTATATCAAATGTATTTCATTGGAATCCAGTTTAAATGTAGGTTTCATTTCGTTTCAAGTATCAAAAAATCTGACATTTTATCTAACATATAAATTCATTCATTCATGATAAACATGATGATTCGACCTACAGTAGCATCACCCCTGCAGCATACTGTATGCGTGGGATTTGTAAACCAAGTCAACATGTACGGTCCTGTGAATGATGTACATATTGCTTGAGCCAGTCAGTAATGAGTCGCATCATCTCAAATTAAACTTAAACAGGTGGAGTATGTACATGTTAAGTTATGCCCCAAAATGCAGTGCCTCAGTGCATAACCTTAAAACTATGCTTTTGGATGTAATTATTAAATAACACACAGAGACAGTGTAAAAAGTGAGATGTCTGAGTGTAAATGCTTTAATCCCAGACTGAAAGTTTCACCTCTCAAGTCAGCAGGCAATCTGTCCTTGAGCCACATCCATCCTAACGGCTTCTCCTTTTTCATTGTTCCCTCAGTGTTTGGCCTGTAAACACTTGTGGTGAGTGTTTAGTGCCTCTAAGTGGTGATTGGGTCAAAGGGTAATTGACCAGAGAGTAAGTGTGTGCAGGTGTGTGTGTGTGTGTGTATGTGTTTTCTCAGAAAGAGAAGGAACTAGAAAGAAGATGATGAGCAGAGAGGGGGCTTTCCTTCCTTCTCAGCTGTGACTGTTTATTTTCTAATGCACACATGTACAGTATAAACGCTGTGTATGTGACGAGAGGTGGAGAGCTTCTGAGAGGAAACCAGTCATATGAGTTTTAACTTCACTTCACTTACTGTAAAGGGAAACTCTGTTTACACATCAAAGTCTGTTTTCAGGTGTGGGGAGTTCCACTGCCCATGTGAGAAAAAAAAAGTTGTCTGAAGCCTTTTGTGGGTCAGAGGAAACCAAATCTGAAGTGCCTCAAGTGATGTCACTTAAGTCAGAGTCAGGTGGGTCCGAAGACCTTTGAAGAAGTTTGAAAATAACAAAAACAGTAAAAACAAAAAACAGTATTCAGTGAAGTACTCTTCTTTGTCCTTCTACAGTCTGCTTTATGACTCAGGTCATGGTCAGCACTGATATACATGTGAGCAAAACACGAAGGCACATTCACAATGGAATACCTGGAAACATGTTTGTCCTGCTAAAATGTGTACAGAGAACTTTCTGTTTGGAAAAAGCACAAACAGAGAAAATACACACAGACATACTCCCCTGCCGTCCTCGAGGCCTGTCACTCATAACGTCACCTTGGCATCTGGAGTATACCCACCTCCACCCAAATTAAAACAAGGAGGGCAAAAAGATATTTTCCAATTCAGCAGATGTGAGTCATTTCATCTTGTGATTTAAATGAGTTTGGTGTTTTGTGTGAACAGATGTCCGTACCCCGCCTCCTTTATCAGCATTAGCTGATTGGGTTTTAGCATGCAGCTTGCCGTGCCTCTGCCTCACAGGTACTAACACACTAATCTGCCTCTGCACAGCTGTGCAGCGGTGGTGGAGGAGGGTGGAGAGGGAGAAAAAAAAAAAGCAAGAGAGCAAGGGCAGAATGGGAAATATAGAGAAGGGCTGGGAGGGATGGAGAAAGAGATGGAGAGGGGAGATGGAGGGACGGTGGGTGAGATGGAGAGCCAGAGGGCGGCCTGGAGAGAGGATGCCGGTGAGACAAAGAGAAGATTGAAGAAAAACAGATGCTGGCAGAGGGAGGAGAGAGGAAAACAAAGGAGAGGTGGAGAGACACGGTAAAGATAGAAATATAAATGAAAGAGTAAAAGACTTTCATCCAGGAACACTGAGGGCGCAAAGTTTGCACGTGTGTGTGTGTGTGAGTTCGCGTGTGTGGTGAGGGCAGTGGCTCTCAGATAATTCCTCAGTGGCTTCTTGGCCTGTAGCAGTTCATACAGAGAGCACCTGCAGCACAGCGAGGGTCACACTGTGGTGACACACTTTCTGCACTAATAGTGTGTGTGCTCGCAGGTGTGTGTGCGTGTGTGTGTGTGTGTCGCTTCATCATTGTGATGCAGCTTTGTGTGTCGCCCCCGCACCCCACCACCTACGCTCCCCAGCCATGTTAAACTCCATTCTGCACTCCTACTTCTCTGAACTGAGATGTTAGATATCTGTGAGTGTGCAGCTGATTGGTGAATCTGTGTGTGTGTGTGTGTGTGTGTGTGTGTGTGTGTGTGTGTGTGTGTGTGTGTGTGTGTGTGTGTGTGTGTGTGTGTGTCCGGGTGTGGGTGTGTGTGCGACAATGTGGCACAGACCTCTGGTGCGTTTGTTTACCCAGCCGTCCCACCACAACAACGGGGCTCTTTCTGTCTGCACACCTGTTCAGCAGCCCTGACATCAGCAGCACTCAGCGCACAAAGACCACCTCTGCACCCCAGAGGGGAGCAGCAGGAGGGGAGAATGAATTAGGGCTGTGGGGAGGAGCAGACTGGAGGGAGGGAAAGTACATGCAATAATAGGAGAGAGAGGTAAGAGTGAGCAAGAGGCAGAGGAGGGATGCTGAAAGGCCGGACACAGGGAGACAGAGGGATGCGGGGTGTTTGTGAGTTTGTAAGAAAAGGGTTAGGATGCAGAGGGAAACAAAAACTGGATCCAAAATAGAGTTGGAGCGGGTGGAGGTGGTGAAAAGGGGAAAGACGCTTGAAGGGTGGGTGGTGAAAGCGAGGTAAGGTGGTTGGGTGCTGTGTCCCTTGCGTCATTCTCTTCCACCCCGGGAGTTGATCGGGTGCACTCAGCTTGTGAGCTCATTAAAAAGCACCCATTATCCCGACATTTGCACGCATCGCATGCAAAACTAATTTACTTGTAAGAAATTAAAAGTTCATTTTAATTGAGCTCGCGCTGCAGTATGCAAATTAGGAGTACATAATGTACATTGATGCGGAGCAGACAACACACTGAAAATGGACTTAACCCTTTCGCAACAATACGGGGAATCCTTAAGTCAAAATTATAAACAAAGAAAACTCCAGAAACTAACATCGCAGTGCATGACGGACATAATGTGTCTATCTGTGTGTTAGGATACATAAAAGCAAGTAAAACTGTGGCTGCAGTGAGACATCTCCAATCTGTCGTGTATTAAGTGTTTGCCTCGTCATACAAAAATATAGCAGCTCATTATCAGTAATGTCACCAACAACATCAGAAGTATGTGCTTATTATTTGTGTTTATCTGATGCCTTTTTTTTTCAAGCCACTGTTTTACATTTAATGTAAAAGTATGAGGTCGGTATCATAGACGTGTGTGTGTGTGTGTGTATTATGCACATGTGGTTGCGCGTGTTTAGGTGTGCATATGTAAGTGTAAGAGTTTGGCAGGAGTGTGTGCAGATCAATAAGTCAGTGAAGCAGTGAGGATCCATGCGTCTATTCCCCAGGCTGAGGTCAGAGGTGAAAGATAAAGATTGGGGTCAGGCAGTAAATAAGATGGAACTGAGCCTTCATCTCTTGTAGGTGTGTGTGTGTGTGTGTGTTTGTCTCCAAAGAGTGGTGTGTCATCTCAACCTGAACCCTGAGCTCTCTGACCGTCTTGACCCGGCACTCGTCCTGTCAATAGCAAATAACACGTCAATAAAATGACACAGTCACCTGGAGTGTTTCATTAAAGGAGCGGGGCGTGTTGGGGGACGGGTCACAGTGGGGGTGGGTTGTCTGTGTGTGTGTAAGCATCTGTGAGCGCTGGCATGTGGGAGTCGAACACAACAGTGAGTGTAAAACAGATTTAAGACAAAGAGTACGTTGGCAAAAGGTGATAAAGGATTTTTTTTCTTTGAGTTTTGGTGGTCAGTCCACACCTGCAGGTATTTTTCAGTCCACAAAAAATTTCAAAATAAAATCTGAAAGCACATCATGTTTTAGTGTCAAGAGAAAAAACTGAACTTTTGGTTGAAGAATGACGGGTCACCTTTAACTCTTTCTTTCTGAGATCACTTATTTTAACATCCAAATGTTTGCAGTGAGGTGTACTTTTGTGGTCTGGCAACAGATGTAGGACAAAGAACAAGAGATCTGGCCATTTTCCAATTGTTTGGTGTTTCAGTGTGGATGAAATCTTGACAAGTCATTCCCACCCTTGAACATCTTTAGATTTAGCTAGAATGTGACATATTACTGTAAGTCCCTCACGAGTGGTAGGGTGTGAAGTAAACACTGCAATAAGGCGAGGCATGGTGGCTGGGAAAGGTTACGAATGGGTGGGGTTTTGGTTGACTAAGGATAGGTTGAGGCAATGTTCTGCGTTAAAGAGGAGGTATGGTTAACGTCTGCGTGACGCAGCTCAGTGGGGTGAGCTGGCGCGATGCGTTGCATGGAAGGGATTGTTGAATGATACATAACAGAGGCCAGGAGAAAGAAGGATTGCAGGATTCTGTATCTTACATCATTTTCTTAGTTTTCTTTACAGTTAGCCGATGGGCGCATCCGTTCATTGCAGGCTGCTCCTCTGCATTTTTACAGTCTGTCTGCTGATGGTGAAAAAAAAGAAAGCTGGTAATATTGTCTAATTATAATTTATACCAGCCTCTCCATCATAAATGATTTGCTACACAAAGCGAAACTGTACAATTCCAAGTCTGTTGAGTCAGCACTGACTCAGCAAAAAACGTTTCTCTGCGTGCTGCTGTGTTCACCCAGTGACGACAGGTGAGCCTTGGCACTCACAGGGCATGGCTGGTTGGCACACAGGGTCATCATGGAAGGCGGGCGCGTTGTTAGCTGGCGTGCGCAGGCCCTTAATGAGCAAAGTGTTGATTTGGCGCTGATCCTAATAGGATCAAAGCTGTCATTTGGCTCCCCCGATGGCTGACAGGAGGCCAGGCCTGGCACACCACCAAGAAGGAAGGGAGACGACATCACTTTCACAGGCTGCGTAAGCGCACATAGTCAAACACAGCCTCTTTTCTTCTGGCTGTATTTTTTTCTGTCTCGCTCTCTTTGGCACTGCTTCTCTACACTTTGTTGCTTTTGATCTCCATTCTTCCTTTTCTTCCGTCTATTTTTTTTTACAAGACACATACACTCACAGAAAACATACAAAAGAGCTAATGGAGCTCCAGTTCATTACATGGATGTAAGTCAGGATTATGATATATGTTCATTTATGTTTGAATGTTCCATCAGTTCACAGGAAAAAGCCTCAAGGCCGTTATTTCTGCAAACTGAAATCACCCACGGTGAGGGCAATAGGAGCGATGTTTATTGAATGTAGATGATTTTGTAATGCACTAAGGAGCGTCTCAGCTGGCTTCAGCTCATTGAGAAGAATGATTTATTGTGCAGGAGTAAGTGGGGTTTATTTTGGCTTGGGAGTGTTGCATGCCCTAAGGGCTGGTGATGGATTCACTCACACACATGCATGCATTGTCATTTAGAGATAAGCACACACACACAAAGAACGACGTAAAGGCGGACATAGTCACGCCGAAATACTGTTAAAGTGTATACAGAACAAAATAAAGCCTAAAATCACAAACTCAGATATGATGGTGAGAGCAAGGGCAAGAGAAAGGAGACAAAGACAAAGAAAAAATCCTGATTGAAAAAAATACAGTCCCCCCTCTGCTTCCAAATTAAAATGCAAATGTTTTTTTTTTCTTTTTTGGTTATCATTATTTGCCTCATCCTCTTCATCCCACATGCCACCCCCACCCTTTCGCCCTCCGCACCCACCCCCCTCGTCTCCTCCATCCTTTTGTCTCAAAATTAGTGAAGCAGAGTGCTCGGGCGGCTAATTATGTATTCAAATGAAAGAGGCTCGTTAATGTTGCACTGGGGAGAGGCGAGATGATTGGGAGAGGGTGATGGAATTGAAATGAGTGCTGGGGTGTCGTTCGCTCGCTCACTCGTTCGGGTGGCGGCGGTGGAAGAGGCGGCGGTGCATCTGGAACCAGCCGAGCACATCCCGGCAGATGTCACCTCCCGGGGGGTGATTGGAAAGCAGGGTGGGTGAGAGAGAGAGAGAGAGAGAGAGAGGGTGTGTGCTCAGGGAGGAAGGGGGTTGGGGTAAGGTAGGAAGGCAATGGTTGAAGGGGGAAGGGGGGGTGAGGTGGGGGTAAGGAGAGAGGGGGGAGCACGGTCAGACAGGAGACGCTCACTTTACAATGACAGGATGGGTGGGGAGTAGGGAGGGGAAGCGAGGCAGGGAGGGAGGAAGGGGTGATGTGGAGTGGGGGGTGGGATGGGGGAGGCTGGTGAGGGTGGTGCGGGGGGGGGCACATGGCTTTGTTTCTGCAGAGGACACACAAAGAAGAGAAATGGGATGGTTAATTTAGCTCAGCAGAGAAAGAGAGAGAGAGAGAGAAAAAAAAAACAGAAATGAGCTAATGAGCATGGTGTTGTTGTTCTTGTCGTCGCTCTATACGGCCGCTCTGCTATGTGACCTGCTGCAGCTCATGTCTCATGTGAAGAGGACGACAATGATGCTAATTCTGTCTAATAGAGTTCTGACTATACACCTGCACTCAAAAAAAATGTTAACCAGGCGTGCATCTGTGCATTTCCTGCTGTACGGTGTCAATGTTGCACCATACAGACAATCTCAGGGTACTGAAATTGTTGTGTGTAACACAGAATATGCCCTGTGTGTGTCGGATTCAGGGTTGCGCGGCATTGAAGTAAGTGAGCACTGGGGTACATTGAGTCATGCTGCAGAGGAAAAAGTCCTCGCTGAATGATGCACAGAGGCAGAGAGAGAGAGACGAGGTGAGGTGTTCATACAGCCCCAACCAGCCATCTGCTCTCTGTGTCCTTCATCTGACATACTTCTCACCCATATTGGCCCGTACAGGCGCATACACATGCACAAAGACACACTCGACCTGTACACAAAACACGCGCGCACACACACACACACACACACACACACACACACAGTTTCCTCCAGTCCTATCCTGTATTCATGAGGGCTGTCCTGCCAGCTCGGTACCCCGAGGCCCCTGGCCCTGTGGCCTGCAGCTATCATTAGAGAGAGCCTGTACTCTCATTATTGATCCCCTGCCTGATAATGCTATGCATGCTCTTTCCCTAGGGGGCACCACTGGGACCGGTGGCCCCCACCAGCCCTGCGTCGCTGCTGTAAGGGTGTTCCATCAACGACACATCAGTACTGTACACACATACACACACACACACACACACGTATATACTGATTTCCGACCAGCCAACACAGAGGTATGTGATACGCATACCTAAACAATATACACGCTGTGACTTCTCTATCTATCTATCTATCTATCTATCTATCTATCTATCTATCTATCTATCTATCTATCTATCTATCTATCTATCTATCTATCTATCTATCTATCTATCTATCTATCTATCTATCTATCTATCTATCTATCTATCTATCTATCTATCTATCTATCTATCTATCTATCTATCTATCTATCTATCTATCTATGTCTGTGTCTCACTCTTTCTGTTTCTTTCTCTTTCCCTCCATCCCCTCCCTAATTTTTTTCTGTGAATCTCTGACGGAGATGCATGGTGTTTCTAATTTGGCATGCAGACATTAATTCCAGCACAGCTGCTGCCTCCTCCTCCTCCTCCTCCTCCTCCTCTCTCCCTCCATCCTCTTCTCCTCCCCACCTCCCTGCACCGCCGCCGCCGCCGCCACTACCACCACCGCCCACCCCCCTTCAACCCCCACGTCTCCTCCTCCCCTCCCTCTCTCTCTCTCTCTCCCTGAAGGCTTCTCTCTAATGTGCAGCTTCAGAGAGGCGCGGCAAATTAACACCATTTGTTCTGCGGAGCATGCCTTCTTCTCAACACTACAAGCATATCTTATGAGGTTTGTCTAAATGTGAGAGGGAAGCAAGAAAGAGAAATCCACAGAAATGTTGCACTGTTGTTGTCTCCCCCCCCCACCTCACCCTCACCACCCCCTTATTCAAATCCACAGCAGATACAAGCCCAAAACACATCTCAGAGTGTTTCTTTTTTTTTTTAGTTTTTACACAAGAGATTGCAAACCTTGTTACTTTCTTATCTCTGCAAAGTTGTGCCTTCAGCAACAGACTCTTTTGCCTCAGCTCACCAGCACTGACAGAGATCAAAATGTGTAAATTGTCTCCGTTACAACAGCCAACATCTGTGCAGCTGCTGAGATCTATGTCGCCTTTGACAAAGTGCTGCGGTAGTGCTATTTATCTATTAGCACACATCAATGATCTCTTCAAACAAATGTTTTATTCAAACTTAAACCCCCCATTAGAAGCAAATATCAGTTTTGTCAGAGGAATAGCGGTTGAAGCGGTGGACCATATGCGTGAGGGGAGCGAAGGGAGAAAACAGAGGAGGGGAGGTGGAGGAGAAAAGGTGGGGAGGGGGAGGAGGAAGGTGTGGAGAGGCAAGAGCATCTGTATACTCCCAGACAGGTTGTTTTGGTATTCTAAGTCCAGGCTGACAGGAATATTGAATATGGCAGACCTGGCTTTGCATACTGCACACAAAGAAACACAGCCATATGCACGGACACACACAACACAAAACAACACAACACATATACACAGCCCTCCAGACTGCCACCTGCCCCCCCCTGCATAGACCCAGCAGGGCTCTCTCTCTGTGGGCACAGCTCCTTTTGAACCATGGGCTAATTCCCTCTTGCACTACTTGTCCCCCTCCTTCCCCTGCCTCACCCCTTCCTCTTTTATTTACTTTTATTTTCTCTCTGTACCCGTCCCTCCCTCTCGCTCTTACCCCACATCTCCTTTGCTCCCTCCTTCCTCCTCCTCCTTGCCTCCAAGATAACAGTATTATTAACTGGCCTAGTTGACCTACACTCCTGATAAACTCATCCCACTGAGGATCCCTGCTTTTCTTGCCCTGCTGCTGCATGGGGATTACTATCTTCTGGACCAGAGGAGACCATAAACATCGAGTGATCGAAATAAATGCTACCTGGGAAGAGATGGTAAATACAGATATGCACGCTTGTAGTGACGGAGAAAAAAATGAAAGTAAGAAAGGGGGGAAAGAGAAGGACATTCAGCGTAGTGTACACAGCCAAATGTTCAAAAATTAAATGTTTAGAGTAGCTAATAATTGAAGAAGTATATTAGCTGCTAATTAGCAGATGATGTAAAAGCAATTTGATTAGCTAGAGTGGGAATAGTGCCGGATGTGGGCCAGAGAGTAGTCAGCTGTGCCTCAGCTGGGAGAGGGCTAAATAACCTCTTTACCACAGGTGCATGCTGGGAGACTGCATGGGGGATCAGTGTCTGAAACTAAACAACTGCTTGGCATCAGAAGAGTTTCGTTTTTAAGCACAAATCTTCTCTCATAGGCTGTTTCACAGTTTTTTGTTTTGTTTTTTTTTTCTGGCTAGGGGCAGTCAAAAGGAAAGTCTAACGGAAAAAGCAATTGAGTCGGTAAACAAACTGTTGAGGGAGAGACAGATGAGTGACAGCGAGATACAGGCAAAGAGAGATGGTTAGAGGGACACACTGAAAAATGGACGGACAGGTACGCAGAGAAGAAGAAGAAAAAGAAGAAGCAAAAGTAGAAGAAGAGGAGGAAGAAGAAGAAGAAGAAGAGAGGAGAACAGTGCAAAAGGAGGGATTAAGTGTTGCTGCACTTGGAAAGCTGCCGCCACATCTGCTCGTCCATGATGTCTGCGCGGCAGCCGTCAGCTGTCATTTTGGACCGCAGTCAAGTGGAGCAGAGGTACCGCCTGGCTCCCGGCCTTCTTTTGTACACAGAAAGCTGGTTTGTCTCTACACTGCGCTGAAAATGAGCACCTTCTCCTTCTTTCAGCTCTCCTCTAACGTTTTGCTGTTGAATACAGATTTCTTTTAGAGGCGAGGGGGGAATTCAGGTTAAGAAACACAATATGTCCATTTCAGGTTCCTCCTTCCACAAATTTTGAGTGCCACTGCTTGGCCAGTGAGGCAAATCATAAATGTAACTTGGGCGTCTGCTCATAAGTAATGGCCTTCAAAGCTCTGTCCAAACAACAAGCCGATCCATCATGGAAAACATGCCACTAACAGCCCAACAGGATGCATTACTGTAGAGCATTTAGCCCAATTATCACCACCAAACAAAGAATTTAAGTGTCCCAATGCATTAGGCAGGGTTGTAAATAATGGCATTGTATTTAAGCACTACCATTAGGCTTCACAGACAAACATCAGTTATTCAACGCTCCATTCACGCCCCACCCATCTGCCTAATAAAAGTGAAGGGGAGAGAGAGGAAGAGTGCAAGAGCAAGAGAAAGAGAGAGCGAAATCAAGAGGAGGGTAAAAGAAAGGTAGGAAGGAGGGGCAAGCTAGGGAATGATCCATCAAAATACCCACAGATATGGAGTTTGGCATGTTTATGTATCCAGGGGAACAGTGCCAATGAAAAGGAACACTATAAAGGAGAAAGGATGTGGTGAGTGACTCACAGAAACAGGAAGGTGAGAAGATGCTCTTGTATGTTGAACTGTTGTTGTGCATCAGACAGCCAGGCAGCAGGGTGATGAAATAAATAAATAAGTGGTCTCTGGTCTGTGCGGCGCGGTGCTGTGCTGTGCTGCGGTGCCTGGTTGCCCATGAATATTCCATGAGGCAGAGAGTGGGGAAGTGTGCTGCCTGGAACATCTGGTCCGGTCCACAGGGACCCTCGTGGCGAGAAAGCTGCAACTTCAGGAGGAAAGGAGGGAAGGAGGGAAAAATGCCAATAAAATGAAGGGGGGGAAAAAGCAGCAATCAGCAAGACTGCGCATCATATGGTTGATTTGTTTTGCTAATTTGATTTTGAGACCAGCGGCCCCAGCCAGTACAAAACAAACTGAATGAATGCATTCAGTCAGTAAAATAAATCTTGCACAGCATCATCAGGGTCATCTTTTCTTTCACCTTTGGCTTTGTGTGTGATCAAATATGTATTCCAGGCTGGAATTTGTATATAAGGCACTTGTTTGCATACTGATAAATTAGTATTCAAATTGGCAAGGCTACATGCAGGTAGATGTCCAATGAGAATGGAGTTTTCTGTTGCTTTTATTCACAAAACTCGGAATGACTTTGTGATCACGCTGGTACTCGCTGAGTTGTCCAACTCCGTGTTATGTTAGTAGTTGTGATTCAAAAGCTGTCAATGTCAAGAGAGGATGGAAATGGCTGAAAATAAAAATAAAAAAGGCAAAGAGGGACTGTCATCAGCATAATGCACATGGCGGAATGCAAAGCAAAGCCACACAATGACTGTGACCTTGCAACAGTGTCGCTGGAGTGATCCAAACACTTCGGGTAGACCATGAATGTGAATTGTTTTCACCAGAAGATTAACCTTATGAGAACATCAATACAGGTCTAAAATGTGCATAATAACTAGATCAGGTAGGAGTGTAATTATGATTAATGTATAGTCATGCAAATAAAATACTTGAATAAGGCCAGAGAAAGATTGTGTTTACAGTAACCATTTGATATTCACTGGGAACTGTACAAGTAGACTATGCTTTACCTGCTTTACTTGCTTTACCTTTTCCACAGTTTTGGCCCCAAACCTCCACACTTCCATTCACCAAACAAACCGTAGTTGGGAGCACACTGTGGTTTCTTCAGTCAAAATTAGTTTTCGTTACTACTGTAGTTGTATGGTCTGATCTGCTGATGAAGGATGGCAGATGCTGTGGTGGCGTTTGTAAGCAGCAAACACGATAACACATCATTAGCAGGCGCAGGTAAAAAATATTTGTCTCAGACCAGACCATAGTCGCATAAACTATTTGATGACAAGATGTACACTCTCGTCTCCTTCACAAGTCAAATGTGCCACCACCTGACCTCAGGCCTTACCGTTATGCTTTGCTACCTAAACGGCTGCTTCCTGTATTGGCACTGAAGGTTGATATTGGACGTAAATTGTGAGGTGGAAAGAAACAATATAAACATATAATAATTTGTAGGATACTGCAAGTCATGGCTGTCATTTCCACAGAAACAACTGCAATGGTAACTTATTCAAACTGCATAAAACTACTTACAATATGCTTCAGTATAGTTTGTTTTTAGACCTCCATTTAAAGTTGAGTGCATTGGTGGGTGAAAAGGCATCAGACTTTGAAGGACATGTTCTTCTCTTCAACTAAAAGACTGTGTGCTTTCTTTTAACCACAGGGAAGATCTTTTCCTGGCCTTAACCAAGAGCTTTGTTGCATTTTAAGTTACTGTTTCCACCAGAAGAATTACAGCACTGGTTGAGTACATTCTGAATGACATGCCAGGAAATGGGATGGATGCTGAACATTGAAACTGGTCACTAGCATGTGCTTCCCATCCGCAACCAACAGCCAATTGGGATTTCTTTTAATCACAAACACAATCTTACTAACTTACACAGTATTTTATGTATCTTTGGTAGTCTGAGACCTTAACCACAAAAGTAGAGCATCAGAAAACTAATAACTCTAAAAACTTTGTGTCTTTGGAAACAGAATTGATATCAACGTGTCTGGCACAGACACGGTTGATGCGTGGTAAAAGCATCTTGTTTTCTGCAGCAATTCCATTTTTTTATTAAAGAGAATATAATGAATGGTAACTTTCGGAGTGGAGCAGAATGCTCTAGTTTCCTCTTTTGAAACACCTCAAGGTTTTTCTGCTTTTGAAAGCGTCTGATATCTCAGAACAAAAATACTGACTCTTTCTGCAATTTAGTAGTTGCAAAAAGTTTATAAACCCTTCATAGGATGTCTCTGTGTGGAAAGCAGCTGTCTAAGACGTGAAACATCGCACGTTGAAATGAATTCATTTGTCTGACTCATTGTGATCCCACCTGTGACTTTGAATGAAACTAAAAAAACATGTTTGTTTTCAGGTCTTGTAAATCAGCAGAGTTTATTGATGCGAACGTTTTCCTCTTTTGTGTTAAATCGCTCCTTTGTGACAATGCAAGTTACGTTGCACATACAATAGATGATCAGCCTGTTGTTTAGTGAGCATCTTCCTGGCGGCTTTTACAGTAGTTCACACTGTATGTATGTTTTATGTATGAAAACACATTTTGCAGAGTAAACCTACATCAGATGTTCCAACAAAATAAATGTTAACGCAACACTTGCAATAAAATTACTATTATAATATACTTTGTAGCTCTTAAGAGATCATAGGCAATAAGGTCCACATGATGTTACTTGTGTGTGTATGTCCAATTTTCATCCTGTACCAGTAGGGCGTAGCAGCAGCTGGAGCCCTGAGCTGGGGGATTGGTGGATGAGGGTCAGGGTACCCTGTCCTGGATACTGGATCATGGAGATCCCCTCATTAGGCAGAGCCAGCCCTGTGATGATTGGCCTTCACCACAGAGCACCTGAGCACTAGGCACGCTCCTGACAACACTGCTACTGCTGTCTCCTATGCTCTCTCAGAAGGCTTCATTGTGATGATAGTTATAAGTACTCACATGTCTGTTACAGGTAGGCATGTTAGTCTGCAAACAAACAAAAACATAAACTGTGTATACACTATGAATCTCATGCCATGTCAGATTGTAGCTCGGCACATTCATGTAAACCTTTCAGGATATAAAATCTTATTATAAAGACTGTGTACTGTATGTGTTGTGAAATAACTACACAAAGTATTTCATCTCAGTATGCAGCTTGAGTTCTCCTTAGTGACACTAAAGTACACCGCCAACACATTCGGAAGGTTGAGCTGCTGCTATATTCACAATTAATTGTTTGATTGACCGAAAAATTAAAAAGGAAAGCGAAGTGAACCAAATTTTAGAATCATTCATTTCTAGAGTTAATAAGTTAACCGTAGGCACATGGTTGTACTATCAAGTAGCTCCCATCAAAATACAATATTGTTGTGCTGTAGGTCTATGTTTTGCTTCAGAAAACCAAAAAGTGTTAAATGAAAGTGTGTTTTGTGTGCTTTGAATTTTTTGGGGATTTTCGAGTATTCGACGTCTCATGCGTGATACTGTGAAGCATTGTATGCATTCATTTTAAATCATAATTGTCATTGCTAATGGGTAAGCAGATTGTATATAACTTTTAAAAAATGCCTAAGATGTGACAGACACGCTCCCAAGTGCCTTTTCTCTCCGCTTACAAGGTCAACAGTGTGCAACTACCTAACGTTAACGTTAAGTCAAACCTAACATTACTGTAAAGCATATGAAATTGCCTATTGTGACATTGTGATTTTAGCTGGGTAACACAGACAAATTGCTATCTAGCTAACATAACAAAAATACTGTCTTACCTGGATAAGATAAGCTAATTCATCCAGACACCCAGGACTGACCTGGCTGGTAAACTGGCTAGCTTGTCATTTGCAGGTTAGTTAGTCTGTTGTTGTTGTTGGCTGGTGTTGTAAGGCAGCCGAATACGTACACGCACACTAACTTTAACACTAGCAAAGTATTATCTGTCAAAATACTATCAAGTGGTGTTGATAGCCAACAATAAATTATGTGACGGTATGAAGGAAAGGTGTAACTATGGTTACAGTTACTTTCTGCTAATCAAAAGCAATGGGACAAGCTAACTGTAACTGAAGCTGAGCTTGGGTTGATTGGTCTGGCTTTGTGGTGTTGGCTGATGGGATGATATGCAAGTGGAATATAAGTTAGTATCATGGGTGTCATGTCCAGGAAGCTTTGTTAAGTTAATTCATTCAGTTTTGTCTTGTCTTTTCCCGCCCTTGGGATTACCTGTCTCCGTCCTGATTGTTTCCACCTTTGCCCTTACCTTGTGTGTATATATAGTCTGTGTCTCCCTCTGTGACAGGTTGTTTTGTCCCATGTGCCAGAGAACCAATGCTTTATCCATACCATTGCCACTGTCAGGTCTTGTTGTTTTGTTACTTTGTTTGTTCAAGAGTGATTTTCTGTTTATTTGTTCTTTTTTGGCTAGCTTTTAGTTTCCTAAATTAGTAAAGAGTTTTTTTCCTCCGTCAAGAGTGACTTTTGTTTTGTTAATAAAAACTTTATTTTGAAACTTTCGTCTAAGAGTTGTGCATTTGGTCCATAGTTCGGTCGTGACAATGGGTCCAAATAAAATATGGGAAAATTATTCTTAATATAATTGCAATTTATTTTCCAGCATTCACAGGGTAATTTAGTTCAGCCTCCAAAGGTGTCTTTTTCTAAAAGTTAAAAATTGAATTAATTAAATGCCTGTCAAAGTCTTGATAAGCCTAATAAAGGAGACAAAAATAGTATTATGGTATTTTTGACTTACTGCCCTCTCTTCTTTTTGATCTCGCCCTGACAAGAGATTCAAAGAATATTTCAGAATGCTCACTACTGGCTCATTACAATGTTGGTGGTCTTGGATTTCAGCTTTTTAAACATTTTTTATTAATTGCTACTTCAGTGTAACATCATTAGCTAAACGTCTACACTCACTTAAAATAAATGTTTGCATCGTGCATGTTATGTGTCTTGACACACATTACAGTTTTTGTGAATATTTTGTGAATCGCACAGAGAACACACTACACATCTGCTGTGCAGCGCAGGGCTGCTGGGAGTGGAGGAATCCTCTGGTCCAATATGCGCTGATGGATTGTCTGTTTGACCATAATATCTGTGGTGAGAGACCACATGAGCACACCTCATCCATCACACACAGGCAGGCTACAGACACACACACACACACATACACATACACACATACAAATTCACCTTACCATCACTCCAACCCACATATTTCCTTCTCCACCTGAGACCTTCAGATTTGGAACAAAAAAAAACACACACATGCACATACGTCTGTCCTTTACCCCTCCTCCACAACAGAGATGACCTCTCCATCTTCACCTCTACTCCTTTTACACCCACACACAGCAGGGCAGGGAGAATAACTCTGCCCTCCGCTCCCCATGGCTTTGCCAGTGCTTCATAAAATGTCTAAGCAATGCAGAGTGTAACCTTGAGCTATTCACTATCTAGCTGTACTAATTACTACAAGCTGCGATAGTGAGAAAAGTGAATTTGAACAGAAAGGCCACAAAGCCAAATTTAATTAGGTAGGAAATTTTGTAAGAAAATCTCTGCTTATATTGTGGATGTTAATTTTAATGTAGAAGCTATGCTTAAATTGTACACTCCCCACACCAAGCTGTCAGGAGCTATATACATAGATAACACTGGACTACCAACTAAATGCATTACACAAGCAAGTTAGCGAGTATCCTGCTAAATCACAAATTAAATCTGCATATCATACATGTAACATGAACAGAAAGCCAAGCAGTGCCCTACACCCCCTGTCATGTGTGTTGCTGTCGCTGTTGTGTGAGGGCTCCGATGGAAACGATTAGGGATGAACTAATGAGAATAAAAATGTCCACGTATGCTTCTGAACATGCGCAGTTTGTCATGTTTGCATCGTGTCACACAGTACTGCCTTATTATTTTATGTTCACATGAAATAATCTGAGCTAGCTAAATTATGACCATTACATTAAGTGTGTGTTCTGTAGAGAGAAAGAACCGTGGGTGGTAGGATAACTTTATCCTACATAATTAACGTGGAGTAGGTCTGCTTTCTCAGAGGGTTGAGCTGGGAATATGCTAATCAGTATAACTATAACTAATATTTAATTTATTGCATCTGTGCATAGTATTGTATTCAGAACTGAAATGATAAGAATTGTTGAACTAGCAATACAAAGTAGAATAGAATAGAAGTTTGACCATGTGTGTGGAAAATGCTGTAGACAATGGTAGTGTTATTTCTGATTCTAATTCAATTTAAGCTAAGAGCTTGAGTGGATTACCATAAAAGGTCCATGCCAGTAAGAGACAAAGACAAAGAGAGATGGACAAAGGTACTCTTAAAGGTAGCCTGCATTATACTCTCTGCAGTTTGCACATTAAGAGCACTGGGTAGTGTACTGAAAATCTATATTCAAGTCTGGTTAATTAACTACTACAATATAAGTTACTTTTGTTACTCACTTACTTTTTTAATGAATGAAATGAATAAATGACGTTGCTTATTGGACAGAAGTGGAATAAAACATTCATTATTATGTTTTCATTAGTGTATAATCACCGTTTATATCTATAGATGCCATGGCGCGACCATGCTGAACCACCTTGATTTCTACAGTAGCCCAGAATGGACAAACCAAAAAGAAGTTTGAAATAGAAATAGAAACACATTTTCTGAATGTTTCTGAATTTTCTTTCCTTTAAGTTCATGTGAAGGTCTGACATCATCACCATCTTTGGAGAGATACTACAAGATATAGCGTGCAAACTCATATGCCCGACTGCATACACACCATGTATTATATATATTGTGTGTGCAGCGTGGCGCTCTCCTTCACGTCTCCCTATACTCCCTCTATCAAATCAGCAATTTAGATAGGATGTTGGTCTGTTTTCACAGCAGACGCAAGGAGTAAATTAAAAGCAGTGGCTGACAGAGAACCATATGGTACCACTCTCTGCAAGAGAAAAAACACAGCAAAGATTAATTGATAATAGCTGGCACTTCCACCACCTCCAACAGGGATATTAGTGTGTGTGCGTGCGTGTGTGTGTGTGTGTGTGTGTGTGTGTGTGTGTGTGTGTGTGTGTGTGTGTGTGTGTGTGTGTGAGTGAAGGCTTCTGTGTATATGCATGCAGTACATGTGTGTATGCAGGCAGATTTCAAACAGCATGCGTATATTGAAAGGCCCAGGAGGGGGACCTGTCAGACAAAATGGTTTGTATTGTCTGTAGCATCAACATGCCTACATTTTTAAACTTGCCATCTTGTAAGAGATGCTGAAGACTTAAACAAGCAACACATTACTCATGCATGAGAGCTTTCAGGGCACTGTTGGATTCTATTGTTAAATGTGGGTTTCTTTGACTCTGGCTTTTTGTCCTTGTTTGTGTCTGCGTGCAGCCGACAGTCCATTCATCGTGCTACCTGGTGCTTCCTCTCACAGTTGCTGCTGCGGGAGGGAAAATATGACATTAACACAACTACTGAGCATGATTAAAGGGATATAACTGGCAGGGTTGTACAAGCAATTCCCTGCACTCCAGACACTGTTATAAGGAAATCAGGATCTCAGTTTTAACTGTGTCTCCCTGTGTATGGTCCGATGGTCAGTAACCCCTGCAGCTCAGGATTGGCTGGAATTAAATCCTGATGTCAGACGGCTGAAGCACCCTGCAGGGGTGGAGGGGGGAAATGAGGGGAAAGAGGAGATGTTCTTTGATTAGATGGACTGATGCAACAAAAATGAGAGAAAGAAAAAAATAGGAGAGAGAGAGAGAGAGAGAGAGAGAGAGAGAGAGAGAGAGAGAGAGAGAGAGAGAGAGAGAGAGGAGAGAGAGAGAGAGAGAGAGAGAGAGAGAGAGAGAGAGAGAGAGACCACTCAGGGGAAATCAGCTCTCGCCACTCATAAACAGATTCATCATCAGCACTGACAAACCACACGCCGCATAACGATGAGCTTAAGTGCACAGAGCAAGAGGAAGGAAGTGTGAGAGAGAGAAAGAGACAAGGGACAGATAACAGGAAAAACAGGAGTGGTAAGTAGTGGTAAACATGCATCCATCCTTAATTTGTTAGCATCATTGCAGCCTGGATGTTGCAAAAAGAGTTCAAGTGTGTTAGTTGAGCAAAACTTTGTATATGCATAAACTGGTTTCCAGATTGCGTGTTCAGCCTTGAGTGGTGTTCTAATTCTAATTAGCAATCAACCGTTCCACGTCCTGTAATGTGAGGTGTAAGGTGTGTGTAGGGTGATGACGGCCAGATAGGCAGCACTATTTGAATAAAGGAACTGTACCTGGCATTTATTTTTTAATTTTGCCCTAAAATGAACTCCAGTGCCAAAAATTTTAGACGATGAGGGGTCGCGTAGGGGTAGGTAAGTCAGATATACGCGATAAGTGATGGTGGTAAGTTACGACAGTCTGGGTGTGGTGCAGCGGAGGGGAGGACGTGGACCCATGAGATGGGGGAGCAGAGGGGGTGCCAGCGGCTGGACTGACAGCCCATAATTACGGCTCATTTTCAGTCATTAAGCCATGGAGTGTGAGCAGCTCTCACACTAAGGGAAGGGCCCTGATTAATAATGAAGCCCCCCCCTCCTCCTCCACCTCCCCTCTCCCTAATACACACACACACTGCAAGATGAGTGTGCACATGTCTGTGTAACACACACACACACACACACACACACACACGTAGACATGTGCTCATCTGAATCTAATGACTGGCATGAAGAATCTGTCTGTCGCTCTCGCTGCCTCAATTATATAATCATTCATATGTATGGATAAAAATAAATTTTTCTGTCAGTGCAGAAGTTGGTTCAAAATATTCCGACATGAAACTGCAAACTTCTTGTTTTCCACCGTGCTGGAGGCCCGGGGAGCTGTCCAGGAAATTGGTGGTGCTGAATTTAAACCGAGCCACACAGCAGTGCCTCACTCCCCCTTCCCCTCACTCGCCTAACTCTCCTCTTCCCCCACCTCCTGTCTTACCCTTGTCTCTCCTCCTCCTCCTCCTCCTCCTCCTCCTACTCCTCCACCACTCTGTTCTGGCTGGCTGTCAGAGGACCCACCGTCTCCTTTGAACTCCTACACCGGCACCCTGCAACGATCAAACTTCGAGCTGCTCTCCGCCATGAAATATTTACCACACAGAAGGGACATATTCAGTCAGTGTCGGTCGAGAGGCTGGTACAAAGGTGCAACATGAAAGACAGAGGGAATATGAAAGGAGGAGAGGAGAATTTTGAAGCTGAAGCTCACTCCTTTCCTCCATGAAACTGCAAAGAAGCATGACTACTGTGTTAGCATTTTATTGAATGATGTAATATTTTGGCAAAGGATAAATAATGAATCTTTATTCCCAAAGAGGAGGCGGAGGAGGAGGTGGAGGAAAAAGTCAAACAGATGAAACATGAAAGCGTTCTTACTGTCATCCGAACTAGAACCACAGTGTCTCATGATGCCACCTTGCTTGTCTTCTATTCAAATCCGCTTCACACTATGCAAAACTACAATATTTACTTCCTTCAACAATACACAAGCCGCTGATGGTACTGCAAGCTTCTTTTGTTGCTGAGTTCAAGCATCAAATATGGATGTAAACATTAGATGCGAATCTTAATCTTGAGACTCTGGAACTGTCAAAGTTGACTCTGAAACAGAAATATGAGTAACATGCACTCGCACATCAGTACTTTGCCTTTCTCAATTGAACCTTTTCAAAAACTGAACAACAGCAAAGAGTTCAGCAGCGTGCACACCCACCTCTGCCATCTCATCACCGTTATTTGCAGGCGTCACCATCTCCTCTACACACACATACAGTACACATACACACAAAGTCACACACCAACACCAGCAGCACCAGCAGATAAAGGGCAAGGAAAGAGCTGGCTGGTCCCAGCTGGTCCCTGCTAACACATTCCACTGCACCCTAATGACAGCGGGGCCCCCCAGCCTCTGTGACCCTGGCCCTAACACCCCTTCATGGGCCCCCAGGGATACCGCAGGGCCAGGAGGGGTGAGGAAGAGTAAGGATGGCGAGGGGAGGGAGAGGGAGGGTGAGGAGGAGGGGTGAGAGGGAGGAGTGACACAGATGAGGGAGGACACTCCAGGTGGTGGGACAGCTCTGAGGGAATTGGAAGTCATGAATATATTAACTGACAGGAGGGGGAGTAATGAATTCAAATTAAATTATATGTGCTGAGCACCACACGAACACGAGTGAACACGCCAGGGATATTTCAAGGGGGCCGACATAATTACACCTTTCAGGAAATTTGATAAAAAGGAAATATGTGTAAGACAATCAGAGATGCAAAACACAGCTGCCAAGCCTGTGCTTCACTCTTAGAAAGTTAGATGCTATGAGAAAGAGAAGTTTTGGGGGGTATTGATTGTGTCGTTTGTTGGCTTCTTTCTATAATCTCTCTAGATGTTTAACACTTTTTACGATATATTTTTTCTGTTTAGTAAGTCAGAGTAGCTTGATATTGATTATCGCCACTGTAACCAACAATATGCTGCGTATCTTTGTAGATAAACTAGCAACCTACAGGGCTGTAGTCCCAGGCTGTTTCCTGATCTTCTCTAATTGGGTTGTGGTATTAGGCCTGTCTTCTGCTCGAATCCCGTAGTAGACATTGGTCATGTTCCAGGCCAAGGATTTGGTCCTTATGGCTGTGGTAACAGGGCTGACCCCAACAAGCCAGGAGGTTAGAGGGAGTCCAGCTGTCTCCCAGCCTGGAAATGACAGAGGCAGCCATGCACCCGCCCCCTCCACCGTCCTCCGACGCTTCCCTCCTATCCCATCACCCATTTTGTCCCTCGGTCTGTTTTTGCTTCGCCAGGGGCAACTGTCAACCCAAAATCCCCTCTGTTGTGGTGTGGGGCCAGGTGACCAGAGGGCAAACAATGCTGGAGTATGATTGGTTTAAAACAACAATCAGGACATGCTAAAAAAAATAGTCCCTGACTGCAGAGGAGAAGGGGACAGTTTGCAGGGGGGGCTATGCGAGGACAGAGGGTGAAAGGCAGCAAGGGAGAGGTCAAGATGAGGAGAAGTGTTGGTTTAAAGGAGTAGAGGGAGAGGAGTGGGTAAGGCAGACTTCTACACTGCCTGAGGCAAAACAGAGATAGAGAGCACAGAGGAGAGCTCCCCTGCCTATTGTTCAGCTGATCCTATAAACAATATCCCAATCCCTGTGATCTGCTGAGTATTAGCCTGTCCATACGGGCCTCGCTGCTAAACAGCAAGACAAACCAGCCAAAGTAAACAGGCCAGATTTATGAAACCCCTCTCCATTTCCTCATAACCGGGTCATTGATATTCAACTTCTAGACCTTCTGTTGTTTCATCATCTATTAGGTTTCCCTTCATGTCCTGACACCACTGCATTCATTTTTATACTTCCTGTGCTTTGATATATTTGCTTTCTTTGTAGTAAATGGATTCTAAGCCAGTCGTCTGATCCGGCAGAGCACATAATGAATCACGTTTAAATCTAACGGGGAGTGGAATAAATGCAACATTTATAATCTTCATCAATGCAAAGTGTTAAATGCAAAAAAAAAAAAAAAAAAAAAATGCCAGCGCAATCTGCACGTAATGGCAGCCAGTGTGTTTCCTGCACGTTGAGACGCTGTGTTAATTATGGATTCTGAAGACCAATTAAAAACCACAGTCACAATGGGCTTTGTTTCAAGGTTTTTATTATTTGGTGAGACAGGAAGATGGGCGGAAAGATACGACGCAAGGCAGACGAAGATAAACGTGGACTGAGATGACGCAGGGATAACCGGTTATCTCAGCTTTCACATGCCTTCAGCTTTGTCCTTCCCTTACCCTCCTTCCTGCTCTCTCTATCTCTGCCTTTCTATCGCTTTTAGATCTCTCACAAGTAATCTGTTTCTCCTCCAGCACATGTCCTCATGTCCTCTTTCAATATAGCATGCTTATTTTGGTATGTTGCATCTAATACTCCTATCTCAGCATCTCCTCATACCTCCTTTCTATGTAGCGTATGTGTAACGTAACTTTCTTTTTCTTTCTCCCTCCCCCTTGTCTTCCTCCATGCCGTCCCCATCTTCTCGTTATCTTGATGAGCACAGCCAGCGCCCATGCCGCTCACCTGGAAGAATTACATGGATTTGGTCCATTACAGTGAGGCAGGTCCTCCATGCAAATGAAGACAAATCTCATGCAATTTATATTCATCTTTATTGTTTACCAGTCCTTGACGGAAATATGCAAAGTTAAAAGTATTGCTGGAGTAAATATGTGTAGGACAGAATGGTGACACGAGCAATGGCTTTGTGTGTGTGTGTGTGTGTGTGTGTGTGTGTGTGTGTGTGTGTGTGTGTGTGTGTGTGTGTGTGTGTGTGTGTGTGTGTGTGTGTGTGTGTGTGTGTGTGTGTGTGTGTGTGTGTTAACTATGTTGCAGATTAGGAGGTGCGAGACAGCAGATGGGTATGTCTAAAAAAGCCCCAAGCTCCCAACACCAATCAACGATTGCGGGTTGGAATTGATGTTGAGGTGGCAAATTATTTCATTGGTGCAGATGAAAACTGATTATTAGATGTCGAAACTCACGTCATAGTAGTGTCTATTTCTAAAAAGTGAAAAAATTACTAACAAAAGGCAAGACGTGTTTGACCTTTCATGACATTTTCTGAGGCATTGCAGCGTTCCCTGAAAAGTAAAATGGCTCACAGTCCAGCAAAACATCTGAATCTAACTGTGCAATGTTTCTTAGTGTTTGCATACAACAAGACAGCTGTTCAACCAACCTCATCTTTCCCTCATAAATAAGTATACGGCCATATCTTGCTGTGTCAGTCCCGTGTCTGTGCGTGTGTGACAGATGAACACGGACTCGTGTATGAACAGAGTGGCTGATGACAATGACAGGACTTGATGAGCAGATATAGCCCGCTGCTGATGCCCTGACCATATGGACGGGTATTGTTGTGCCTCCCCCTCACCACCACAGATGGTGCCCGCAGCAACACAACACAACAAAACCTAAGCCATTGTTTTACCAGTAGCAATCATAATAAGGGGAAGGAGGGAGAAAGACAGGAAAAATAATTACTTTTGCAGCCAGGGAAAAATCTGTCCTTCTCCTTCGGAGCTGGTGTCCAGAAGGGCAGATTCCTGAGAGAAAGCACCCAGAATGGTTGTTGGTAACTGACTGATATGGTAATGAGTGCCTAATTATACCCAATACATTGGCGCAGAGGGCCGCCTACACAGTGACTGCCCCGTGACCCGCTTTCTGACAAACTGTCACTTCATCTTGCCACATCACTCAAGGGCTTATCAAATATGACCCCAAAATAGACAAGCGATAATATACACACAGGCAGAGTTGGACAAATGCACACACACACATACACACACACACACACACAAAATATGTACAGTACACTTGCCAGCGTGGTACACACAGACATATGCTTGCACACTCTAACACTTAAGCACATACAGTATGTGTGTGTGTGTGTCTGTGTGAATATTACGGCACACATGCATTTCTATAAGCAATCAGTGGGTACATTAATGAGCCTCCAAGTCATGGTAAAACTCAGCAGTGCTATTACAGAAATCCTTATTATTGTTCCTCCTCAGCCTCCTCAGTTCAAAGGAGATCTAGTGCATGATAACGTTGTGTAACCAAAAATATACAAAACAGATTGCAGTAATATGTTCAATTGTGTAACATCAGTCCTATTTGTCCCTGATCGGGATCTGTATTATTGCTTTGAAACATTATAGTCCTATTACTGCACATCTGATGGGGGAATGATTTACTGTGCGGATAAATAGGGCAGAATAAAAACATACAACATTACATTGTTCCTCTCCTGTAATAAATCTAGATATGTATGCCACATAATTGCAAGCCTATCACATAGTAAAACCCTCTTTGCATGAGCTTAATGGCCATCTCTTTAGCGCCACTTCACTTGAAACATGCTTTATAAAACATTTACTGTTTTATAAAAATAGAGCCACAGCAAATGTCTGCCACGGTCATTCAAACCGCTCACCATTGTTCACGAGGTATTCATGTAGCCTTTACTTTTGACAGTGATGTGAATGGTATTCAAACTTACTCTGCAGGGAAGCCAAATTAAAAGCCCTCTTGACCAAAAAGACTTTTTTACTCAACTGAGTCCCCAACAGTGACAGTCTTACAGCAGCAGACGTGATAAGTTAAAATTTCAGTGATCTCCAAAAGAAATAAATACAGTACTGTACAAATACAGTACTTGTTATGTATGCCATTTATTCTCAGCAGTAGAGGAACAATGATTGTCAACATGAGAAATACATACATAGAAATTTGTAAGTTTAGACTGCATACTGTAGGTATGCAGTCTAAACTTACATATTGCTATAAAAATAACATTTTAGTGCAGCAAATATATAACATTGAGAAGAATATAGCTTTCTTGCAGAGAGAAATGAGGTTATCAGTATCACTTTAATATCTGCATATTTAATATGGAGCTACAGACAGCAGCCAGTTAGCTTAGCTTGCCATAAAGATTGAAAACAAAGGAAACGGTTAGCCTTACTCTGTCCCAAGCTACATTTTCATCCAGCAATAGCTTCATATTTAATGAATATTCATTTTCTCACAAAAGCGAGTAAGCATATTTCCCAAAATGAACTCTTTAAAGTCCCAAACTGTAACTGTGACTAAGCAAATGCATGTGGTGAAAATGTAAATGTGAAGTTATTGTTCTTTCTCTGGAATCACAACACTCAAATAAAAAGCGTTTTGTTAGTACATTTAATTCTGTTTAGACAAAAAGTGAGAATGATGCAAATGATGCTTAATGTATTAAATAACAGTTAAGAGGAGTGGAGTTTGGCTCGGTTGATAGAGCAGCCACCCCATATGCGAAGCCTTGCTGCGGGGGCGCAGGTTCAAATCCCGACCTGTGCGGCCCTTTCCCGCATGTCATTCCTCATCTCTCTCTGCGGATTTCCTGTCACTCTTCATCTGTCTCTATCCAATGCAGCAAAAAGGCCAAAATAAATAATATTTTAAAAAATAAATAAATAAAAGAAAAATAACAGCCAAAAAGAACATGATTTCGCGTAATATTTTTTTGCAATTAACACTTTCTTAGAGGAATAGAAAGTTTTATAGCCTCAGCCTGCATGGCTGACATGCATTTTCTTTCCACACACAGAAAATTAGGATTCAAAGTCTTCCTCAAAGACACTAACACGTAGACAAGAGGAACTCTGGGAACGATGGAAAGCAGAGGCTTTATATTAACAGTGTAAATTAACAAGCAGCCCAAGACTGTTGTTTTCTGTGTTACCAGGAAGAGGCTGAGTCAGTATATAAATCCAGTGTTTGGACACGGTGGTTTTCTCAGTCTAAGCAATATGCTACCACTGAGATTTCATGTGAACAGGTGAATCGACGCATCATCTACACACCTTTCCACCTGAACGCCAATACAGTGCTAACACAGTTGTTTGGAATATGCACACCTTGGTTGTTTTTTTTTTTAACACTTCTCTCTCACCCGCTGAAACAAGCTGTGGCAGAATCACACTAGGTCCTTCTGTCAGTGTGATGTATCTGTAATCTCCACAACCACAATTCCTTCCCTCCAATCTGGGGTGTGAAGGTTTCATGCCAGAAAACAACCAACAAGGGTGGATGGAAAACACATGTAAAGAGTTAATATGCTTTAACATAACAGTTTACATCCCCTTCCTCGCTTTAAATGTCAATATGAATAAAAAGTTCATAGTTCAATGGCTCTTTTAGTGTTTATAGTCAAATATAATCATACTTTAAAAAGTAAACTCTGAACCCAAAAATAATGTTGGCAGAGATCTTGTGAGGACAACCTTCTTTAAGGTTAGGTTAACGATATAGTGTACTGTTCACTTATGAGGTACTTAAGTTAAAGTTAAGTGTTTCCATTTTCCGCTACTTCATATTTTATACTCCACTGCATGCATCTGACAGCTTTGGTTCGTTTGAAGCTACGATTTGATGTGCAAAACATTGGATGAACACATCATACATAATTAAATAATTAACCAATAGTATCTAAAATAATTCACATCAGCTCCACCTAACCAGCTACAGCATTAACATGAAAGGTCACTGATGAATGCATCAGCAATAATAATAATACAATAATTATAATTTTTATATTTTTATATATTTTTATAATTGGTATTTGTTACAGTAAGTACACTTGTTTATGTATACATATGAATTTGCACTGCAATAATACTTTCAATAAAGAACCATTACTTGTTGAGTATTCACAGTCCAGTACTGCAATGTTCACTTGAGTAAAGTATCTGAATACTTCTTCCACACCTGCTTATAAAATCATGTTAACCAATGACCTTTTCCACAACAGTATTTTGAGTAGTGATAGTTTAAAAACCACATGTACTATTAATAACATAAAAAAGATGTTGTTCTAATGAACAATGGCAGCAGAAAATTATAGTAACTGAACTGATTAAAACAACTTAAAAACATGTTACTTCCTTTTTTAATTTAATAGGGCAATACATATTTATATTTTCTTGTTTACCAGTTTGTTTTATCAGTTGATCATTTCAAAGTAAGTAAATTATTGTAGTTAACCTATTTTTGGCTTTAATACGCCACACTGAAAGGACTGCAATACATAAAGATAAAGACATAGAAGCAGAGAACAGACAGAAGGATGAGCACTAGACATGTGGGACGTTTCCTGTCATGTGGTGTGATCATGTATCATTGGTCAGCATGCTGGGTCAGGCCTTCGCAGTATCAGTCCGGAGAGATGGCCCACCCTCCAGATGGCCCCGGTCCAACAGGTGGTCCCATAGTGGGGGTGGGGCTGAGAGGTCTGACATCTGCCATCCACGGCTAACCACACTAACCTCGCGCGCACACACACACACACACACACACACACACACACACAGTAGCACGGAGAAGTTCGCAGCAACACCTTTTCTCCTTATATCAGCTGCAGTGAGATCTCTGGGCCCTGAGGCTCAGTCTCCTACTGTC
Source organism: Nibea albiflora (assembly GCA_014281875.1). Classification (NCBI taxonomy): domain Eukaryota; kingdom Metazoa; phylum Chordata; class Actinopteri; family Sciaenidae; genus Nibea; species Nibea albiflora. Next base: position 25,515,502 of record CM024795.1, on the reverse strand, counting down.
TGTCTGTTTCCTCTATCAGATTTCACACTCATCTCACACATCACAGCTCAGTGTGTGCTCATTTCCATGGCTCCGGCTTCAAACAATGACAACTCATTAGCATGTATTGTATGGCCTTGGATTGTTGCGATCTGGCAAAGAATGAATATGGATTCCATGCGCCACCTTTTGTTTTGTTTTATTTTCATTTACTCATAATCCTGAGTTTGTTGTAGCTGTTTGTGCCACACCACAAAGCTATACTATGTGCAGCCTTGTGACTGTTGTTCATTTAATTGTTTACTACACATAGTAAGTGGAATTTTAGGGCCAATACAGAAAGAAGAACTTTTGAACAAATTAAACCATCACAGGGAGATTGCATTCTCCCTGCGTGACTCAAAGCAGCACGTAGCGAAGGATACTTCGTCTGTTGGTTTCTCCAAACACACATTTTGTTCCATCTCTCTCGCCTGTCATTAGGGGACAGATTTGGTTGTGGCTGGCTGAAAGAGAGAAAACAAAGCAAAGAGCATGTTAATTACTCCTGGCATATTGACAGCAGTCTGGTAGAGTAGCTTTGTGTTTTGCAAACATGTTTCATAATTGTTCAGATGCTATGTATCATCACATGAATGATTGCGAGGATCATCTTTCTTGGAGAAAATTCCTGCTTGATTGACAACTGTCCTGGAATATGATCTGTGTTAAAATGACATTATGGGTATTAAATTTCACATAAAATATAAAAGAAATATGACTTCAAATTAAAAAAATTAAGAACGTCTAGTTAGCTGAATTATCCAAAACCTAGCAGAGTTTAATGTAGCAAGCAAACAAAAATAAGAAAAAATTTGGACATGTTGGCCAACTTTGTCATCAATTTTACCTCCAAACTTCTTTTTGTAAGAGGTATCTAGTTTGAAAAATGTTGGAAGTGTATCTTTCTGTCTGCATGAAGCTTTGCTAGCTTCATTTCATCTGGGAACAGAGTTCCAAGCTCAAACAAACAAACCAAAGGTAATCATGGGTAAATGATCAAACCTTGTAGGCTGTATGAGAGTGTTATATCACTGTTTACTTGCGTCAAAATGTTTGTGAAGATAAAGTGATACTTGAATAAACATTTTGTTCGTTAATTAATTCCATTTACAGGGTGAATCATTTGTTCTCATTGACTTTCTTGTGAGACACATAATACCTTCTAATGAACAACAATGAAGTGACATTCAGATGTACTTGGAGTTCCTATTCGTTTACTTTGTCAAAAAGGAAATTCAGCAACTGTTAATGACAGCAAGTCTGCAGAAAGATTTTAGTCTGTAGTCAGAAAAAAATCATTATGTTGTCCAAAGATGGACTGACAGAAGATGTAAGATGCAGTGAAGGTTCAGGAGTACTTGCTAAAGTTGAATTATTCATCAGACGTCATTGCCATTCTTTTCCACCTTCAATTGACAGGTGTGTAGGTGAGCGCATATGGTCACGTGCAAGGATACACACACATACACAACCAGGAAGGGGTGCTGGGGGTTGAGAACAGATGATTGGTACTATGTCATGGGTGTGTGTGTGTGTGTGTGTGTGTGTGTGTGTGTGTGTGTGTGTGTGTGTGTGTGTGTGTGTGTGTGTGTGTGTGTGGTAGAGGTCTCGTTATCACCACAAGTGTAAGGCTAAATTAGTCTCCACTATGCCTCCATCCCTCCATCACACCTGCTCTCAGAGCCTGCAGCTGTCACTAAGCACATGTCTGTCTATCCATCTATATGTCTGTCTATCGGTGTATAAGGTTTAATGTTTCTGTCCTTTCTGTCCGGTGCATGAGTTGCATATTATGCCGATGTAGTGGGTTCTTCTGCTAGAATACATCATCTTTTTATTTTTATTATTCAAAAATAATCAGGATGGAAAACTAAATCAATAAATCAAAAACAGACTGGTACTACTACTAATGCTGCCACTGACCGTAATATTACAACCAGTATGAAAAGTAACTAAGTGTATTTACTCAAATTATGTACTTGAGTAGAATTTTGATGTTCTTTAGACATGAAGATTTCTTAAACTTATAAAATAATGGATTGTTACATTAAATTAAACAACTTTAAAAATGTTATGCATCAATAATAAAAATTAAAATGTAATTCATTAATTAGAGTACAAAATGTTAGATAATATTAACCTTTTAATATAAACACAGTATTTAAAAGAAATTGCCTGTCAAGATGTGCAAACCTGCATCCCCTCACTGAGGTGATGAGGTGTGTACAGATTACAGTACATTTATTTTTTAATGCCACAAGTATTTAGATTTATAATTTATATACATTTCCAGCCTAAAACTGATCAACATCATGTTTTTTTATTAAAATACAAAATGTAAACAGTGCTCTGCTTCACGTCCCTGCTGCTTCTGCCCCTTAACTAGCCTTTCTCCTTTCTCTTTGCCTTGAATCATTAAATCGCTGTATCTCTTTGCTCTGGTCTTTAATGTCTCTTCTCTGTCATCTCATTAACTAAAATGTTATGCCTGGCCATGTATTCACCCTCCTCCCCCTCCCACTCATATTGTGCAAAACTCTGAACAAAAGAGGAGCAAGGACGAACAAATGGACTAGAATAAAAGTGCACAATGGACCACAGAAGTAAAAGGTTAAAAGGTCGCCTTGGTCGTGACCCCGGTGGTCAGTTAGTAGTAATGTGGTCTGTGCTGCCACCACCTCAGCAGCTTGTTATAGCTGGCCAGGTCAGCGCTGTCTGCCCACACACAGTAGGATTACAAATGATGACGAATATGTGGACAATATATAAATAAATATGAACAAATAGCCTATGTATTTTTGTCATGTCCTCTTGTTACTTCCACATTACTTTCTCTTTTTATGCCTTTGCTATCTTTCCACTTATGCTAACTGACACGGTGTGACCTTCCACTCGGAGCCCGCAGAGACCTTCACAGTATTGCTTTTGAACAGGGTCCAATAAACAAACAATTACAAGAGAGGAAGACATATCGGCCTGAATTGCTTCACGATGGTGAAGCGTTTAATTTCTGATTTCACAGTCTTTTGGAAGAGGGGACAGGGGGCCGAGCCAAACAGCAGTCACTTTCCCAGGGACACACACACTGCCTCTCTCTCTCTCACTCTATTTCTCACACACAAACACACACACCGTCTTTGAACGGCCTATAATTATGTCTCGTAGCCTAATGTCACGGCTCCCATTTTCAATTTAATGTATACATGTAATGCATTGTGGCACGAGGAAAACATCCATCTCTATCTGGGTTTTTACATGCTGCTCATAACTGAATTGCATATTGAATAATTCAATTTGCAGCCATATATAATCACTAAATATTGTGGAGAGTGACCACAGTTTCAATACCCACCTAATGGATTGATTCAGTTATAACAGTGGGCTGGAGTAAGTACTTTTCCTACCGGCTTGTGTAACCACAGTGTAGCCATAAAGACCAACATTAAGCTACACGCAGATCAATACATACCACTGGAGAGGGGGCGGGGAAGATATCATGAGTAAGATCATGATGAAACCTTTTTCCTTAGTGAAAGTTAAATGTCCTACTCATATAAAAGATCCGTTAACGCCTTTTCCTCTTGCATGAGATGCATTCAACGTGCGGCTACCGCCCTGGGGGTTAGTAACCCTCAAAGAGTCACAACATACATCTGAGGGCTCACAAAAAAATTAGCAAGTTAGGAAAGCAAAAAAAAAAATGTTTCTTTTCTTTATTTTTTGCTTTTCATCTGAAAATACTGACAGTTTTATCTCCGCGGGCCTTTAAAAACTATTTTAATTAAACAATCAAGAGTGAAACGCTGTACTTTTATCCACTGAGAGTAGGAAACATCACTTTGATTGATTAAAAAGTGCTCACAAATTATACTTTGATGAGAGGCAGATTCTGAGCCGCTTTGAAGGGTCACAAGTCAAAAGAAAAGAAAAAACACACACACACACACACACACACACACACACAAAACCGATGATACAGCTTCATGTTATGGAAGCTAAAATATTAATCAACAAGTAAAGTGGTGGAAAAAAGTATTCATACCCTTCAAGCTACTTAAGAAAAAGTAGGAGCACCAAAATTGAACTCCTGTATTAAAATGACTGATGCAAAAGGCCGGTTCCTTCCAAGTTGTTAAATATTAATGCCTTAATTTGTTAGCAGCAGGGTAATGGTGTAGCTGTTCCAGGTGCTGCTAGGTCTGACTACCGCATGTTATATACTGTTCTATATATGTCACTGTCATGTTGTATGTATGATACTATTAAAGGCAGCAGGTAACTACAGCCTTTATATATTGCAGTGGAAAGTACAATATTTCTTTTTTTATCCTCCGTTTTTTGTTTCATTTTTGCACAGATTAGAGTTTGCACTACTACGACTGTTAAAACATGATGAACTAGGGGTTAAGAGCCCAGTCATGGCATAATTAATAAAGTAAATTAATGATAATGGAATATAAAAAAGTAAGTATGGCGTTTCTTTCTGAAATGCAGCAGCAGTAGAGTCTGAGGAACCAGTACTGAAGCAGGTATACTATGTGAATTATTGTATTAATGCAGCGATTCTTATTTACACCGTGAGTGTGAGTAACTTGTGGACAACTCCACACGTGCGCTTGCCTGCTCCCATTGTTGACGTCGTATTGTTCCCAGTGGATTTGTGTGTATCATTCACCCTCCTGATGCATCTGCCAGGCCTGGTCCATTGTCCAGCAGCGTGCCACACAAACAGGCATCAATTAGGCAGGCTGCGGCTTTCTGTAGCAACGTGATTGTTTTGGCCTGGTCTCCATCGTAGCACCTGTCTCACACATGTTGGAGTCCTTTGATGGGCTGTAATTTAACCCCTGTTCAAATTACCCAGGGGTTAAAAATAGCTTGATCACAGTCAGCTAATGATTAGTTCAGTTAACATCTCTTTACTGTATTAATTATTGCAACCCGACATGGGACAGCGTGTATTTAGCCATATTTCATTTAGGCCAGTTGGAGGGCATCGCACATATAACAGGCTTATTATAAAAATGTCTGAAGTGATCACTGTGGTCTGATTACTGCTCATCTCAAGAGGTTTTTAGATCAGGAAGGTCACTTCATGTACAGCTCACTTGAAATGAGGTTGAAGAGATCTGTTGATAATAGAGCTCTGAATCATGACAGTCATCATTGGGTCACACGGGTTGTCCATTTAGTCAGTTTTATTCCACTCTTACACATCATCCATTCACTTATTTATTTAAGTTTTTCTGACTCTGAAACCCTAACTCTTTAAGTCTATTACTGGTTTAAAAATGGATCAACATTTTCTTTGTCAAAATAGCTAGATCTATTTGAATAGTTAAAGTTAATATGTATGATGAATTATAGGCTTACATTTAGAAGGGAGAGTTCTCAAAATTGATTCCATTCGAGACTAGTTCACTGAGGCATCAATAAATAACACGGACACATTTTTGAGAATTCTTTCTTTTGCCATAACAATGTGCAAAAATGTGTTTGAAACCAAAAAGTTCATTTTGTTCACTGGGACCACGGCTATGTTGACTAATGTGCAAAGCTCACTCAAACATTCGCTGGGACTGATAGGGTTAACTCTAGTCAAGAGTTTTGTGCTGCTGACTCTAGTTTTTAAATCATTTTAACAGCTTCAAAATGTGAAACTCTTTGACTAAAATTTGTCCAAGCAATTTAGTTTATGCTGGATTGTTAAATGTGAGCAGTGTTCTTCTTTTTAGAAATTATACTAACTGCTCAGGAGCCGTTTTATGCCTATATTAGAGAGTCGACAAGAGAGATGACAGGAAATGAGGGGAAAGTAAGATAAGGAATGACATGGTATAAAAGTCCACAGCCAGACTCAAACCTGTGGTCAGTTCTATAAACCCAGAGCATCAGGGCACCGCATTTCTATGTAGATTTGAACAAACATAGTTTATAGTTCTCTCAGTTAAATAACAGTAAAGCAGCTGCAGTACTTCAGTGGGTATAACTGTCTCAACCATTGTGTAAAGGAACATTATTAGAATAAGACTCAGTGGAGTCTTTAATGCTGTTTCAGAAAATTTTCACCATCTGAACTTCAGTCAAACTGAATTTATTGCAACTACAACTATAGTGAGGTCATAAATATGTTGTTCACTCTGAAATGTCTTGATAGAAACGTTTTCTTTTTATATCGTACTATCACAAGAGACTTTTTAGATAAATGATGGCAAAGAAATAAAGTAAAGATAAAGGCGTTTTACTAAACAGTACAGCATACAATGTTGGATCGGTAAGCAGCCCTGTATAGTACCATGATGTGTCTGTTGGCTTCACGTCTGTTATACCAGGAACTGTCACATATTAGTCTTTCCAGCTCACGCTGCAGGAAGTGGAGAGCGGTGATTGGATAATGAAAGCCAGAGCAGCGCCCTGTAAGGAGGAACCAGACTGTGCTCATAACACATGTGAACAACTTATTATGTACACATGAAACAATCGGAGACAAGTCTACACAACAGCTGACTAATGCTACTATATTCAGGCGTTGACCTACAGTGTTATTATTGATCCTTAACTGCTATTAGGGGTCACAGAGATAACAAGGCTTCAAAAAGGACCCAGTGCACAGTTGGCTGAAATCACACCAGGGACCCCCCTAAACTCCCACTGATCAAAGGTCAGTGCTGAAAGGATCAATAGACTCTGTCATAGAATACAGTTTCAAGCTGCAATGATTGTGTGACTTTTATGTATCTTACTTATTGAAGTAAGCAAACAACACCTGAGTGTGATCATTATTTCAAACCTTTATTTTGAACTCACCTCTAAAAACTCACCTTTTTATTACAGTGGATCAAATGCCAGTTTGTAAACGAAACATGCAAATTTAATGCAAATCCACAATGAATTCTAGAAACATGAAAATACACAAATTGTAGCAGCAAAGAAGAAATAAGTGCAAAAACAGGCGCCCAGTGTGACACAAGAACGCTTTTGTAAAATGTTAAAGTACAGTAGAAAATAAAATCATCTTCATGGTGTCCCATATGTCAACATCCACTGACGTGCATTTCATCTGCGCACAGGATGGAGCAGAAGTAAATATTGTCTTGCGTACAAAAAGATACTGTTAATCTGTTCTCAAACTTCATGGTTTAAAAGAACCGCAGCTAATTAACCGCACACCAAAACAGGAATACATTTTAATATTGATCCCCTTATGTCCCTGGTGCATAGCCTGTGTGCATGTGTGTGTGCCTGTGTGCGTGTGTGTGTGTGCAGGCAAGAGTATGATTATGAATATTTTAAGAGCACATTTAACATGGCGAAGCCAGAGCAGGCTCGGTGAGGGATTTGCGCCTACTCTTCAGCTAATGACCCCAGGCGCTTCCAGCAAAGCTTCTTCATATTTTAAAGAAAGTCGATAGAGCTGCAGCCCAGTCAGCAGCATTAAGATTCATACAGACGCCACAGGGACCCTGAAAAAATTAATAACACGCGTGTCTAACAATCCTTCCTGCGATTTAGTGGAGCACCCAAGCTTTCTGCCTGAAATGCAAAGTAGTAATGAACACACAGATGAGATAAATTCTGAACACGCATCCCCTACCCCTCAAGTCAATGCACAAACACACTCTTACACCCACTCCTTCCTTCGTCCCCTTCTCAACAAAAACACCCATCACCTCCCCACGCTCCTGACCAAAGGTATCCAAACACATTTTTTTTCATCTCCCTGCACTCTACAATTTTACTGTCTACTTTTTTGTGTCCCTCTTTTGTCGCTCTGTCTCCTCTTTTCTCAAAAATGAGAAGAAAGGACAAATCCAAGGGCTTTTAAAGACCCAAGACAGCACAACTGAACAAAAGCGTCTTTTCTTTTTCACTTTGCCTGGCTATAATGAATTTTTCAAGACTTCTCATCTGCAGATGTGCGGAGGCATTGACAGGTCCTCTCCCTGCAAGGTTAGTCATTGTCTAGAACCCATCTAAACAGATTTTACTTGTTTACATTTTGCCAGAGGGGTTCACACTGTGCTGCTGGTAGTATTTCCTATCTTCCTTTTACATAGATTACAAGAAAACAACACTGTAGTGAAAAGAGGGCTGTGAGGGGCTGCTGCATTTTTGGAAATCTGGATTGTTTATACTGTTAAGAAGACATTTTTATTCCAACAATCAAGATGCATCCAACATCTCATTGAGTGCTTGCACTGCAAGGGAAGTCTAGACAGGTTGAAAAGTAAACTGCATAAACTGCACAGACACAGGCTAAGTTTCAGGAATTTCAGAGGCGTTGTACTGCAGTGGGCTTCCTTCAGTGTCAGGACAACAGTACAACAGTAGGCTATGCCCTCCCTGGGAGGCTAGACAACATATGGTACTGTCTCCCAGAGAACAACACACCACCCATGCTGTTTGGCAGCCTCAGAGTGTTTGTGTGTTTGTATATGTGAGTGAGTAAAGGCTAGTAGGGGTACTTGTTGTATCTGTATGTTTGCAGAAGATGGAACAAGAGAGATGCCTGCCAAAGTTTCTCTGGATTGCATAAGAAAAAAAACTGTATGAGATGTATGTATATATGTATCTTCCACAGTCCAAGGGACTGCTGGGAAAATCAGTTTTTATCCACAAGCGCAAGATCATGAGCATAGTTTTAAAAGTAATGAAAGAAGTAAATATTTCACTTTGTATCTGGACGTAATATAGTGCAACAATATGCAACTTTGGCGTGCTTGTCTGAACGAGACCATTTCAATGTTAAGAGGCGGCATATTGTTGAGGATGCAGGACTCAGTTAGTGAGCTGAATTAGACGGGCGGAAGTCCTGATCTTCTGTCTAGCAGAATAGTTTCCATTTTCATGTGTGTGAGTTAAAAGGGAAAGATGAGAATCAATAAGGCATTAGCGGAAAGCCATCAAAATATTCCAGAGCGATCTAAAGCTTATTACAACCAGTAGGTCAGGAAGTTGGATATCATTTATTTAAGGTGAGTTACCTTAAGACTGCAGTTAAATCAAATTTATTCCGTCCATTTGACCACGCCGTCTGCTTCAGTTATTCAAGGAATGCGTAAATTACAATAACAAGTTGCAGGCATTTTCATATAACCTTTATTGTTATACAGCGTTTGTCCCTGAAGAATCTGGATGACATTTAACAAAAATCGAGAGCATCTCTGCGGGCAAGCATCTCTAACCAGCTTAAATGCAAGATTCTGCGCCAATCCAAACAATGCAAACCCACAGCATATAGCCACTTCAAATTCTCTGGTGAAGGCATCTCTCTCATGATGAGAGGCTCATGTAAGCAGCTCATCAGCCGCCTGTTTGCCCATATGTGCCTCACACCCCACAGTCCCCAGTGGGTCCAGGCTCTGTGCAGTGATACCATCTCATCTGCCAACATGGACCACTCAGAAAAAAAAATCAACTCAATCCCTCTTCTGGTTGGCCTATTCTGCCCTCACTGGCAAGTGTTGAGATCTGCGGAGATAATATGGCCAGTATGTCCACCAAATCAATGCCCAGTCAAGGGCTGGCCAGCAGAAACAGAAGAAATGCAGGTGAATACTGAATAAGAGCGGTTAAACAATGAATGAGATGCAGAATCGTGATGACAACTTAAAATGAGTGGAGGCCAAATGAGGGCGAGCAGTAAGCACACACAGTGCATTAGCAGGAATAAATCTTTACAAATTTACCTTGATAATCAGATTTCTAACACAAACATCCTTGACTCAGAGCAGGAAAAGGAGAAGGAGAAGCAGGAGTTGTGTTTTGTCAAATCACTAAGGTGTGAATCCTCTGGGCCAGTACTGATGATGGCATATGCTGTGGGAAGCAGACAAACAGGAAAGCAGGGTCCAGTGTCGTATCTGTAGTGTGTGTCTGCAGGTCCCGGGCGGCGACGGTTCGCTTATCCCCCTGCCACCGCACATATGTTTGGGAAACGGAACAGTTGGACGTGGCCGAGGGCTAAAATGGGTCAGACCGACACAGATGGAGAAAAAACTCCCACTGGGTCACTGTCAGATGACTAACACCCACAGAAAAAAGAGAGAATATTTGTGTGTATGTGTGTGTGTGTGTGTGTGTGTGTAAGGGAGAGATGTACTCAAATTTTGACAAATTTTAACAGCTTGCCAGAAACATTTCTCTTGAAACAAGTTTAACCAAGAGCAAATCATGAACTCTGAAGAAAATGTGGATGATGTCAAGAATTCCCTTTCTGCCTTTTTAGCTTCTCTTCTTTGACTTAACTTCATGTATGAGAATCCAAACTATATGATCAATAACTAAAGTCACTGCTCATATTGTCATTTAATAGTGTAATTTAATAACTGTGATCAGAATGTGTATATATAAATATATATTTACATAGTGCTGCTAAACTTGAATAACATAACAGCTGACATTTGGGATAAATTGAAAGCTTGGGGTTTTTCCCTGGGAACATGAAGGCTTCTCTACAAGATAAATCAATTGAGTCTGCACAAGGAGCCAAACACATCTCTAGACAGATGGAGAGGAGTAGGAATTAAATGCACCTCTGTGATTAAATGGAAACATTCAGACCAGTAGATGTTATATTCCATGACAAAAGACAGTGCCACTGAAGTAATTAAGCATTAAACACAACAACATTGCATTATACTCTCTATCATCTTAGACATCTTTCCAAAACAAGATGTAACTAATTAAATCTTTGCGAGCACATCCCACAGAGATGCCATTGGAAATTTTCCCTCAAGAGGGGAGGCAATCTTCAGACAAAGATGTCCAACTCTTTCTCCGCAATCCATGGTGTCACAGCTAAAATGTATTCAGAGTGCTTCAGGCAAATGTCCTTGGTTGTCAAAACCTCCATTAGAAATGGAATGTGAGGCCATAATTGCGGAGTTGAAAGGTGAGCCAATTATTTGTTCATTATGAAAACAGGGAAATTCCTTTCAGTGTAATCCTTTTGAGTTGATCTTTCAATACCATTTTCCAACACAAAGCTGATGCTTCCGAATGAAAAGCACTGAGCCCAAAACACATTACCTTTCTGAATGTTGTTACCCCCATTTATGTTTGTCTTTTGCATACTGTTGTACATTTAAGGCTTTAAAAGAAACTTTGTGTAAGCCAATGGCTTCCAGATGCCTGTAGCTTGTTACTCTTTAGGCCTTTAAGTGATGCTTTTGACGCAGATACACATAGAGAATCATCACGGTGCATCTTTTACCTCAAATGAACCATGCCATCACAAGTCCAATTGTGCAGAATACACGCCACGTCGTCAACCGTGCATTAGTATGTGGGTGGCATGTGCTCTATGAGGCAGTCATATGTTTACAGTGAATCTCTTGGATGAAATTCAAGTTTGCAGCTGCAGCCTCGAAATAATTCATCGCTCGCCTTTTTACCCGGGAGGAGCCACAGGTAGTTGATGAAGTGGCAGTGCCAAGACTCCCAACTGGCGAAGACGAAGCGCAGCTGCCAGGAGTCAGCACGGCCAGATGCCGCTGCTGATGTACCATGTGTTCCAAGCAGGGCAACAGTGTGTTTGTGTGTGAGCTGGGGTGGGAGGGGAGAGACAGGAGCGCTTGCCAAGACATTCTCACATTGATGCCAACCTGACACATGCTTGGGTACTCCCCACGGTTTGTGTTACCATCTCAGCCTCTCTCACGGATCTGTGGGGGGTCCCCTCTTTCCCTTTTCCTTAGATGCAGTCCTTTGCCAAGATGGGAGTTGGCGCCTGCTTGCGGCCGTCCAGCCCATCAGTGGCGAGATCCTTTCAGGAGGTCTTTGCTGAATGGTGTGCTGGCAGCAGGCCATTACAGCGGAATGCCAGCTCCTAGTAGATATTCTTTCTAATCGTGTTTTCTCCATAACCGTAACCATAACTTCTCATGTCTTGTCCTCTCACCCCTCACAAACGGACATAGACGTGATGCTCTTTATTTTCCTGCATCCATCATCCTTCTCTGCAGGTCCCCAGTAGCTATAAATAAGTCTCTCAATGGCTCAGATTCCGGTCCCCATATAACGCACACCAAAAATATGGCCACCTTCCAGGAAGCAAATCCGAAAACATGGGTCGCCTGTGCCTGATTTCGCTTCATCGGAGACGACATTTGGTCATTTTTAGGTTGAATCCTTAGAAAAAGCGGCCGTGCCATCTGCATTTAAAAAAAAAATAATAATACGAAAGACTGTGCAAATGCCATACAAATAAAGGGTTCTCTGGAAATTAAATAGCTGCTGGGGTAGCATAGCATCCCATTGAATAGTGCTTTCCCCACGAATGGTCTTTGACGATACTATTCCTGAGAGTGGAGGGGAGTTCTCTGAAACAAAGGCTCCAATTTCGTTAGGAACATGCCATCCTTGTTTGCAGTGTAGGGGGTTTGGGGAGGGAAGTGAAAACTTTTTGAACGTGTGCCATGTCTGTACCATTCTCTTATCTGAGGCCCGCGACTGCCAGCTGGCGGCTGAATGTGCCCACTTGCACTGTGATGATGAAGCCAGCCAAGCTAGTTGGCACACTGAGTGGTAGGACTGGCATGTGATCTAAAGCCAAACACAGCTCTGTGTGGGGTAGCTGCATATACGCTGCACCCTACCTTCCCCATATCTGTGTCTCTGGTGAGAAGCCTCTGTGCAGGTCCTTGAAAATGGGCAGGTGTACCTTGAGTTAGGAACCACAGGATGACAGACAACAATACAACAAGTCTGTCTTATAGCTCTATAATCAATGATACAATTATCTGAAACCAGCAGTCTGTGGAGCTGCTGCATCTGATACAAAGTACTACATCAGATCTGGTATCAAAATATATCAACTAAGGGGCAGCGTGTAGCTCAGTCAGTAAATAAGTCGCCACATGTGCAAAGGCCCAGTCCTTGCTGCAGAAGCCCAGGGTTCGAATCTGACCTGTGGCTCTTTCCCGCATATCATTCCCCATCTATCTCTCCCCACATTTCCTGTCACTCTTACACTGTCTCTATCAAAATAAAAAATAAAAAAAGAAGAAGAAGAAGAAAATATAAATCAAATATTAAAATATAAAATTGGTAAAAAATGGTCTAAAAAAGACAAAATTGACAAAATTAATCCTTAAATCAATATCGTTGAATAATTCTCTGCAGGTTCTTGTCGTGAGCCTGTAAGCATGTAAATTATTTCATCTAGTGAAATATATTACAGAAGTTACAGAAGTGCAACTTCATTAAATTAACAAAGCAAAATGTTTTTGGTTCATTAAAAAATATATTTTGAAGGTCTCTGCTGGGTTTTATGTGTGTGCATGAGAGGCGGGAACCTTTCAGGCGACGCGTGTTTCATGCCGGAAGATGAATGCCGCTGCGCCGTCCTTCACTTGAAGATGTGCCGGTGTGTTGTAGGTAAGGTGAACATGAAGTGGAAGGGGTGCAGCTGTTATTAACAGAGACATGTTCAGGTATTGTTCGCTGTTGTGAGTCGACGTTTATCGTCTGTGTTTTGTCTGAAGTCCGCTCAGTGTCGGTGTCGTCTCCAGCTGTCAGTTACAACGCAGCATGTCAGTAATGTCAACATAACAACAAGCAGCGTTACTCACGAGTCCTGTTTAAACCGCAGTGAACGTATGTCTGTGGAAAACACGTTAACACATCACACAGACACAAACACTCTCCTCTGCCCAAATACAATTCACGTTTTCTGTCCAAAAACGACATTGTTGATGATTAACACCAGCGACTTTACACATTAGCTGCAGTTAAATTATGACAGCACAACTCTGCCTGAGAACAGCCTGTGAGCAAATAGTCCTGAAGATGAAGCCTCGCATATTTGGCAGAAAGCCTGAGTTTTATCACGGTAAATGTGGGATGCAGTGTTTTGATGATATTTCTGACTAAAAGTCTGATTTTGACCATCTCTCTCTTCTAAAACTTTACAGCTTTGCAGTACAAAATCAAATGAGTGCTCCCTTTTCTCGTATTCCCCTAATGAATAAATCAGCTAATCATATCGTTTTTGCTGTGTGTGCTACATCTGCAACATTTGAGCTGCATGCTGTGGGAAATAGCGCCATGTGCGATGCCTGACGGCGCAGGAGAAGTTTATTTAAGATCTGTTTTTCCTTTCCAAACTGTATTCGATAGAGACAGCTGAAGAGTAACAGGAATGTGGGAGATGGGCAATGACATGCATATCCCATATTGTTAGATTTTAACGCTTTTATCGGGAGAACTTTGCGTGTTGCTGGATTAAACTAAGATCACATGCCCTTTCTTTCTGTTGGCTCACAGATGTCATCAGATGTGAGTGCATGCAAGACACAGAGGATGGAGCCATCTTGAGATTCTAACTCTGGAGAGTCTGAACTGTTGTTCTCAAACATGCCATCACGACTTGTTGCTGCTGCCTGCCGCTCTCTGAAGTGGACGCTGCCTCACTGGAAAACAACATGTCGCAGAACTCATTGCCCATCAAAGCCAGAGCAATGGCCACTGGTGACTGTGGTTGTAAGGAAGGCTCATAAATGGACCACAGTACCATCATCAAGGATAAACCAGAAGCCAGTGTTTGCCAGAGCTCCAGCGTTTGGAGATAGGCTTGCTATCATAGACAGTAGTGGCAGCCACAGCTACCAGCAGCTGTATCGCAGCAGCCTCAGCCTTGCAGGCAGAATCAGTACCGCTCTCAACTCTGACTTTGGGGGTCTGGAAGGCAAACGAGTCTCCTTCCTGTGTGCTAATGATGCTTCCTACACAGTGGCACAGTGGGCGGCTTGGATGAGTGGTGGGACGGCAGTGCCACTCTACCGAAAACACCCTCTATCTGAACTGGAGTACGTCGTCTCTGACTCCCAGAGTTCACTGCTGGTGGCAGGACATCCCTATGCTGAAACCCTGGAGCCACTGGCGCAGAAGCTGGGGCTACCATGCCTGACACTGCCCCCGACATCTGACCTGGGCACTTCAGGTGAGGCGGACACTCAAGAGAAGGAGACAGCCATCACAGACTGGGCTGATCGACCGGCAATGATCATCTACACCAGCGGTACCACAGGGAGACCAAAGGGAGTTCTACATACGCACAGCAGCATCCAGGCCATGGTAAATATTGTCTAGATTAGAATTACATTCTAACCTCCAGTTTGATGGCAGTGCATGTTTATCAGAGGGAAAAATGTTGATGCATAGCTTCAACATCACAGAGAATGGCGCAGCTGGTGCTGATAGACTATGAAGCTTTTGGCTAATTTCTGTGTCTGTGACGGATCTGTTCACAACTAAAAATTAGAGACAATTGTGCAAAAACACTAGCGTATTATGAAATTTCAATGTCTTCCTTAAAGGTCCAGTGTGTATTTATTTATTCAGCAGCATCTAGCGGTGAAGTTGCACAATGCAACCGACTAGTACCGACGAGTACCGCCTGCCTCACTCAACCTAGGTATGTAGGATAAAACTATGGTGGCTGTGAAAGGCCTAATCTAGAACCGGTTTTTGGTTTGTTCATTCAGACATGCTGTGGAAACATGGCAGTCTTCTGTATATATAAAAGGCTCATTCTAAGGTAACAGAAGCACAATGATTCTTACTTTGAGTTGATTATGGACTAATGAAAATATACTTATAAATATTGTTTATCATTTGTGCCATATTCTGCCAATAAAACCCCCCAAATCTTACACACTGGACCTTTAAAGACGTATTGATAGGAGCTTTAGTATTCTTCCTATTCTATTAAGAAGTGAAGTGACTATCCAGAGTTCTATAAACCTCATAAACATAGACACATAAAATGTCTGTATCTTTTGACACCCCCACATCTATATTCGACTCCCTGATTAGCATCATTCCTCTCTGTTCCAGTGGAGCTTTCAGAATAATCATTAATTTATGCCATTAAAGATCTTTTTCCTGTATATTTTTAAGTGAAATTGACCCACATGTCCAATAGTGTGGAAAATTAAATCACTCTGAAAGACGACAGAGCTTCATTTGTCTCGAGCTGGCTCAGGGAAGTGAGTGAGTGAATGATTAAGTGAGTCTGTCTGTTTTCCTGGAAGGCAACAACATCAGGTTGTCAGAATTCTTGGAAAGCTCCTCTGTCAGGTTAATGTGAATGAAGACTTGAGACAAATTTGAAAGGAAAATAAATTCAGCAAATCACTCCCAAGTGTAAGCAAAACGTTGCCATTTCTGATGTTTTTGACACTGCGCATATATTCACTTAATTTGTTTTGTATGATTTTGGGTATTGAAATAAGACCCTGATTCAAAAAATGTTGAGGCGCTGTGTAAACTGCATGAATAAAAACAGACTGCAATGATATGCAAATCTTTTATTGACCTATATTCAACTGAATAATGTATAAAGACCATATATTTCAAGTTTAAACACTAATTGTTGAAGTTTTGAATTTAGCATCTTTTCCTATTGTTGTTGCTCCAAAACCTGCTTTTTACCTTTCAGCATTAATAGTGCCTTCACAGATGTGCAAGTTACCATGACAAATTCTGACCTTTCGCACTGGTGTCTGGATGGTCTTCTTCCAGCTCAGTCTTGAGGATAAAACGTCTAGTATTTTCAAAAACATATTGAAATGTGGACTCAGCAGACCACAGCACTCTTTTCCGTCACTCACTTTCCGTCAGTCCACCTCAGATGAGTTCAGGCCCAGCAAAGTTGGCCGCAATTCTGGATAAAGTTGTTGTTAGTCTTACTGGTGAAAGACGGTTGACTGTTAAGTGTTCCAGCTTTGAATGCCAGTCGTATGTCTCTCTTTGATCCATTACTTACTGTTTCCATCGGTTGGTATTGATCATCTGGGAACGAGCTTCACTAATCAACTGTCACCTTTAACTTGCATTTGTAGATGCAGCGCCAAACTGTTTTTCATGTCGGTTTTGATGCAGTGCTGCCTCGGGTGGTCAAAGGCCAACTTTTTTTTGGAATCGGCTTTGAACACAGAGGCCTCAATTTTTCCTAATAAATGGAACATTGAATACCAATCCCCTAACCTAATTATTGAGCCTGTGCCTGTGGTGTGTTCTGTGCATGGTGGTAGTTAAAGTCGCCAACATCACGAACAGTGTCAGAGGGGTACTGAATGCCATTTGAGTGATCAGAAAGCCGCAGTGACATCTGTAACAAAAGACCGCTCCGCACTGACCTACATGGCCTAGTTGTCGGTGCTGTGATTTCAAATGCTGGCTCTTACAGCCAAACATTACCATGCGTGTGTGTTCCTGCAAGTGTGTCAGCAATTTCTGGTTGGGATCTTTTCGCTGTATTAAAAAAAGATTATACTTACATGCTTACACAAACATACAGTGAACAGGGCCCAGTAACCAGAACACATGTACAATATAATGCAATAACTCAAAGGTACACACTTTTCTCATACAGCCTCAACCAAAATGTAACAGTACAAGCTTCCTGTTGTGTTTAGAGTAAGCCTATCGAGAACAGAATTTCCCAGCATGCAGCTCAGCAATGTTCTAAGTGGTTTCATGATGAAGCTCAATTTCCTTACACTTTATAATATAAAAATATAATTTTGGCAGCTAAATGAACCTTAATGGTAAGTTAGTGGAGTTTGTCCTTATTTGAATCAGGCATGGATGCATATAAATAAGTACGGTCTAAGGATAGGGGGCGTGTTAAAGAGTAATTTGTGAGCTACAGTATATAGACAAAAATTGACTTTACTTGACTAAGAAAACATTAGACATTCATATCCTTCATTTCTGTGAGAAACAGCAATCCACTACTTACAATTCAGGTCTTCCATGATAACTCACTTTTTAAGTGGATAAATCAAACTCTAAAATCTCAATAAAAATGCTGTTACCAAACAGTTTTTGTTGACGTGTTGTGCATTTCTGAGCCTATTTTATTGTTTGTTAGTGATGTGTCTTTCATTCCTCCTAAGTGCTAAAAACATGATGATTGGACATCACGCTGAGATGTAATGATGGCAGTATTTCACTTTTCAAAGCACGAAGGGTAAACATCAGATTTCACTGTCCTTCTATATTAAATATTATTCATACTCGGTTTATTTGCACATCACACAGGGGGGAATTAATTGCTGAAGAGATACACCAACAGGAGCTGCAGTTTGTTTTAATGATTTTGAGTCATTATTATGCTGTCCAACACAAAACACATTCATGTTCACAGGAGTTTCTGGCCAGTCAGAAATCATTTTTCCAAAATTAAGAAATTTCAAATTGAGGTGTGGGTACAGCAGAGGAAACTAAGTACAAAAAGTAAACTGCATGGGGTGTTGTTTAGCTCCGTTGGTAGAGCACCTGCCTCATGTACAAAGGCTCAGCGGCGGCCCAGGGTTTGAATCCGATCTGTGGCTCTTTCCACATGTCATTCCCCATCTCTCTCTCTGCACACATTTCCTGTCACTCTTCAAGCTGTTTCTATCACATAAATCTCAAAAAGGCCAAAAAAATAAAATAAAAAAAGTCTTACACCTTAAAAAAAATAAAGTAAACTGCATTCTCTGCCTCTTCTTTTTTTCTCACTCCTCAGGTCCAATGTCTGGTTTCAGAGTGGGCGTGGTCCAAAGATGACATCATCCTCCACACCTTGCCGCTCCACCACGTGCATGGCATCGTTAACAAGCTACTGTGCCCGCTCTGGGTGGGAGCCACCTGCATCATGCTGCCTGACTTCCAGCCTCAGAAGGTCTAGACTGCATTCCGTCTCCTTATTTTCTCGGTACACTATACCTTTCACTAACAGCCCTGAACAAAAGAGGCAGTTGTACACTTGTAAGGCTCAGAGGAGGTGACTACAAAAGCCGAGCCATCATTGACAGCGACGCTAACAAGTATTTCAGATTTCGAGGTCCTGAATGGACACGGTGCTGCTGGGTTGAAAAAGACCTTTAGTTCTTTTCACATCACTCCCTCTTTCTCTGTCAGTGTTTCCCATTCCACTTTTCTTCTCCTTCATTTTCACCCCGCCTTTATGTCCTCTCCCTCTCTCTTTCTATCAGTCTGTCCTCCTCCTCCCTCTCTGACTGTCAAACTAAGTGTTTGGGGCTCAGTGATGAATTGCCCTGTGTGGCTTTGTATCTGACCAGTGCCGACTCACGGCAGGGGCTTAAGCAGCAGATCAATCGATGAGCTGACATTGAAGGATGATACTGCTTGTTTGGCCCTGAGAAAGGAGGGGGAGATGGGGCGCCAAGTGTATGTGTGTGTGTGTGTGTGCTTTGGAAGATACAGGACTGTAAATGCACGTGTTTTCCAATGTATGTGTGTTTTTTTTTGGGTTTATATGTCAGGACCTCCAGAGCTCAGTGGCAGTGACGGTAGATGGAAAGGAAAGGTCTTTAAAGGACATATGTATCTGCCAACACGGGTATCACTACACTGTTATAGCTATCAGTATTCAGCTGTTATCCCTGACCTTGTGCACCAAACCACAAAACCCCTCCTCTCACCCTCAGAAAAAAGCTTTATTCTCCTCCTCCTGAAGTTACAGTACGTTGATGAAGTGATCGATAGTCTGTCTCTTCTATCCCCTAAGATCTCTGAAGGGTAGCCTAGGCAGCAGAGGCCGCCATTGATTTTTCTTTTTCTTCTGATTTCGCCTGGAGATAGTGACAAAAAATTTTCAGTGCAGGAATTGTGATCCAGTAAATCGCACATAAGTCTATTGCAAGTGGGCTGCTGCAGACTCACAGAGGATGATTCACGCAGCACTGGTCAGATTTTGCTTCTTTATTTGAATCCCCCATGGACCACTACGATTAACCATGAGTCAATTATTCATTAACCCATTCAGAAAATGTTCAACTCGACTGTAATACCGCAGATATTGTTGAGGTATTTATTAAGAGGCAGGGATAATCAATTCAGCATGTTCTAACACGTAAAGGCATTTTATTAAGTCGCCTGATTGATGGAGGTGCTACTTTAAAAGCATCTTTACACACTCACATCTGCCTGGACTATAATTCAAAGTCAAAACTAATACCTCTAAGTAATATTTCATACTTGAATAGTTTCGGTTGGACAAGCCTTGGGGGTTGGATAAAGCATGCTGACAGTGTTTAGGCTCTCAGCATGACAATGTCGGTCCACACAGAAATATCTCAGCAACAATTGAATAGATTTCCATGCAGTTTTGTACACAGACTCATGGTCACAAGAGGATGAACCCTACTGACTTGGGTGATCCCCTCACTTTTCCCCCCGACACTACCAGAAGGTCAAATATTTCGTTTATCCTGTGAATTATCTGGACATCTACTCGATTTATTTTTACAAAATTTGATGCAGACATTCATGGTCCACGGAAGATGATCCCCCAATTTTTGAGTGAAGAATTCATTGTAATCACCAATGACCTCCCCTAGAGTGCCATCATCAGTTCAGAGTAGTGTGAAATGATTGCCATTCCCATCAACTTCAGCAAATAGCAAATGTTGCATGCCAACATGCTAAACTAACATGAAGCACATGGTAAATATTATAACAGCATGTTAACATTGTCGTTGTGAGCTTGTTAGCATCAGCGAGTCAAACTAAAACCTCACAGAGCCTCATAGAGCTGCTGTAGTGATACCCGAGTTTCAGCCCCAAAACTACTTTTTTGGATACCTAACACTGAGGAACATAAAAATGTTTTGCATCAGTTTTAATGAATTTTTAACCTCACAGCAATGTACAACCTTCCTAACCCTTCCTAAGTAAAACACAGTTTACACATTTACCAAAGGAAATAGCTGATAAGTAAACTGAACTAAAAATCTGACCAATCATCAATGGCAACGTTTGCTACTCAGCGCTATGGATGCATTGACGTTGAACGTCCGGTTCTTCTCAGAAAGTGAAGGAGTGGTTGAGCACAGAGTGCAGAACTCATTGAGTTGTTTAGGATGCAGGCCATGGCTCTGGGTTCTCACCACATCCTGTTCCCAGGTGGAGGCCAGCTCTTTGACGGACATAAATTGCCTTCCTCTCCCCTGCAGACTGGGCTTGGTGGAAGCGCTCCACTGCACTTGATAGACACACCACCCAGAATGGTCAGGGCACAGTCAGTTAATAATCCTTCTCTCTGCACAAAGTTTTATTCTGTATGTGCACAGGTGAACTGTGAATGGCCACAATTTTTCAGCTTGTAAGGATATTGTGAGGAATGGGATACGGATCCACTCACACCGTTGACAAGTCTTAATCATCTTGGCGCTATTTGTCGATATATTTCACTTACATTTATTTATTAGAGACCGAGGA
Source organism: Nibea albiflora (assembly GCA_014281875.1). Lineage (NCBI taxonomy): Eukaryota > Metazoa > Chordata > Actinopteri > Sciaenidae > Nibea > Nibea albiflora. The sequence goes on along the minus strand of CM024795.1, from coordinate 25,494,244 downwards.
GGTCAGAAGAGAAGTTAGTAGGTAATAGATCAGGTCCACAGAGAGGTCACTCAAAGGAAAAGTGGAAGGAAGAGTTTAGAAATTGTTGGCACATTAAGAAGGATGTGGTGCTACTGCAGGTGAGCAGGATTATGGGAAAGACTGCATCTTTCTGAGTGTTTGAGTACGTGTCTAGGTGTGTATATATATGTGTGTGTGTGTGTGAGAGAGAGACTGCAGAGGCAACGAAGCAGGAAATTACGAAATGGAGAGAGAAGGTAAGTGAATGTGAGAGAGGGGAGCGAAGGGGAGAGAAGAGAAAGAAAGATGAAGGGAAGATGTGGGGTCAGAGATGAAAGAAGAAAATGAAAAAGAAGCACTTGGGGAATGGAGGTAGAATGAAAGAAGAAGCGAGGATAAGTAGACTGAGAGGGGAAGGGAGGGGAGGGGAGACAGCTGGGGAGGAGCGTTTTTCTCCCAAGGGGGGGAGGACGGGACTTAGAGAAGCTGTCGTTCACCTTCACTTAATTCATGCTGTCGTCCCATCCTCCCATCGTCTACTGCGATGCACCCAGACTCTGTGTGTGTGTGTGTTGTGTGAGGGATGAGGTAAAGTGGGTGGGGCGGGGTGTGTAAAATGTCTTTGTCCTTGAACAAGTGAGTTTATGTGATATTTGAACAGTGTTTTTATATGTGCATTTAGTTGACGATGTATGTTGATGACGTACGCTATCCCTTGTCTGTGTGTGTGTGTGTGTGTGTGTGTGTGTGTGTGTGTGTGATTTCAAAGCTTAAGGCAGCGTGCTTGTTGCAGAGGAAGACACGAGCGGCTCCGTCTGCAACAGTCAAAAAAAAGCACATTTGTCAAAAGTAGCGGGCAGCAGGCCTTTTAACTGGCCATCGTGCCAGCTCTGCCCTACAGCACTCTGCTGTTTTCCTCCCTCTGACCTTTACAAATCTCGACTTCTTTTTTTTTTCTTGTCTTTTTTTCGGCATTGTGTTGACAGGTTTAATACGAGGCTGCTGTCTGGACCTTACCCTGCCATTTACATCAAATAAAAGAAAAAAATGTCACTTGCGCATGCACTAATGGAATGAATATTGGATGTAATAATTTAGTTTGAATGGCCCTGTCCATTAGATCTTTCCTTTATGCCTTTCCTTATATCCCTCCCCCTTCCTCCCTCCTCGGTTATGTTGTGCTTATCTCTCTCTGCCTCTCTCTTTCTTTCCCAGGTGTGGGAGATGCTGTTGAGCTCCAAGGCTCCCGTGGCTAACGTGTTCATGGCAGTGCCTACTATCTACTCTAAGCTGATTCAGTACTATGATCAGCACTTCACACAACCTCATGTCAAGGACTTTGTCAAAGCAGTCTGCAAAGACAGGATCAGGTACTGGCTGTACAATCAATGACAGACAACTTACTCACTGCTAGAAGTATTTGTGGATGTGAACGTGAATACAGTCGCTTCCTTACAAAAAGTGTCGCAGTAGCAATGAAATATTATTTTCGAGAAGCACTCCACTTCAGACTTTGACTTGACATGTTTCAGGAAGTTTTTATGGCATGATATAACTTAGGAATGTGTTATTGCCTGAAGTGTTTCCCCCATGTCCGTCTCTCTCCCTTCAGGGTGATGGTTTCAGGCTCGGCCGCTCTCCCTCTTCCCACTCTGCAGCGCTGGGAGGAGATTACAGGACACACACTGCTGGAACGATACGGCATGACTGAGATCGGCATGGCACTTTCTAACCCTCTCAAGGGCCCACGCATCCCAGGTACAAGAGTTTGACTGACTGGATACACTTTTACACCCACCTACGCTTCTGCTTATTCAGTATGGAAAGACATATATATGGGAAAAAAGTAAGATAAAGGTAAACTACAGGTCAGCTTCGCACTAGCTACATTTTCAGAGTTGTTTATTTCAGCTCCTTCACTCTGACGCAGAAGAACAATGTCACCCAACATGTGGTGAGGTTACAAGCCAACTGCAGGAAACTAAGCTGGAAAGAAACGTTTACTTCTAGACAGGTTTAACATCTGACAGACAGCACAGAGTGTGACATTTCCCAGGTGCTCTTGTGGTGTGACCACCAATGAAAATAAAGTACACTAAACATGTATTTGAAACATTTCAACAGCTTATGAGTTGAGATTCAACAATTCAACCAATTAAAACTCTTTTCTGATATTACACCACTGTGTTTAAGATTGGGTTAGATTTACATCTTGGTTAGGGTATGTCCATATATGTTCACATAAACTCTGTAAATAATCTGTTATCTGTTATTATCTCTGCTATTGCAGAGCGCGAAGGATGCTGTTCATGAAGCGGGTTGTGTTATGTACATGTGGTAGGTGGATATTACACTATATATAGCATGCACAGCACAAATAGATTGTATATGAATAATCACATTTATGCACCTAAAGAACAAAAACTGAACACAGACGGTAAGAATAAATGGTTTCTAATTTACAGGTCCAGTGGATGTTTGAGGCACAGGGAATGTTGCTGACACTCTGTGTCTGGTTTTAACTGTTCACTCCACTGCTGGGCTACAGACACAAATATTACAAATACTGTATAAAATCTGTGTGTTTTCTTGAAATTAATTATTTCAGTGAAAAGTGAAAAATGTTCCGTCTTTTGTTTGTTTTTTTGCTGTGTGGTTATTAAGCCTTACATGTAGCTGGAACTACTCTTCAGTTATCTTATTATTATTAATCAAAAAACTCCCAATCAGTGACTGCTTCTGCTACAATCACACTCAAAACATGTTTTTAAAAATATGTGCCCAGGAAACATGGGCAGAGTGTATGGATTTAGACAGAGCTTCATGTAGAGAACTGCATTTTTTCCCCAGAGTTTATTACAGCACATCCCTTTAAGTGTTTTTTTTTTTCTGATTTGTTAGTGCTTCAGTTAAAACGGGGGCCAAATTTGATTAAAAGCTTCTTGACGTCTAGATCTTAGACATATAATCATTGTCTCAACATCATTTTAATGACTGTATTTCACTATGCCATGGACGTGTTTCTCAGCAGAAGCTGTACAAACGGGGTTAAAAAATTTTAACCAAAGAAACCAAAACGGTCTGTGTGACCACACATGTAGTAAATTTCCACTTCCTCATCACAAATCTTTCAAATATCTCTGATATTGTTCTGCCTCCCCCACCAGCTTCATTCAGTTCGGCTTCAGATGTTGCTGTTTTTGTTGTTGTTTTTTTGATCATAGGCGGTTTTCTCTGGTGTGATGTCAGATTAAACCCCATGATCCCAACTACACCTCCCTCACACATGCGGAGACAAAGGCGAGGTCTGGAAATGAGGTCAGACTTGGTCGTGGTTGCTTTCTTCTCCTGTCTTCTCCTGCCCCTGCCCGCCCTACCTTCCCTGCTTTCCTCCCTCTCCCAACCTTCTGCTTCCTTTCCTGTTCCCCTGCCAACTCGTTTCCTCTTTACAGGTAGAGCTAATTAGCTTGCAAGTGGATTGAGTAATCCTCTGTCTGGCTGTTTTGTTGAGGTCTTGTTTTGTTTGTTTGTAGAGTAATGTTTGGCATAAAGTGAGCAGCCCGTGTTCATTCCTCTCAGGTGATTATTAAGAATGGCTTCAAGAGGTCTGTGGTTCTATTGATGTTTCCACTGCAGCGGAGACTTTTGTGGACTCTGTGTGTGTGTGTGCAGGCATGAGCTTGTGCCTGTTTGAGTCAATGTGTTCCTGTCTTGCCTTTAAGTAGGTTAAAATGGATCAATAGCAACCATAGGAAACACTCTCTAGAGTGGAGTCACTCGCTCAGTCCTTCTCTTACACACACGCTCACTTTCTTAATATCCTCCAGCAGCTAAGCGGCAGACAACTCAGCTCTTAATTCACTTATTGACAGAGGTTTTATTAATAAATTTCTACTGTATTTATGGCATCTAATTGGCCTGATTTTGTTGTGTCGCTTACAGTTTTGGAGCATTCCAGATTAACAGCAGTGTGGCTTTCTAGGTCATATTGCCCTTGTTGAGATGTAAATATGTGAGATTAGTTCAACCTAGTTCTTTCCATCTTATTATTATCTCATTCTGCTGCCCCTTTCTTCTTTTTCTTCCTCCTTGCCAGCTTCCCTTTTTTTTTTTGTCTTTTTACCGACCTAGAGAACAGAGACAGGGTCGCACCTTCCCGTCCCAAGTTTGTCCTCTCCCCTATGTCGTCTTGCAAGAATAAACATAGAACAATCCTATCTGGACATTTGTCATTCTTTCCCCGCGCCACACAGATCTTTTCCCACCCTGCATGTGGGAAACATTTTTAACCTGCCCGTACTCCTCAAAATGGCACTCAATCTTGTTGAATCATCGAAACCAGAAATGCTACAAGCTCCCGACGTGCGAGAGGAGGGGGGAAATGATGATGGAGGAGGGCATGAAAGGGGGGAGAGAGACATTCCCTGAATTGCACCGTAAAATGGATTTTGGAGACTCACTGAGGGAGAGGAGTCTGTTTTTGTCATTTTGTAGATGTGTTTTTTCCTTTTTTCTTTTTGCTGGACAAGGTGAAGAACTCCAGGAAGATTACTGGCTCTACACCTCTTCACCTCGATCAGAGGGCAAGAGGCTGAGGGATTGTTTAGCTTTTGTCACCTCTTATTTACCAGGTGTGCTCTATATAGTAGTGTTAATTCCCTTCTTTACACAAAATAGCAAAACGTTGTTACATTTTGAAAAGAACGGTAGGATCATATTGATCATTATGGCCAGACTCAGCTTGTCTAACCTTCTGACTCGAGCTTGGTTGTTATCCCACTTGTCCACTGACAAACAGCTACTTTTTGCGGGCCGTTGGTTTTCCCTGCTGGGCTGAGCACGAGCGATGTGAGCGTGTGTGTGTGTGTGATGGACATTGCCAATCAGGACTGGAGTGGATTAGATCAATATGAAGTGAGAGAATCACTCTTTAATCAGGACCTGACCTGCTCTTTATTGGGAGAGCAGTGGTCTGTGAAATGGCATAATAGCCTTAAGGCAGGCAGACACACACACACACACATAGAAAAAAGGGCCACTGAGACCTTCTCAGTGCATCCCCATGTGCACTCTTTGCTATAATTACTTAACTCATGAGGTCACACTCGCACACACACAAAGCTGGAGACTGCAGGTGATGTCAGTTCAGGTGGGAATTTTCTGTTTGTAACACTCTTTTTTTTTTTTTTTACACGTTTCTTATTAATAGTTTCACTTTAACATGACTGCAGCTCACAGTTATGAACGCTCGCTGCATTTTGACAGTTCTTATTGTATTTCATAATTTCCCACCTCACTTATGACATTTTATGCAACTGTGCTGCAATAAAAAGCCTTGTCAAGAACCCAGCAGTAGTTAGGACTGTATTGTGCTGTACAGTCAGTGCTTTGTTTGTTATGTGGAGTATGATTGGCATTGTGTGTGTCAGGGGAGGGTGATATTGGGAGTTTTGGGTTGCTGTTGATGCTGCAGATCCAGCATCATCTTAAAATGACTCCTCTGGATAGATTGTAGTGTATTCTGGTTTTAGTTTCTGTTCTAACTTCTGTCTGCAAAAGTCCAAAAAAAAACGGCTCTCTTACTTGGAGTTTACTTGATGTTGGAGAAAACAGCTGCATCAGGCCGCTGCCCCAAAAATCCACATTACTGTCCAAATAAGCTGACTGCTGAGACGAATGGCTTTCAGTGTCGTGTTTTTACGAGCTCAGCAAACCATTCAGTGACCAGTTGTGCCCTGCAGACGGAGGTTAATGCCATCTTGGAAGTGAGCACTCCCACTGCGGTAGAAATCCTGCACTAAAGGTTGATGAAGATCACTCCACGGGCTGCGTGACAGCTCCACAAAAATCTTCCCATCATGCTTTCAGACTGGCCTTTCCCCGTGTACTCATGTGTCTTTTTGTGTGTTTCTGCTTGATCTGTTGACAGGGGCTGTGGGGTTGCCACTTCCCGGTGTTGAAGTTCGGATTGTCATGAATAACACGACCAACACTACAATTGTGGAGGGCAATCACAGAGAGACTCGGGTAATCGATGAGCTCTAGGCTGATTTGTCCTGCAGACAGTGGATGAAAAACAGAAGATTTGTTTTTAATTTCAAACTGCAGAATCCACGGCACGAGCCATGATCCAGAGAGTGACTGCATATTTTCCAGAAATAAATTCGACATATGGAATATTCTCTTTTTTTTAAGTGTATTTATTACCCATGGAAATTCACTATTTTGGCTTCATAGCTCTGCACGCAGGTTGGATTCGCTTTAGCATGTGTTGTCTTGCTGTTGTTGGCGTCATTATCAAGTGAATAGTCCATCCATCCATTCATTTTCTGTAACCGCTTATCCTCATCAGGATCATTTAAGCATCATTCACCCTGTGAATTTATATTACAGGTACGTCCAGGTCTGGAGGGGAAGGAAGGGGAGCTTCTGGTTCGTGGGCCGTCTGTCTTTAAGGAGTACTGGAACAAACCCCAAGAGACCAAAGAGTCTTTCACCGATGACGGCTGGTTCAAAACAGGTACCAAATACTCCACCTCCACCTCACTTTTCTCTTTACTCGCACTTCAACACCATACATGCACGCACGCATTTCACACACATTCCCTCGGAGGGAGTGAAGTCTGCCACTAATTGCATCTACATGAGTTGTACTGTCAGAAGGATTCACAGGAGGGGGGGAAGATGTCAAAAGATTTTTTCATCTCTGCAGCAGACTGCACTTTCAGGGCTTCATTTTAAACACTTAAAAAACCAGAAGTCCAGTTCAGGAAAGCATACACACACTCACACACTCTTACAAATTGAGTGTGTGTGTGTGTGTGCACATTTTGGGGGGGACTATGAGGGAGTGATAAATGGACTATGTGTGTTTTTGGTGCTGCAGGGCATTTTTCCTCCTAAGTGGTTGTGACTGCTCTGGGTCTTGAGAAACCAAGTATTGCTCTCTCGCTCGTCCTCTCTCTCCCTCTTTCTTTAGTGTGTGTGTGTGTGTGTGTGTGTGTGTGTGTGTGCGTGTGCGTGTGCGTGTGCGTGTGCGTGTGCGTGTGCGTGTGTGTGTGTGTGTGTGCGTGTGTGTGTGCGTGCGTGTGGCAGCACACAGGGAGGCTGTCATCAGAGGCTCTCTCACCCTGCAGCCCAGCAATTCTCTTTCTGCCACCCCCCAAAGGAGCTCAGCTTTACTGCAAAGCCACCGGGAGACCGGCGTTAGGTTGGCTTGGGGAGGGGAGGGAAAGGGAAGGGGGGAGGGGGGGGTACAGGAGGGATGGCAGAAGCAGTCGGAGCTTTTAATTCTCATGTAGACAACAGGAGATAAAAGCCAGAAGCAAACGAGTGAGGAAAGAGCTGGAAGTATTGAGCTTGGAGATGTAGTGGTGGACGGGTTAGAAAGAGTTCACAAAGGGTGGCGCGTAAGGCTCCAGAGAGAGTGGGGATGGACAAGGTAGAGATGGGGAGCTGGTGGTGGGTGCAGGGGGGAGGTAGAGGGAGAGCGCGGGTGTAAAGAAGCAGGGAAGGAGCGAGTGACGGAGAGCGAAGCAGGGCGAGGCAGTGGGAGAGCAGGGCAGAGTGTGTTTAATTGGCTTTGCAGGCTGGAAGGACAGAGATCCAGAGCACAGCACGCTGCTGTCACACTCCATTACAGCCACTGGCCACATAATGAGAGCCTGCGCAATCAGCTCCCCACAGACCGGTCCCTCAAGCCACACACACACACACACACACACACACACACCATGGACTACTCTATAGGAAGGTATCAAACACGTTCTTTGCCCACCCACCTGCCTGTGTGCCTTGATGCCAACTTAAACACACACAGTTAGGACTAGGAGGAGCTTTTTGGGCTGTTCTGTTTATTTTTCGCATAGACAATTTTAGAAGACAGCTGAATCATTCAGGTTTATCTTTTATGAGTCATCGCTTATAATGACGAGCAGTTGTGTTTAAAAAATAGCTGGTTCATTGACTAAAAGGTGTTTACAGGGAGACATTGGTGTCTATTCTTGTGTTCTTTGAGAGCGTTACTGTATATGCGGGGGGGAAAATTGTCTTTCTGGAGCTGCATGAAATCTGATACTTTGACTCGGGTGATGTCAGTTGAGTTAGTGTTGGTTGAAGCTGAAGACTAGAAGTTTAAAAATATAAATCTGGAGTTAGAAAGAAGGGAGCCTGTAGCCGGGTCTTAAGCTCTGCTTGCACAGTTTGAGGCTGCATTAGCTGCTGCTAGCATAGCCTGCATCTCTGATTGAACTGCTTGAGGCAGAGCTGCATTGTGGACAGTCTCAGAAAGCATTAGCTATCGCCTGAGGATGATGATGATTCAGCCAATGTTTTCCACCTTATTTGCTCTCCACACAGACTGTTGCAACCAAAGTCAGGAATTTTGTCATCCAAGGCTCATGGGCATTGTAGTATTTAGTGCCAGCGCATCATACTGCTGTGACTCTGAGATGCAGAACAATAAGTTCTAATAATTTCATCTGATGACCATAACATAAGACCATAACTATGGTTTACAGTGGGGGGAAAAACTAATTCCACTTCCCAGCTCCACACAAACATCTGATTTATAGAGGCACATGCTCATGTGGACAGTAAACGCCCACACAAATCTTTTATCCACACACAATCCTGCTATGTCCACACAAGCCCTCTGTGTGGATATCTGAGGTGGGGGGGGTGTTAGATGGAGACTCCTTGCACTTAACCCTCTTCTTAGCTTCCTACCTCCTCTCTCACACTTCACCCTCTCTTACCCTTTTTACCCTCACACCTGCTCCCATTTCACACCCACCTTTCTCTCTGACACTCTTGTCTCATCCTCACACTCCATCTCTGGCTTGCTAACTCTTGCCTGATCTCTTGTCACCTTCCCACCGAGCTCTCCTGTATCTCACTTTTTCTACATCCTCCAGGGTTTGACCTTCAGGTCAGGATTGAAAAATGAAAGGTGTTCAGCAGCAGCAGACTGCTTTACAGGAATATGACAGAAATGTCCTTTTTTGGACGCAGGCTGTCAAAATGAATGTGTTAACTTTTCCCATGAATGCAGTTAAGTATGGAGAACACCTCATAAATCCACTTACTGTATGTGACCACAGTGAAGGGAAGTTCCTGTCCTGAATTTTGCCTGTGAAGCGCCGTCTACTCCCAAACTCCCATCCCATCCATCAGTCGGCCAGTTGTAGTGAAGGAAGCAGGCTTTTTATGCAGCCTGAGTGACTTTTACAGTGGCTGAGACATGGAGGATGTGGGAAAAAAAATGTATCTGATGGCTCTTTAGACACACTCTAAAATATACTGTATGTAAAGTTAAATCACAACAGAAGTAATGTACAGTGATGGTCAGGTTCATTAGGTTAAACATATTTAATTTAAAAGATAACTTTTCAAAGCAAAATGTAAAAGAAATCATCCTATTATTATTCTTTCTTCTTCTTTTTAATCAACAGTCTGTGCTATAACTGGTTCAGTATCTGAGCTTCAACATACAGTAATTTAATGCATAAATCTTTCAGACCTTTAATGAAACTCAGAGATAATGGTAAAGTTTCCATTCAAATGTAGTACAAATTTTAACAATATTCCCAGAATGCAATAGTAGGAGGAGAATGCATTGAGAAAAAGTTAGTGGCAGCCGTTGGGTGCCATTAAACCACAGCAAAGGGAGAGGACGTGTCAAGATGAATATAATATATAATGAAATAATCACCAATCAAACCTCACTCTATGGAAACGGTGTGGGAAATGTGATATATAGTATTTAGTAGGAAATATAGTATTTACATTTGTTCCCAGTTTTTCAGTCAGATGTTCATGTATATCATTCATCTATTTCATAACATTTTACTTTCATCAATGCTTTTTTGGGGGAAATTTTCACTCCGGTTCCGTTTTTTGCAAAAATGTGTCTAAATACAGGATGGAATGGAAATGTACTTACTGTCGGACAAAAGTCATGTTCCTCCCTGTTATCCAAAGCTAGATTAAATAAAGCACTTCAGGCTACTACAGCCGTAACCTAAAAAACTCCATTCTGTGAGATCATCCAGCTGAAATCCATTGAGCTGGAACTAAAAAAGGGGATCTATTATAGTGGGGCGCACTGGTAGCTCATCTGGCAGAGTATGCACCCCATGTCCTTACTGCAGCAGCCTGGGTTAGATTCAACCTGTGGCCCTTTGCTTCCTAGTTTCCTGTCCATATTTATCTGTCTAGAATATATGTGTGTGTGTGCGTGCGTGTGTGCGTGCGTGCGTGTGTGTGTCTGCCACACAGTGGAAGATGAAGTCTGAGTAGAAAATAAAGCTAATAGGTGAGACTGACAGGCCAATGGGAAGAGGACTGCTAAAGAAAAGTAGAGTCTAAGAAGTGGAGAAGGAGTGTGAGAGGTTGGATCAATAAGTTCTCAGCTGGCGAGAGGTGTCTTCTCCGAGCGGGTCCTGCCTAGCATGACTGGCAGCTCAATAGGGAAGCTGTCACCTTCTCCTGAGCGCTCTCTCTTTCCACTCATCTTCACAAGCATCTCTGAGCACATTGATCCCCTCTCACCTTTTTCTAGCCCCCTTTATGTGCTCGCTGTGCAGTCCATATGCTGTCCAGAGCTACAGTGTGAGTTCAGCTCAAGCTGACAAGGACTGTAAAGGCTTTTGTTGCTAGATTTGGTGTGCACATGTAAATACAACGAGCCAGGGGGGCAACAAAGAGACAGTGGCAGTAGATTTGGGTTTAGTCAGTGCCTATTAACTTTTCCCTCCAGGAATGGATTATAATAAATTAATCCATATAAGAATGTAAACTTGTCATATGATATGATTAAGTTGTTGATTTAGTCAATGTTATCGTTAGCCAAAGTGCTAACTAAACGTTATCGTGAAGACAATAAAATGTAAGATAATATCAGCTGATCCTGTCGTAACATTACTTCTGACGTTGTATTAAACATCATATTGTCAATAATCAGTAATGTCCTGATCTTAAACTACTTTTAACAGAAGTAAGAGTACATTATTTCTTGGGTGTGCATCTCTCTGTATCCTGATGCTAAAATTGACTGTAAATCCACATTTTAAAGCTGCTTGGGGAGGGGCTTTGTCACCTTTTTCAGCCCTGATGAGTTTGCACCCGTGCCATAAATAAATGTATGAATACATAAATTAGTAAGGACTTGTGGGAAGAGAGGGAAGCTTGGGCATTTTTTTTCCAGATGAATAATCGAGGTGTAGTTGTATCAGGTAGTGTAGGATACGCTTCGTTTGGGGGCTGACTATTAACCCTGCTCTATCTGATGTTTAATTCTTTTTTTAATTATCTTGGAAGGACTCGGGGGCAGAAATGTTAAAGAGAGGGTTAAATCTTTGCTGTTTTACCTCAATTTCTCACTCTTAATGGCTTTTAGCAGCAGAGCCCGTGATACAAGTGAATCCTGTAAGAGACAGCTTTATATTACAGCGTATATTATAAGCTCACCGTATGCTGCTGCACAGACATTGTGCCCTCTTGTTAAAGCACGTGTGTTTCATCTGCTTGTGTGTGACCGAGCGAGATGTAACCCCAGCTGTAAAGGTGAGCCTCAGATCTGCAGGGTACATTCTGTCCACGGACGGACAGACAGACAGACGGAAGTGTGGCTCATATCCTGCAGAGCCATCACTAGTCATTTGTGCATTGCTCTTTTGCTTCCAGCTGCGCTCTCCTCTTCCCTGCCTCCACCCCTCTCTGTGTTCCCAATGTCATACTTCACCCCAAGTCACGTTGTGTCCTCTTAAGTCCAATGTCAAAGCTCCCGGTGGGATACGCCAACACCACCACCCTCCCAGCACTTTGTTTTTGAAAAGACGAGGTAGCATTTACAGCCAAGGTGTCAACATACGGAGCTCCTGATTTAATGAACACCGGTCGCAGGTAAATGTAGTTCAACACTGCGTCATGCGAGCCAGTTGGAGCAGTTGGCTTTTTTCTTGGGGAAGATGTTAAAAAAGTCAGTTTTGCTTTCTTTCGTTCGCTCTGGTCAAAAGCAACAACAGGTACTCTGATTTCAAAACTAATCGGACTTTTGGAATCTGGTTTTGCTCGCTGTTCAGGCTTTATGACTGCTGTCCTATCAGATTTGTGTGATTCAGTGCCGAGAAGGAGCATGCAAACTGCAGTCAAGTAGTTTGCTTGATGAACATAGCAGATCTGAGACAGACATCAATCCTCAAGTTCAGCCTGTTATCTGTTGGTGGAGAGGCATCCCAGCGAGGAATATAATCAGTAGCATTAACATAAAGCAATTCAAGCTTCTTTAATTGCATTATATTAAACAAATTAGATCACTCATCCAAGTGCAAAGTGCTTTCTTGTACAATATTAATTACTAAAAAAAGGAGCTGTGACAAAAGTTAAGGATGATAAATAATGTCAGAGCTGAGATTTCACTGCTTGGCTGTCGGTTATTTATCCTCATTAACTCTTCCATCTAGTCATCGGGGCTTTAATGTGGAACATTAATATTCATATATGCTAAGTGTTTACAGTCACTCTGAGAAGAGGCACGACTCACATTTAGACCTCTCTCATCTTCTGTGCAGATAAGGCTCTCCTCTCCACAGTGAAGGAGGCCACTCGGCTTTAACCTGCAGTGTGAGAGTTTAGGTTGTGATGAATGAGGTAAAGCACTGTGACTCCACTTGTACTCGCAGAGGAGGAGCCTCTCCCCGTCAGGCTCACTTGAAACACTCTGGTGATGCTAGTGCCGAGGCATGGATAAACAAAACTCCAAACAAACTTTTGAATTATGGTTGATGGTTGGTCTTTTTTTTTTTTCAACTATTCCAGAGCTTGACAGTCTGGCAACCACTTTGAAAAGTTTCTGTTGAAACCTGCCGGTTTTAAAAAAGTTGTGTAAGTTTCTTCAGAGGTGGTATCCATAGAATTACACTGTAGCTGGGGTGCACTTATTGAACCATTACAATACCATTATTATTATTCCCTACACGGCTTATGCGACCTTCACCGTAAGCAGCTCGAAGTGGGTCTTTGTGATTGTCGCTTGTGAAGACAGCATTTACAGTAGCAGGTCAATGAGAGGCCAGTTTAAGATGTGCAAATGTAACCTTTACAACAGTGGCCCTACTGTAACAAGCAAAAGACATGACACTGAAAATGTTACTTTAGTAACAGTTTGAAAATATAATCAGGAAAATGTGCTTAAAATATTAAATGCAAAAGTACTGAATGACTGTATTATATACTAATATGTAGTACAGCATGAGGTTATTGTTATTCATGCATGAATGTAAAAACAGGATTGGTGTAGATGGTTGAACCTAATTTGAACTATTTTGTGTGATTATTTTCCTTGCCTCAGATACAGTGCTTGAGAAAATGTACTTATTTACATTTCACCACTGTTGACTACATGCTATAACAACAGCCACGTCACTAAATTTATAGTTTATTTATTTATTTATAGTTTTTTATCACTTCAAACATTTGACTAGAAGCTGGTTTTACAACAGTGAAATATTAATAAAAGTATAAATCAAATCGAGGATTTCCCCGAGGAAAGGACGCATCTGCTTTGTTTGTGAGGAGATTAACAATTTCACTTAAATTTTAAAGCTGTTCGATTCAACAGAACTGAACATTTAATGGTCACACATTTTTGTTTTAATTTCACTCTAATGAAGGGAATCATAGATGTTGTCTCCCGTCTAGATGATATTTTTAGAATGTAATAGCAGATTTTTTTCTTCATTTTAACCACCGCCACTGTGTTTCTGGAATAGGATTTTTAGCCACATGCTGCCCGTGGATGAGTGTGTTTCTTCCTTTGGTGAAATGTTGCGGTCTGCGTTTGAGTATGCAGAAAGCCAAAGCCAGAATGAGAACATGAAAGTCTTTTCATTTTCTCACTCACAGTGCACTTTACAGGAGCTTACATGGCAGTCACGTCTCCGGGGTTGAGTGTGGGGGTTACAGACAAAAACAAATAGACGGTACTTAGATCCAGAACCGACTGAGATCACATTAAATTACAAACACTCATATGAGAGTTATTTCTGTATATTTCAGAAACAGCAGAAATCTGTTAGGGGGCTGGAAGGTACTGACAAACTAATAGATGACTCCTGTCACCTCACCAAATACTGTTTTTGTGCATTTTGAGTTGCCTCCCTGACACCTCTAGCTGTAACGCTAGTGGCAGGCAGGCTGAAGTGTTTTTGTGATGTTGGCCTTTGTCATATGTCACACTCTGCCCTTTTCTCTCACACTCTTTCTGTCTGAGCAAAGCAACATGTCCAGACAGTGTGTGTATGTGCGTGTGTGTCTGTGTGTGTGCGTGCCCGGGCCTGTGCCAGCTCTGAATAGTTATACGGTCTAAGGGCCTCTAAAAACACTTTTACCGAAGCACACGTGCGCAAGAACACAGACCATTAATGACAGCAAGTAATGATTTTGTGGAAAATCATTGAAAATACCCCACAGCTACTTTTCAGTCTTGTCAAATCAGAGTTCACGTGTTCTGAGGTAACATAAATGGCACCATCACTGTGGAGCCCCCCGTGCTGCTTCCCTGCCAGCTCTGAGAGTTTGTTGAGTGGGTACTCATGGAGAGAGGCAAACAGTTTGTTTGATGGGTAAAGAGCCCACAGCCTGGTGCAGCCAGGAGGATCTTACCTGCCTCGACTGGGGAAAAATGTAACACCATCACATGTAGTCAGTATTTATATAATCTGTCAATCATTTTCAATGAGTTGTTTGATGCCTAAAATGTCAGAAAATGGTGAAAAGTATTTCCCAAAGTTCAAGATGATGTCCTCAAATGTCTTGACAACCCACAGAGCTTCAGTTTACTGTCACAAGGACTAAAGAAACATTAACTGTTTATATCTGAGGAGCTGAAATCCGAGAATCTGGGCAGTTATTTTCTAGTATGAAAGTATGAAAATAGCGATTAAATTAATAGTTGGCAAATAATCTTTGCAGCTCTATTACATATTCTCTTCCAGTTGCAGTAAAAGATGACATGGCTGTTTTATGCTCTATGGAGGCCACATGTTTTAGAATGCATTTTGCTCTTACATTTTCAGTCTTTACAGCTGGCTGCTCCTCTGTCACTGCAAACAATTCATACTTCTCCTCTTTTTGCCACCTCGTTTGCTCAGTGTAATAGGTTTGCTTTGCCGTGGAAACTGTCATGAATTACGCCAACGTCTTTGAGCAACCAAATAAAAAAATAAAAAAAAGAAGCCTGGGAACGGAGGCCAATCACCAGAGTTTTGTTAAAATGTTAAAATGTCACACTCCAGCAGAAATTCCTCTCAAGGCAATTTTGCATTAATCTGAAAAATTGCTGTAGCTGGATTTTTTAAAAACCCCGTTGATAACACACTTCTCTGCACAATGTTGTTTTTCCTGTTAAGAAAATGATAATTAATGGCTTAAAAAATAATTTTGTGTTGACTGTCTGAAATTTCAATTACGCTGTAGCAGAAGCGAGTTTTCTGCAGAGCCGGCTAATGTCATTTTCCGAAAGACATTATGGAAGTTTTTCTCTGCCCTCCATCCTCCAGTTAAAGTCTTGATCTGTTTTTATTTCTTCTTTTTTTTTCCACACTGTGTGCCTTCACTTTCTTTAATGCCTCAGAATGAGATGAAAGCCCAGTGCAATTAGGCTTCTTATCGTTTTAATTAAGAAACCCATTCGGCCATATCTGCCTCCGACGCCATAACACATAATGGCAGAGACTCTCTGATGCCTGAAGTTGTGTTTGTGTGCGTGTGTCTGTGTCTGCGTGTGTGTGTGTGCGTGCGCGCATATGTATGCACTGTGTGTGTACATACAGTATGTATGTGTGCATGTGGACAAGCTTGTGAGTGTGTGCATGCGTCCTAGTAACACATTTCCCAACAATCTCTCTCTCTCTCCCTCTCTCTCCCGCCCTTCTTTCCTCTTTTATCAGTCTGTGTTCTCCAATCACTATTCCCACTTGTGCCTCTCTGCAAACATGCTGTTCTACCCCTCGTTATTTCCTTCTCCTCAAAGAGACAAGGTCAAAGAGTCCCGTATAAGTACTTCAAACTCAATTCAAGTATGTTGTCTGAGTGGCTCTTTTCAACCCCTTTGTCAAACTGCCTCATTAATGCCAGTTCCTTCCTCTGTGCTTAAACGTTTGCTGCAAATTTGATGTTATTTTTATCCGTTTTCAGCCCGTGCGTACACGCGCGCACACACCAACAGCTTATCCGTGTGCATGTAAGCTACTCTTTTCCTTGCGTGAGGTGATAGAGCTGTATTTCCTTTTTCTCCCTCATCCAAAAGAGGAGAATGGAGGAAATTGTAACTACTCCTCCTGTTAGTGGTGTTAACACCCGACCAAGCTCCTCAACAACCCCCCGTTCCCTCCATCCATCCAGCCCTCCCTCCCTCCACCCTCTCCCCCCCTCCCCTGTTACCCTGGCCTATCAGTGCGGAGCAGTGGTCTGTGAAGAAATTCCCAATATCTAAATTTACACACTGTATCAATCTTGTTTAATAGACTGGAAAGCTTATAGCCGCCGT